>JABVXW010000176.1:0-113560 GCA_013365375.1 Litomosoides brasiliensis | reverse complement strand
TATATATGGTGTGAGGTTTTCCCTTAAATGATTCATTCAGGATGGTGCGTGCGAAACTTGTTGCCTTGGATTCTTGCTTAAACTTCAATTCCTCCGTAGTTGCACTCAGAGCTTACTATTTTCTTGGAGACTAAGTTTGTTCCTTATATTGATTCCACCAAACAAATCATCGGCGAGAGAGATCCGTCTGCGTCGCTCCTCAGATACCGAACGAACTCCACTTTCAACCGTAATGGTCACAGAACACGTCTGTTCGACGCGTGATACGTAATAAATTTCATTAGAGGTATGGGTGAGCAAGTAATTGGTCGAGTTTTATCGGAAGATTCATCGTTGCACCCCCCACTTCGTTTGTCAGTGGGTAGGTGTGATGGGCGGCGATCGGCTGATGGATAGCAATTTGTGCAGCACTCCGGAATGTACCAACACAGCGAAGCTGCGCTGTCCTACGTGTATTAAACTGAAACTGAGGGATTCCTACTTTTGCTCCCAGGTTAGTACCATTCACATTCACAGTCAATAATTCATCACATTCTACAATTATTTAAAATAATTCGGCACTTGCTAAAATGTGGTGTTGAAAGGCGAGTTGCTGAATATCGCTGAATTTGCTGAATATCCGGAGTAAGTTATTGATTTTCCGACTCATGTACTGATTTAATAGAAAGAAATATGCTGCCAAAGAGCGAAGTGTATATCACGTGTTGGCAAAAATAAGAGGTTGAGATATTTTCCAAAAAAAATCGAATATACACGCACCTAGTTCGGGCCATGATTCGTTCATTTTATACATTTGTGCATAAGTTTTTCTCCAGGAATGTTTCAAAAATAGCTGGTCATTTCACAAATTGACCCATTTGGCATGTACTGGGTATCCGGAACAGTATAATCCATGGCCATATTATAACTTTACCGGGTTGTTGCGTCCAGCGCCATTGGGACAGAGACGCGAGGTTCCGAGTACCATCCCGAAACCTGACTATGCATTTCGTCTAGATGGCATCTCAGAAGGCGAACAGCTTGCACGAAATATTAATGAGATTAAGGTTGGTTAAAGTTGCTGAGGAGCAAAATTGTTTTATTTTTTTAGTCTTCCTGCAAGCTTCATCTAGGATAGTTCATTCCCATATGATTAAATATAAGTTTGAAATAATCGAGCTGATTCCTAAAATAGTTGCTAAGTTTAAGGAAAGTTAAGGATTTAAAGCGCAAAGTCCTAATATTTTATTGAAAAACCGAATTCGCTGAAGAAAAGATGGTGTTTAGGAATAAGTTTTCTTAAGTGAAGTAAGCATTTCAGGTCCTTGATGATGACGAAATAGAGAGCATGAGAACAGTTTGTAAACTAGCTAGAGAAGTGTTGGATGAAGCAGCTCTAGCTTGTGAACCCGGTATAACAACAGATCAAATCGATGCTGTTGTGCATGAAGCTTGTATCGAAAGAGATTGTTACCCCTCACCTCTTGGGTAAGATTTATTACAGATAAATTACTATTTATTTCCCCTGGTACCTTCCATTTATGTACACTAATTGTCAGGATGAACATGCGTCGGGATCTGTTATCAAATCAGGAGTAAGCCCTCTGGAATTGTGCCATTTAGAGTTATTCAGGTATCATCAGTTTCCAAAGAGTGTTTGCACATCGATCAATGAAGTCATTTGTCATGGAATCCCAGATATGCGAAAACTTGAGAACGGCGACATTTGCAATGGTAGTTTTTAGTGCAGTTGTTCCTCCTTTTTTCATTAAATTAATCTTCATATCGATTTTAATACTTATCGGATTTGCATCCCGAAGTAAGTGATAATATACGCCAAATAAACATAGTAATTTGCAGTGGATGTGACGGTATATCATCGCGGCTTTCATGGTGATCTAAACGAAACATTTTTAATCGGTGACAGAGTTAAGGAAGATACGAGGAAACTGGTGAAGGTTACATATGAATGCTTGCAGCATGCCATCGATCTCGGTAATTTCAGCTATTTTTAGGTGTTAATTTGACATTTTCCCTCTAATTTAATTATATATGCAAAAAATTAAAAGCAAAAGCTTTCTTGTTTCAGTCCGTCCAGGTGTGCGCTTCCGTGAAATTGGCAATGTTATCCAGAAACATGCAAATGCGCATGGTTTCTCGGTGGTTAAGACGTACTGTGGGCACGGAATTCATAGGTTTTCCTCTATATTTTTATCTAGAATAAGTGTCGGAATTTTTCAAGAATAATGTGTCAGTCTCTTTGGGAATTTTTCAAGAACAGTGAATGTATCAGCTATGACATTGTTTCAGGCTTTTTCACACTGTGCCGAATGTGCCACATTATGCAAGTATGGGTTGATTTTACTTTGAAATTTCGTTTCATTGATCTCCATAAATTATCGTTTCATTGGTCTCCATAAATTCAGTGACTTTCATAAATTATCGAACCATTCTGGAAATGTTCAGGTCTTACCCAAACGTCACTTGCTTTTGTTTTTTTTCAGAAAACAAAGCAACTGGAGTTATGAAGGCTGGCAATACATTTACCATCGAACCAATGATTAACGCCGGCAGCCATAACAATGAACGTTGGCCGGATAATTGGACTGCTGTCACTGTGCGTCATTATTTCGCCCCTTTTTTTTAAATTTTGAAATAGGTGAAATGATCACTTTATTACCAATTTCGTTGTGATAAATGTTTAACCGGTTTAGAGTGATGGGAAACCATCAGCACAGTTCGAACAAACGCTGTTGGTGACTGAGTCCGGATGCGACGTGCTAACGGCTCGGAATACAGGTCGACCTTGGTTTATGGACCAGTTAAAAAAGAGTTATCCCTCAGATCAGGTCGCATAGCCCCACTTTCTTTTCATGTTTCATAATAATCTTGCTTCGGATATCCCACTCGATGCAACATATTGAAAGAATTCTTGTTACATTAAATAGAAGAATTCTTGTTACATTATGTCGTTAACTGTTCTTTCTAAAATGACGTAGAGCACCGTATTTATTTTCAGTAATTGTTTACGATTCTTTTTTAAATCTATTTTCCCTTCATCAGTTGTTCCTCTACGCAGTGTTGAAGCTTGACAAAGTTTATTATGGTTTTAAATGAATTGGTCATCTAGAATTTTATTTGATTTTTTAACGATTGTTCAGCGATCATCTCACTTTTCTGCCTTGTTCCAATGTCACAGTTGTGACCTCAGTAACAATAAAATCGTTGTATGTCTGTATGTCTAGAATCATCTTATTGGCCTATGATTTATAGTACAGTTTGTCTACGACAAAGGCGATGTCAGAAAGGTTGCGAGATCACATACGCCTGCCTTGCTTCATCTTACTTTTTCTATAGCAGACATGGTTTGGATTATCTCAATATAATATCAGTACATTATTTACATCAGTCCGAGAGCTGTTCATCTCTTCGCTCCGTTTATTTTATTAGAATCTAGTACATTGAAAGTGTCGTAAGGCTATTTAGCCCACCGTATTACGGTACTGATATAAATTGTGTGCAGGAGGGGGGGGGGGAGCATATGGGAGTAAGCGAAACAGTATTATGGTCATAGAGAAAAACACATAAGGATAAAAAAAGTGAAGCACGGCCATCTTCGCTTTTTTTTAATTTTTTTCCAAACTGAATGAGAGGTAGCATGCTCAAAATTTAACGGTTACGTGAAGAACTTGTTCTGTATATCAGCACCAATTTCGTCAGGGTTGTCTATGCGATCCACATATTGTTGCTCAGTACGGAAGATTTCACCAATCTGGGAGCATTTCTCGCATCAAAAACCACTTTACGAAAAGAAGAGACGAAAGATGAGTAGATATTAACGTTACTCGTGACATCTGCTGTATTACAAATTTCATGGATCTATAAGTGAAGTAGACAACATTGAATTAAACGAGTCATTAAGACACGATTCCTGAAACTGGAGTTGAAATGGGTTCAGTACGTACAATGTAAAAAACGGACTTATATGTTGGACGTATCACAAATTCCATGCAGTAAAGCTATACAATCGAGGGAACAACATTAACACCAAAAATCACCAGTGACCGAAAATAGGTGTTGAGAACACTGGTACAACGTCGACGTTAAAACACTGAAAGATAACATGGAGCTCCAATTTTACCGGTTATGAAAATACAGTTCCACTTCCCAGTCCTTTTTTTAGCGTCTTGTACCACCTAAAACGGAATAAGAATTTTTCTTCAAAATTATCATTAGAGAAAATTTCAGTTACATATTTATTTACTTAAATTAATAACCACGTGCCACAAAAGGCAATATCAACCGAGTTCCAAGTAACAACCTCTCAGCATTTCCCGAATGTGCAACTCGAAAATGCAGTGAAATACCATTCCTCTCATTTACTTGATTAGCATGACGTAGCTCAAACAAACGACCACCATCGTCTAATTCTTGCGCACAAAGTGTAAATCCCAGAAGAACGTATCGTGCCACAGGATCCACATCCTCAAATAGTAAAAACTTTTAATCCACACTTGCGCTTTATTTATTTCGTAGTTGTTTGCTATCAACATTTCTTTAAAGTTCAAGTGATATATTGCCAACATGAAATTTCTTATTCAAAAAAGGGAGAGCGAGGACTACAAGAATTAACGAGACATTTGTAAGAACTTACAAATTCCGCATCATAAAAGCAAAGCACTAAAACACCATCTGCATGAGATGTAAGCCGACCCCATTTTTCATTTTCGCCACCTTTTTGATTCCTGAAAATGATGTGGATTATTAGGATCACATAAAATCTGAATGCATCGTAGTGAAATGTGAATCAAGTAGAAAAAGTAACCTTAGAAATACAGTGCCAGATACTACTCCTTCTGCATTGCGACTGGGAACATTAGTTTTAATCAGAGATTCATTTTCCGGAGCTGTGAAAGTCGTGCTTCCTAATTCTCCTCTCCCTGAAATAGGACACTGGATATATTGTCTTACGCAAAACATGAAATTAAGAGTTTTGAAATTTGAAATTATTCAATCGTACCTGAAAAAACAAATTTTCATATGTATCGAAAAAAATTATGAAAATGAACAAACATTTCTTGATAATTTTCACATAACATTCCGGGCATACTTTGGTGCGTACATAGTAACTATTAGTTTTGACAGGAGCATAGCCAACGCATGAACGACATATTAACTGTAATTACTTAATTTCTCTATTAAAAAATAAATTATAGCAAAACTTTCATTCAATCAAGTCAAAATTCAAGTCGAATGTCGAAAATTTCTATTTATTTCTGCCAATAACATCATCTAATGTATAAATTTTTTCCTGCATTACACAAAACCAATGTACAAATTCTAAACAAGCTGACATTTTCTTTGCCTTTTACCAACGCTTCAAAGTAAAATGCCCTCGATTCCATTGAAGATTTAAAACTAAAATTAAAAACAATTTTTCCAATACGAAAATATAAATAAACTTACATATCCACATTCACGGCAATGATGGCGACGATTCAGAACATTAAATTTTGTAGAACAACCAGCCATCATACATGATGTTGCTTTTGGATCAGGTATCCACAATGGTGTATACTTGTGCTTCCCAGTAGTTGGCAGTGAAACATTATGATCCGGTCCATTGGTTGACGCCTTATTATCCGATATACCCTCACCCGTTATCTCATTTCGTTGCAGTACTCGTACATTGAGGATCTGAAAAGGAATCAGGAAAGTTTCGAGTAAGATATCACCTAACTTAACATGAATTATTCAGGAATAACCTTGTTTCTAACAGCTTTAATGCGACGCAACTCTTTTGCCTCCATTTTCGCTTCACTGATTCGTTTCACCCAATCATCTCTTTCACGTTTTGTTCTAAATTAAACTGGATTTGACTGGATTTTTACTGGATTTTTTTTGTTTACTTAAAATAAAAGTTAAAAAATTGATACCAAAAGCCTAAATAACTAGGTTTCGGTATCATTCAGTTACAATTTCAGTTAATGGAAACATTTCACATTGTGTTGCTACATCGCCAAGCTATTGAGACCTAATTGATTTACAGAATGAAGAATCTCGACTGGACAAGTATTCAGCAAAAACAAAGCCTACTTTGCAATGAAAACTGCGCTTTTCTGTGTAGTATAGAGCTGAAAATGAGTTTCATATTCTCCGTGCTCTTCTGCTTTAACACGAATCCGAGAAACAAGAAACTTATAAAATTCAGAATGAAAATTGGCATCTGTTCCCAGCGAAGGCGTTCTTGAATACTTACAAATTAATAACATATCCGAGAACTGCAACACATTAAAGTTGTGGATAACTTTGTCATTTTCATAGAAAAAGAATGTAACACTTCGGATTTATTACCTTTTAGATCTTCTTTACATCTGTTATCTATCACGACATCTTGTTACTACAATGGTTCGGGCAAGCGTGAACTACAGTAAAATTTTATGTTGCTGTTTTAAGCCGAATAAAGAACAAACAACTCCCATAATTATGTACATTATTACTGATGGCTTAATAGAATCTTTTTAGCTAGCAGCAAAGACAATATGCTTCGTGAAGACATCATTTCATTTACCGCTATAAAAAAATGTCTTCTTAAGAAACAACTTTTTGTTACCCAAAATATGATTCGTAAAAGGTCTAAAATTTATTCCAATAATTTGAAAAAAAAAAAGAATGCGACAATCCACGTCATAAACATGTTTTTTGAGGAAGAGAACATACTAATATCAGGTATCGAGGTTGTAAATCTTTTCGCGATTGTTTCATCAATTCACCTTCAAATAAAAGGTGCCTATTTGCTTCGAAAACATTAAACCTTCCCTAAAAATTTTAATTTACATTCAAAAATCCTGAATATTTCGGTTGGTTTAAAAATGAATGGTAAATTTTTTTCAACAACAGGAAGTACCTCAAGTCGTCGGTACAAGTCAATTAAACGCTTTTCCAATTCAGCAAGACTAATCTGCCGATCAACTAATTCCGATACCTTTGATAACTCCACCAATGCTTCTGAATAATAAAAATTAAAGTCTGCAAAGCCATTTCTTTATGGAACTTTCCTAAAAGCGCTGGCTGTTTAAAAAGAGAAAAAATTTGTTTTCTACACACTAGAAACAATCTTCTAATAAAACCGACCTTTACATACTTCCAGTTCATCAGATTCCGGCACCAAATGTTTTTTGTATGCCTCCAGTAAAATCGTATAACGCACAACATTTTGATGAACGATGTCAAGTTGTTGAATTATAGATATTTTACCCATTACCTGTTCCTCGAACTGAAAACAGCAAACTAAGTGAAACGAACAAATAGTTCATTTTAAAATATTTCAATTCTGCCCACCTTTGCTGTTGCACGAGCTAGTTCTTCATTATCTTGAAGCAATCTTATAAAATTATCTACATGCTTCCTTTTTTCTTTGAGATAGGGAAGGCAACATTTCAATAAACCAGCACCATTTTTAAGACATTCTGCCATATTTGGGTCTCTTGAATCCCTAAAATTATTAAAATTTTTTCACTCGAAATGCAGCTCGAGAAAATTTATTTCTTAGGAATTTTCAACATTATCCAGAATTAGTAAAATTTATTTTGAAATTCTTTATTTAATGATTTTCCTTGTATCAAGGGCATTTGTACGACGAGGAGAATTATAGCTATTATTTTAAAAAAATACCAATTCTCAATTTTTGATGAAAATTTCTCCAACAGAAACTTGTGCGCTTCTTTCACCATCAACAGCTGCTGAGCTATCTGTTTGATCAAATGAGGATACCCATTCGGTAGCGGTTTCAACAAATCGATCCCAAGTTCTTTCCCATATTCTGTCAAAAATTCAGGATATTTCTGAAAAATTAAACCTGTAGGTACAACCTAGAAAAAAAAAGTCAGAAGTGAGAATTTCGCCACCATCTAAATATAAACTACTTACCACAGCGATAAATTCCAACTGCTCAACAAATTTTTTCTCAACTGTATAAATTTCAACCGCTGCATAGTGAAGCTTCTTTAACCTTTGATCCTGCAGTTCTTATAATTTCTCATTATCGTAATGACAGTTCAAATTGTTAAAAATTTCCATTGGAGATCCTCTACAATAAACTAATCACATACAGTTTCAGACATCCCCTGATTCACCTCATGTTCTACTTTGAATCTAAAAAAACCTCTTCTCGAGAACCAGTATTGTAGATGTCCATAACTGAAGAATCAAACGAATTTCTAGTTGAGTTTACTATGCTAGTACGATAAAGTGTACTAGTTATGCTATAAGCATCACTGCTGGGCCTCGACGATGTTGTTTCAGGATTGCAAGAAGGTGAAAATTCGAAGTTTGAATCGAAATTCTGGAATACACATGCTTTTATTTATCGAAAAAATATCAAGCGAATCCCACATGGAATACAATTATAGCTATATTTAAAGTCGCCTGAAAGTCGACAAGAAAAAAACTAAGAAAAATGACCTGTTTAATCAACACTGCCCTTGATTTCCGTATCTTGGAATTAACAGCATTATTCGAATCTACATCTCCTGATTGCCTGAAAAAACTCATAATACACTCAGAGGATTTACTGATGAAAATTAAATTCAGTAATCCTACTAAAACACATCCAGAATGACTTCAACAAAAACCATAACACCGTAAATTTGATTTTATGGGTTGTAAAAGCTTACAAAGTTCTATTCGATTCGAAACTTTCCTCCGGAACCAACGTTTTTTCATGAATGCCTTTAATCCTTTTTTCAGAGCAATCAAAATTTTGTTCTGAACATAATGATTCTGTTTCACTAGAAAGTGAACTCCTAAGCTGGAGATCCATCCAAGAATCATCCGAAATTACAGAAGATCTCATAAAGCTGCAATATTATAACACTAAAAAAATTGAAGACTTTAAATAACTAATCAATCAAGCTGTTCATAACATCAAAAATAGGATAAAACAGCAAATAAAATAATACCTTTGTCCGTCAAACGACGACTCTCTCGGACTACAAGGAGTAGTCGGTGACACCATCTGATTAGAATCAATCAAACCATCGTAAAATGCAACTGCACATCGCACTTTCATCTGATGCATTCGAACACTGGAATTCGAAGTGATGCTTGAACTTATTGGAGTTGTATGATTGTAGTCAAATAATCTAGAGAAAACTAGTAAAAAAAACTTTGATATTCGATGGAATTCGTCACTGTGATAAATGAAATTCATCAAATAAACTTATAGCAAAGAGCTGAAATATACTAAAGCTACTATAAAAAACAATCTTGGCAAAACATAGAGAGGTATCCTGCAAATGAAATTAGCATTTACCAAATAACTGTCCTAATATTTATCACAGAAACCAAAAAAGGTACCTTGGAGCATTCACGGGAGAGAGACCATCTTCACTGCTTTTTAAAACATTCGCCGAACTTACCCGGGAAAGTACAGGTTTTGGCTGAAACATCAAGCTAAAGTAGTAAACAGAATCAAATAAAAAGGGATGAATGCTCGAGCCAGGAAGTTTTAACACGACTATAATTCCTTTTCTTTTGCATTTATAGCGATTTAAAAAACTAATTTAAAAACTAATTTAAATTCTTTACTATTGATTATATCGTCATATTAAAAATAAGGAACTGCAGGTCACTCTTCGCTTCTTTATTTCTGATCCGAAATTTGACATCAACTGCTAATTTCACGATACTTTTTGACTCGGGCATTCAAATGACTTACGCTTTTGCACGGTTTCCATTCCACGGTCGGCTTCTGTTTCCATTGTGGAACACTTCGTTCATTCCCAATTTCATTACCTTCGAAAAGTATTTTTCTCTGTTCTACTAAAAAAGAGTTGAACTTTACTTCCAACTGCAAATTAGCAACAGTACCAGATAAAGACTTTAACTTCACTGAAATTCAAAACAGTTTTTCAAGACCAAGGAAGTATGTGAAAATACATTCGTAAAACTTGGAATGTTATCTTAAATTCCGATATTTTTTACTAGTTTATCGCCAATTAGTACCGAAAATTTTTGGCTGCTGGACCTATTGACTTGCAATTACACAGCGACTTAAAATATAATTTGTAATCTTATCAGCAATAGCGTGAAGTGATAAGGAGCTAAATTACTAATATTATTAGATGGTGAAAGTTCTTTGACAACAGCAGCATCAGACGCTTGATCATGTTCAAGCCGAGCACGTATCCGCTTAATATTTCCATTCAAGTGTGGGATCTGATTTAATTCGTGCATAAATTCAGGCACTAATCATTAGGAAATATGAGGCCTGAAATGAAATCAGTAAAACTGAAGAGCCATTTGAAAAAACCACGATCACATTCCAAATATTCAAATATATCACCTACTCTCTATAAAATAGCGTAAAATTGATGACATGAGAAAAGGCCGAAAAGTTCTGAAAACAATACCATATAGATACTACCCATTCATTTAAAAACAAAACAAACAATACCATCCATTCATTCTCGTTTAAATCGTTGCAGAATGGTTCAATCAGGAGCTAGAAACAAGTAGGATTTAAGTAACAAAATATACCAATCGTAGTTCGACACTCTTTTAAAATGAACTAAATTGGTTGCTCGATGAATAATACCAGGACTCTTACTAGTTGCAACATTAATGTTACGAGCCAGGTTGAGATGTTATTTTTTAAAAGATGCTATTTCTATAACATATCACTGCTTTCTTCCCTTCCCTTTCTTTTTCCTTTTCAGATGACCTTACGGATAACAGAATTATTTCAGGATGCACGGACAATAGATTACCGTAATATTATTTCATCCACTGCTTACGACCATAATTGAAAAAAAAAGTGGGTGTGTTAAGGAGAACTGTGGTGTATAACAAAGAAACGGTTGATCACTGCTGTTGTTTATTCTTGAGACGAGGAGCAGTGAAGTGAAGGAAAAGTTTCCACATTTCCAGAATCATAGCTGATAATTAAAAGAATTACCTATATTTTATCTCAATTCCCTCACCCCTCTCCACCTTGCTGTCCCCATCACTTCTTGATCCAACCGTCAACAGCGGGAGGAGTAACAGTGTCACATCTTTTGGACTATTTCAAATTGATATTCAAAAACCGGTTCTCCTTTTTCTCGTCTCTCCCCCTTCTTCTATTCAACTAATTTAATGTATCCTTATTTACCAACCATCATTTATCTGTTTAAATAATTACAACGTCACCATCACCTCTGATTCATAACTTATTTTGATCTTTGTTTTTCGAGAATTCAATGTAATCTGACTTATGTTACAGTATCATCTACAATAGGCACAATGTATATTATCGTAGTAATTAAACAGGACTATATCATAGTGTCATATACCTTCAGATAATACGGTGCCATGTTCATTATCAAATATGACACCGGCATTATGCCTGTTTGATACAAGATATATGGTTTGTCAAATATGACTTGATAAATTATGAGGTAAATCCGTTTTTTTTCCTATTTTATTTTATGGATTATTTAGGATGATAAAAGGAGAGAAAAGGTGTAGAACCGACCTGCATGGACTAATTCAGATCATCTCATACATATCCAGCCGTACCGCAGTAACTGAAATGCTGTGGTAGCTTTTCTGTCTTCATTTACTAAAAGCAGATAATTAATTGCTTTAATTAATTGACATACATTAATAGTAGTTGTTTGCTTTGCCCGACCGATATATACTAGTAGTTTAATAGGATGGAATATGTTATTCAAGACGAAACTGATGTGAGGTACCAAACAATAGATAATATTGTCATAGCAAAGTGTAATCCAGTCGTCAGCTCTGTCTTGTTGATCGAGTAAATCAGCTAAAAACACGTTACTATCCAATTGAGCGAAAGCTCCGTAAGAACAATGCCGCAACTCGCATCCGAGCCCGTGCAGTAACTTCGGATTATAGTTTCGGCTAGATGGTATCTGCGAGGAGAATGTAGTTTACCATTTTCCTTTCCTTTCCTGCGTTGTGCTCATCTCTTCAGGAAACACACCAATCACTGTTATCACTAATAATTATGAAATCTGCAAACTTTGTTATTCCGATTACGATCCTTTTAACATTATTGCCTCTTGTCGTATATGTTTTTAATCTCTGTTATTCTGTTAGCAGTTAGTGATTAGTAATAAGTTGGTATGAATGTTGCTGGTGGCATGGAAATATTTGATACGCCGCCGTGGGAGAAATTTGGTCGCTGGGTGTATTGCATCTGTGTGGTGACATTCGATCTTGAACTAGGACAGTCAATTGAAGTAAGTGTTTTTTAATGAGCTCCAAAAATTATTCGGAAATTTTGCTTGCTGAAAAACAAATCCGAAATAGAACTATAAATAGTTAAAGTATTTGTTTACAGACATGTGACATTTATCACGTCATCAGTAGATCTGAAGTTGAGCAGTTTAGTAGGACTTATGGAAATCCAAAGAGTTCTGATGTTAACTCACAACTTTTACGAATTAGTTCTTATGAACTCTTAAGGTTTGACGTGGAATTTTGGGTTTTGATTTCAAATTTCGTATATTGATTTGTAACCCAAATTCCACATAAAAGGAAAATACTCTTCCTTTTTAGGTAATCTATCCCGGTGACGCACAACTGACAGTTAATGAAAAAAGTAGTGTATGTTACTTATCATTCCCGGATTCCAATTGTGGCATGGCTCAGGATACTAATTTTCACTTTCGGATACGTCGATCATCTGGTTCTAATTTATCTGCATACGGTGCATGCTCAGGACGCGTACCGGCAGCTGTTGATGCAGACTCACAGTACTTCTATGGATTTGTTCATTCCAGGTTTGTTCCATGTGTCTTCATTTGGAAGGTTATTTTTTTGATTATGAAAAAATTTTAGAATAGATCACTACATTCGAAAATCATAGTATTTTAACTGATGATCTTTTACAAGTGCATCTTCAGTTGATATTTTGCTTATTCGCCTTCTTTTTTTTGTCTGTTATATTTGTAGGCAGAAGAAAGATTCCTCATTACCACGTGGTTACTTTCAAAAGGTTTGTTCCTTCAAAACTTTAAGTCTTCTGATTGGTTAGGAGTTCGTTTTTAGCCGTTATTTGACGTTAAAATAAATATTTAAGTTATTGCTTGCAGAGTCTTGTTTTACTAACAGTGTTGCCTCTTTTTGATTTATTTTCGCTTGTTGTTGGTGTGATTGCACAAGGCTTTTTTGATTCCGGAGAACCAGCAATCGAAGCAGGTGAATAACAGCAATAATCAGTAAACTTTCAAGTGCATTTCTTTAATCAACTTTTTATTGTTACGCTGTCACATTGCATGGCAGGTTGCATAAATTATTGCTGAAGTATTTCAAAAAATGTAGTGGATTTAGTTAGTTATTCTCATTCTCTTTTATGTATTTGGTGAGTGCTACAAGGATACATTTACACAGTAGGGCGAGTGTAACATTACTCCACTCCGTTTTCCTGTAATAAAATCACATCCACCTGTTTAGCCTGCCATCACATTGATCAATGGTCGATTCCCATTCCTGGTACTGTGCTATGTTTACCACTGATGGGAAATGTGATACAGTGTCGGATTCCATGCCATACTGATATATATTCACTTCAAGGAAGTTATCGTATGAATGTTAAAGTAAGTTTGTTAAGAAAGTTGGTAGTGAAGTTAGGTATGGTGTGGCAGAAAAACAAAAATCCATTTCAATTACGTTTGCTTCACATAAGGGTGAAAGCACTACTTCCATTTCCACAATTGTAAAACAATTTATGATTTATATATCCGTAAATTTTTCAGTTGATGTCACCCAATAGAAACCCCGTTTTATTATCCATAATGAATAAATCAAATATTTATGGGTAAGTTGATAAATCTCTTTGATTGAGTTTTTTGAATGGGTTAAGTGAAATCATAGATATCTTAATTTGAGGTTGAGCCGCATTTATTTCTGGTCATATTCAGGCTTTTCATTATCACATTAAAAAAATTATTTCAGAAATTTACTGTTTGTTGTTAATCATGTGCAGTTATTGTGGGAATTAGTGTTAACTGGAGAGGTAATTTCTGGAATGTTTTTTTCCTTAGTTTTTTATTATCCCAAATATTATATTTATGAGGGTATCATAAAGTTACGATTTGTACCTTTATGGGTTGTAAATTGGAAAAATCTGGTTAGTCTGAAGACGAAGATGATATGCCGAAAATTGAGAGAAAATTTCAGCCAATCGTGGTGTTGGCTCAAAATCCATCAGAATGTTCGACGTTTGTGCAGTCTCTCATTTCTTTGATATGGCCATTAAGGTATTTATATGCAAATATAGTTATGTTTGTTTTTCAGATATTTGCCATCAAAATTGTCAATTTTCATTGTAGGCAATTTTAGATATTCTAGTGATTATCGACCCTTCTTTACAATCCATGACGCTGAATTTCGGGAATATTCATCAAGGATTGATTCATGGTACTCGTTCTTCTTGCTTTTGTTAAATCACGAGCAAATAGAAAATATTTCTAAGATATAATTGCCAAATGAAGCAAAAATTTTAAATTAAATCATTTGCCACCCTCAAATTTTGGTTTTTTGGCGTTTTCTTACAGGCCAAGTGTAATTCTCGGAGTAACCAACCCGTTCTTTACAAAAGTATTTCAAAACTGGCCGCACATTATTCGCCTTGTTCCTTTACAAGACCAACAGATGTCTGCTGGAGGAAAAAGGAAGTATGCCCACCTATTTCTATTTTAGGAAATATTTTAAGTTTGAGATTTTGGAAACACGATTATCAGGATTTACTTATTTTAATTCTCCTTTGATGTCTTCCACTAGTATTCTCATCATTTTAAATGTTGCAGAAAAATATGGAATAAACGCGTCCTCGAAACAAAATATGGCTTATTTAGCCAGTATAAAATGTTTCTTCAAAAGGATAAAACGCTTTTTAAATATGCTTTGAAGGGTAGCAATTCAGATTATATGGATGGCACAGAACTACAACGACGGATATTTGACTTGACACAGAATTTCATGATGCCATTAGAGAATTACGTTTCGTCACTAATGCCTCTGAAAAAGCATTTATCACCGTTCAAAGTATTTTTATATTTTCACAAATGTGTTTTTCTTTGTTGAGAACGTCTTGTTTGTACGATTTCATCAGTGCGGCTCCTTTTTCTACATAATGTTCAGTTGCAACTATTTATTTATTGCAGAATATTCCACAGATTTACCCGTTTGTAGCGGACAACTTTTTTTCTGCCTTAGATGAGACGAGAATTGTTCAGACATCGGGTATTAGAGG
The DNA here is from genome assembly GCA_013365375.1 of Litomosoides brasiliensis. Lineage (NCBI taxonomy): Eukaryota > Metazoa > Nematoda > Chromadorea > Rhabditida > Onchocercidae > Litomosoides > Litomosoides brasiliensis. The sequence continues at coordinate 98,316 of JABVXW010000176.1, read as the reverse complement.
TGATTGGCGCGGTAATTCGTTCTTTTTCTTTTTTTTTGATTGCGTAGAATTACTCAGCGATACGTAAATAAAGTAATCTGGTAAAATAGCTAAGACTGGTCAAGTTGACAGGTTCATTTTAGGTTTATACCAAAAGTTTACAACTTCAATAAACTTTCAAGACTGGTTATCTCGCAAAAAGTCTGATTTGGAACGACAGTTACGACTCCTGTATTTAGAAGTATGTTTACCGTTGGGAATTGTAATTACTAGATTGTTACTATTGCTTATGCAGAAAACTGAAGTTTCTTCGAGGTATAAAAACAAGAGAGGGCAGAGAGGGAATGACGTACGAAAAGACAAGAAAACCAGAAGATGAATGAAAGGTGGTCTTGTATTCGCTAAATGCGACATTAAAGGTATCCATGAAGTGGCACAGTGGACAGTAATTTAAGGGACGAGTGTATGGATCTTTTGTTTTAGATGCTGTGTAGCGCAAATTTCAACAAAGAAACACTTCATAAACGTCCACAAGTTGAAGTCGTCGATCTAGTCCTCAAATTAAATGATCGTATCCAAAATTTGGACGAATCATCCCAAAGTTCTCGAGTTCGATTACAGTCACAAATTTCTGCTATTTTAGCGTGCGTGGATGATGATTTAAAGTCAGTACTGCTCTCCAACGGATCTTTGAGAGATTGTATTTAAAATTGTGATCATGTATAATTGAGTTGTTTGTATTTAGTCTGTTTGTATTTAGTACATTTTCTGGTGCCTGGGCGTAGATGTTTCATTTTTTATTTTTTATTTATTTTAAGGTTGTAAAATCTTTGAGAACTAAATTATCATTTGAAGCGATCTAGAATGTATATCCAAAGTAAGGGAATTCAAACGCTATAAGTTTAAGGAAAAAAGTCAAATTAAAGTTAGCTATAGTTAAAATTTCTTAATATTTGCAATACTGCTACAAAAAATAGGGTTGTTACACCTCAAATATGCCAGCATGGGTTGAATTTCTTGAGGTTCCTAAAAGTTCTCATTAACTATCAAATGATTCTGTGGAAATCTGATATTCCCAATTGAGTTTTATGAAAATGAGTTAAACTGACGTATGCCTATCATTGCATGAATACTGTGAAGTTGAATGGATTCAAATATCTTGGTTCTTTTGTGGTATCACTTGAAGTGATCTGGAATTTTTTCTGTTCCTTTTGAAATTTTTTTTGTTAACACCAGTGCAATTAAGTTTTCTTTTTTTGTGCGACGCAAGTCAACTTTTGCATCATTTTTTCTATTTTGCTCAGCAAGTGTTATGCCTTATGTAGATAGCATAATCGACTTTTGTTGTGCATTTATATTATATTTTTCAAATTATTTTCAAATAGTGTATTTTTTCTTCGTTATTAATCTATCTCAGATAATGTTACCAGATTGTTAGGTGGAAAAAATGCAAAAGCACTGTCAAATTTTATAATTCTTTCCAACAGGGGTTAAGGGAATGTTTTATATGCATTTTTTAGGAGAATCGTTTTACTAATTTTTATGTTAATAATTTTTGAATATATAGTTATAGTGTCTTCCACTCTACTGTTTTCTGTTGTTTTGAATTATTAAGTGCTATTTCCTGTTACGGGTGGCTACAGAAATAAAATTTTCTTTACCTCATCACAGCTCTCACATTTTATCCTTCAGAATGAAGTTTTAGAATCAACGAGAGAGGTACACAGAAATAATACACTGAGAAACGAAATTGAAATACGAAATTTTGCTTCATCTGCGTATTCATCTCCCTCCTTTTCAAGAATACCAATTACGATCAGTGCAATGCAAAAAAGTGGTAAGAGTTAGTCGAATCCTGAAATGTCTATTTCTGTGTCACAACAATAAATAAACTAATTTCTTGTTGGTAAAACCATTCTGACTGCCATGGTTTCTATCCTGATTTATAATAATATGTTTAAGTCAAACTATAGTGATAAGTACTTTTACATCAACCTTATATTACAAAGATTCCAACAATTATCGTTGCGTTAGTTTAATTTTAAGTTATCAACGATGTCTATCTCCTCATTATCTTCCCCATTCCTTCTTTCTCTTCCATTCAACAATTAACTTTAGGAGGGAAAAACAATCCTGCTTTCTCTAACAAAACCGAAATTAGTCACTTTTACCCACGAAACAAATGTTCCTCTTGTAAGCATTCCAAAATTGTTTTTTGAGTTGCTTTTCGAAATAGTTTTATTTCATTGAAGTTTTTTTTTCAATCTTTTTCCTTATCAGTTTCATTTTCAAAATATTACAATATGCTAATTTGTATTTTGAAATGCTTAAAGGGATTAAGGGAAAACAGAATAGTCAAGCTTATAAGTAATTGTTAGCTCACTTAATGACTTAATCCTTGATATTCTGGTGTAAAATGCTTAAAAGCATGCTTCGAAAATCTTACTGTATATTTGCCGTCCTAAGAATATGCTAAAGTAGGAGAAGCTTTTTCCCGACTTGTACCAACAAAGGTTACCAGAGTATTTTCTGCTTGGTGATTTGTTGTTTGATTGTGAGTGATCACTTCCATGCATTCAAATTAGAACATAACGTTGAAATTTAAGAAATGTCTGCTTTAGGATGTTTCTCTCTTTTCAGTGAGTAAAACTGATTTTCATTCTCGAAAACTATCTCTTTCTAACATTCAACATACGAATTCAAAGAAAAGCTGCTTATGAAATAATGAATGAATTAATAAATCTTCAAATTTTATGAATTTACTAATTCCCTCTCACTATTTATTGTCCCTTATTTTCGAACATCTTTACAATGCGATTGAGTTAAATTCAAACTTTACCGAAAATTTGTTGAATTTTCATTTCGAAAAAAATTTGAAACATTTTTTGTAAATAATAAAATAAATAATGACGAATTAATACTTAAATGTCAGATCTTTTAACCGAAAATTCTAAATTCCACGGACTTATCTCTATCCTGCCATGTCGCAACCGATGAAACCTTTATACCCTCTTAATCAATAAACTGATCATACAAAATATACTATAGGATTAATACGAATCGAGCTTATATCATGCCAAAAAAGGAGTTTGAATGTTGCAATCAGTCATGAACTCCATTTTTCTTTGTAAAAAGGTTAACTGGAAAAAATTCTGTTCCGATATAATTTAATTTAATTTGTTGACGCTTGAAGAGTATCAGATTGTCCTTCGTAATATCAGCAGCTTTTATCAAACCTTTTCCATACATTTAAATTATTTTTTTCCGAAATAATTGCTCAGGCTTATGTTATTTTCACAATCGAAACATTTGAAATTTTAGAATATCCCTCTCTATAAATTAATATTTGTTGGGCTTGCAAAATTTGAGCACTCTTTATTCACTACACTTAATAAAAATCGCTCTTATTTTAAAAAAAAAGTTCGTTATATGTAACGAATAAGTAAACAGGTAAGATAAGCGATAATATAAACAACAAGCTAATTAAGCATGTTTTCATTTCAAAATACATGTCTTTTGAAGAACCTGTTTTTAAATTAGTTTTTTCGTGACAATGTTAGCACTTGTTTCTGCCTTCCCTTTCATTCCGATTACATCGCTCGGAAACATTGCAAAGAAAGAAGAAAATCATAACTGAAAGATCGTTTCCAGAAAAATAAATCAGTAAATATGAATGGAAATCTTATTAAGCATATGTTTTCAGGAATCTTTTTAAACTGTTTTTGACGAATATCTTCTGCTGAGTTTCCATTTTTTTTTTGTTTATTTTTCATTGCACATTTTTTTTTATGAAATTCGAAATTTCTAGTAGTTGCAGAAGATGAACGCTCTTCATGGATATCATTTTTTCTTGCCCATACTGATTTCAACATTTCCGACTTTCGCACGATTTATGAATTTCGGTAAGTTTTGTCAGTAATATTACAGAGAACTGATTGATAATTGAGGAAAGCAGTACTGTAAGAAGTATTTCTCAAATGTTTTGCGAAAATCCTAAAATAGAAGAGAATAATTATTTTTATTAAAGAATTTATCATTAATTTTTTTGAATCAAAACCTTCACATAATGTAGAAACAGCTGGAAGTGTTAAAAATACGATGGACATGGCGGAACATCGACAAAAATACTATCCGTTTATACCTTATTGGCGAGTGGCTGATAAAGTTAAGATAAACGACATTGGTGAGCTATATATTTCTAAACTTCATAAACGTCATTTTTCATTTTAAATATCTGTTTCAAATGTTTGGTTGATTTGAAAATAAGATCAAACTGATTTGAAATTGATGGGAAATCTTTTTAATTCATTGCATTACCAATGAGGAGCGAAAAATGAAGTTTGGGTACATTTAATTTAATAATACTGCACCCATTCAGGAAGAAGATTTTGAAATTAATAAAGCAATTGTAACCCATGAAATGTCGTCCATTGTACAATTAGTATTATTTCGAGGATTTCTGATTTTTTCTGATAAATTTTCCAAGAAAACAAACTGTAATGTTAAGTGATGCAAAGAATAATAGTTTTCGACTCTTTTAAAGACTTTCTTCTATCCGCAGAAACGCAAGTTCGGAGTAGTTTAAATTATTGAAACATTTTGAACTTCTGAAACTGATTTGTATTTGCTTCTAGACATTCCAACTGATCAGATGAGAAAAGATATGACTGCAAGAGAACGATTCTATCCAACAATACGTAGAAATGATAGCGGAAAACGAGTAGCTTTCAGTGAAACGAATAGTAAAGCAAGTATTGTTCGACGTTACGATCCTTCAGCAAATATCGGTGCCAGACAATCTGCATTTCGACTGTTAGCTTTAAACAGTGCGCGTGGATTCGGAAAATGATTTACTCGGGAATATCGTCGAGAAGTGAGACATCTCTGATCACCGTTGAATCCCTATTCACATAAACCAAGCGGGTTCTAATTTACATTAGGTTTGAGGCATAAAAATACTCTATATGAGTTAGCTGAATATCTCAGGTACTTGATGATTTATTAACAAGGCAAAGAGTTTGCATAGAATTCTAATACAGAGGTTCCTTCGAGACAATGTTTCCGAGATAAAATTCACAAATATTAAATCTTTTTTTCATTCAAATTTTTGCAGTAAAGAGTGAGCGATCTGAAAAAAGCTCATTACAAATATTGATTTCATCATTCTGTAAGAATTGTTCCATTAAATGTTTTAAAAATTTGAACTTTTTCAACAGCAACTTACCATTGCTAAGTTTTTATTGCTTTATTGGTTTCACATAAATATCAGTTAGTAGAAGATGAATTTCTACTACGCAAAATGTAAATAATATCAAAGGTTTCGCTGAGGTATCCGTGAGATAATACCAAATAAGATTTGAAAGAAAGCAAGATTTCTTGATGAATAAATATAATGAATGCTGGAAAATGATTGGTTACATCATTTTCATCTTTCCTGACATATCACAATACAGCAAAAAATACCGACTGCATTTTAACAAACACTGAAAGAAGATTGTTTTCAAAAACTTTGTAACTTCAAAATAGCTGAAGTTATTAACCTTATTATAAACAGGCACAGGAAGCAACAGTCATTCGTGGATAATTTTTCAGCACGACATTATCCATTTCATCATAATAAAGTAATGTCAATGAATCCATTTTATCCGGTGCGCAACATACATCCGGAACATATGGGTTCAGACCCAATCGATGAATCACTGATTGAACAATAGCATGATTTGATGGGTTCACTTCCTAAATTATGTGGATAAGTTCAAATTACGGAAATATCAGGTTAACATAAATAAAAAAGTAGAAAAGGAAGTTCGAATTTCTTACTCACACCACACAATGACTTTAAATTTCAGGTAAAAAAACCTGTTTGAGCGGAAAAGGACAAGTTCCACTACAGTAGTGTGCCTCAAATGATGTTGGCGCAATAATCCAATGTTCCCATCCAATATCCCGAAATCGTACATTTAATTTTTCTGTTCTGCAGCTCTGAAAAAGCATTTTCTTAAAAATACTAGACAAAATTCATCAAAACTTTGCAAAACGGACGTTATTAATCACCAGTTCATTTTAATATAATTTAGAAAGTAAATCAATCATCCACAAATGATGAATAGTGCAACACTGAAATCCTAACATTTCTTGCGTGCATATATGAACGTCCCTGGTAATCAGTACCTGAGAAGAATAAGCCTTTCGTGGAAGTAGTACCACCGTTAGATCACCAGCCTTCTTCTGTTCTATAGAAGGCAAAGGTGAAACAGTCACAACTTTTGACAATTTCTTTATCATACCAAAACCCATCATTGGATCTTTTGGAGAAGTGCTACGAGCTTTTTGCTGCTTACGTCTTTGTAGTGAACGGTCCTGCAAAAATTATTTCCTCATTTTGTTCGAACACAACTAAAATTTATTTTAAGCAAAAACTATCAATACATTACTCTATGCCATATCCAGGCAAATAAATATAATTACGTTTCATGTTATTATAAATATAACTGAATTTGTAAAAAAATAATAATACATATCACAGAACGGATTACTCGCGCTTTCTTGACATACTGTTTAAATCTTTTACGTGGAGAAATACCGCTTACTCCATAGGTAAAGGAATTTCTATTATATCAGACATATTTTAATGCATATATCACAACATACAATCCGTTATAAAACACGGTGTTGTTGTTATTGTATTTTGGATGTTTGCAACACATCTCTTACAAATCTGCCGTGACAATGGTAGATAAACAGTAACTAAGGTTGACATATATTTTAATTGCAGATGTCTTGAAGTAAGCATCGTCTACAGCTAATAGAAACAGTAATAGATGATATTGTTTGACTCGCTTTCTTGTTCTTGCTGGTTGTTAAGAATTCGTAATAAAAAAAATTTCAAAAAAGATTGAAATTTAAGAACACGTACACTTAACATTCCAACGGAGGTTACCAGGTAAGTCACAGCCAAGATCGACATAATTCACACGCTAATTACGGAAGAATAAATTATTAAAATTTTCAGGATTAGGTTTGCTTATCAAAAATTGAACGAATACTTGTTTTCGGCCTCGGAGTATTCGTGGTCCTAAATCTCGGAATTTTTTAAGATGACGATCGGTTTGCTCCTCTAAGTTGTTATCATTACCACGTCGCTTTTCCTTCGCCGAATACACATAGTACTGAGAAAACCTTTTTGAGCGGTTTTTAGCCACTCCGGTCATTAAATTCCTTGCAACATCTCAAATAAGCACTCTTTTATATCGAAGTGAAAAATAAAGCCTTAGGTCAGCAACAAGTTGTTAAAAGACATTCAAATCATTTCAAATTGCTATTACATAGTTTAGCTAGCGGAAATTTTTCTTCATAAAGTAAGTGAATTTAAAGTATTGATAAAATTCACCAGTGCTTAAATGAGGAATTATTTTTGCATTGAGCGCAGACTGAAATTTTGTGCCATCGACAAGCGTTGGTTCATCCGCGTACACAAGTAGGAAGGGTGCATTCCGCCTCATCAATTCAGTGCATTTAATCTTTTTTCCACCTCTCAGAAACTAAAAACTTCGGCTATTTTATTATACTTTTGTCAAATTTCATATTACTCATAGGCACTATATTACTGTCTATTTTAGCAAAAATTTTGGCTAAGTTTCTGTGAAATTAAACAAGCAAATATCTACGACCTTATTCTTCACACAGTGATGCTGATATTTGGAGCAGCACTAGCTATGCTAATGGTACGTAGGATAATCATAGTAATTATGATTATTTCACCATTCATTCCACACGAGATTTATGGACAATAAGTAAATCGAGCAAGTTGCATTAACAATAAGACTTGTATTGTACAAACAGTTAGAAAATATACCTTTACAGAAATAATAGTTTGATTAGCCTGTAATGCTTCGTCAACTAATTTGGTCATATTAAAGCTAAGCCAATAACGAGAAAGCGCAGTGGGCACTAGTCGTACAGTTTGCGTTTTTGCATTGCTTTGCAAAATTCCAAATGCTTTTACACTTCCTTTCATTTGTTTCCATATGAAACGACGCTTATATTGGATGTTATAAAGTAATTCGGCTTGAACTACCTGGAAAAGACACCTTCTGAGGTAATACTTTCATGCATACTAACTTCATGTGATCACTCAACGAGATTGCAAGCAAATCATTTAGTACTCTTCACAATTATTGTTGAATATTCTAACATCTCACTTCGGCATAAGTTCGCAAATTATTCAAAACAGCTGATGTAAATTACGCTTAAAAAGTAAGTAGTGATAAATAGGTACATATGACATGAAAGTGTATTATGCTATTGCGCACCTGTTCACTTGGCTTAATTGCCTTCAGCTTAAATATCAGCAACTCTTCATCAAACATTATTCCTGAAATATGATCCTGTTCTCACGTGTTAATTAGAATCAACTTTTAATGAATGTATCATGTCGTTAAAATATAAAACAACTTTTTGTCAAATTTATTTTAAACTCTAGTCCAAAATACTTCATAATAAATTACATTTTTTTCTTTGTGGAAAATGCAAATATTTTCAGTAGATAATCGTTAATTAATTATTTTTGCAGATGTCTGGGAGTAGAAATGAAGAGATATTATCAATCGTGGCTAGGATTCTGTGAGGGGTTTTGGATCCTGAACTTACTGAAACTAAAAGCTTACTAAAATAACTGGACGGTTTTAACAAAAAAAATGCAATGCCCTCTGAGAAAAGTGATGGTAGGTCATATCATTTGGCATTTCCTAAAAATTTAAAATCAAGATTTAAATTTACCAATTCTGGGACTGATACTCCTTACAATGTTCCCAGGCGGGTAACGCTGAGCACTGTTGAGTTCTTTATATCCATTGAACAAACGTAACATATATTTGGAAGCAGCGTTTTCAGCGCGTGACGTAGGCCGTACAACATCACCTACAGTATATTGTGGGAATTTCATTGAAAAATCAAAGCAGTTGGAATGATGGATGGGATAGAAAAACGGACGGTCGACGAAAGCTAAAAATAAAACAAAGGGAGGACTCACGTGGTAACTGCTCGAAGTCCAGCAATTCCTTGACGGTCTTTTGCAAAATAGCTTTTTGCTTTTCATTTGGCGTCAAAATTACGCAGTCTATGAAGCAAATGCACAATGGTAGTAGTAATAATAGTAAGGATTTGGAATCAATTGAATATTTCATTTCATTTCTGTAATAATTTAATTCATTATAATTGTAGCAATTGTTTGCAACATCTTTCATCAATAATGAACGCTCACGTCGGATTATTTCGATGAAATTTAATTCTCTAAACCATTTTAAAAATTAATATCATTGTTAACTTTTCTTTTTTTAAAAGGAACCTGTTATCATTTCAGCGTTTCAGATAAATATTTCATTGACAATTTTGTGACTCTATGGCACTAGCAAACTTGAAAAGTAATAGAACTAGCGGGAAGTTACTTCTTCTCTTATATTAAAGGTTTTACTAAATTATTGCTTCTGCAGAAAAAGGTTAGCATATCTATTTTTTACAGCAACTTTAATTTTGATTAGTAATGATGCAAATTTTTGATTATTTAAAATTCTGCAGAAGAAAAATTAAGTAAACATTGAATTCCAGTAAGATATTGGCAATATGGAAACATAATTACTCAGAAGAACTGCTATGTGTTCTACTGATAAGATAATTTTGTTCATCTTTTTATAGAATTACAGTTTGTGAAGTTCTTTTTTCTTTTTCGAATTTCCTTCATAATAGCAGTAATTTGAGTAATAAGCAAGGAATGGACATATCACGGAAACAGATCCACACAAATGTGCGATGAGGGCCGTAGCCGTGACACCGTAATCGTAACCAAACTGATGGCTGTACGACAGCTTTCACAGGATAATGGTCATTATAGTAATAAAAGGAAGATGGAATGGTGTTCCCGAATGATTATTCAGAAAATGTAGGACTCAGTGCATGCAAATATTTCGTGTGGAAAAACGGACAGGAGATATGGAAGTTTTATTCGCATTTATCAGAAGTAACAGTTTCTTGAAGAGTAAAGAGGTTAATAAGAAGTAAATTAGAATTGTATAATGAAGATCTACAGATACTACGTAAAGTTTTCTATAACAGAATAAATTTGTCAAGTTAAGGCTGCAAAGCTTGCAGTAGCATTGTACCTAGCCATGTCCTCATCAGTGTCAATCTCCCAGTTGATCCTTTCAAAGATACCGCAAACAAAATGATTACTTTCCTGCTTTTCACCGCGTGTTAAGAATTTTCCCATGCTGTATGGATGCTTGCTATGATCCTTCATTAATTACAAACCTAACCGTTCTTATTGCAAAGGCAATATGCAAAGCTAAACGTAAGAAAATGAATCATAAATTTCAAAAGTAGCAACGTTGGGGAACAGTTCACTCTTTTTGGTTAACAATTATCGGAATAACGAATGTAAGCTACTTTAGCTACTACTTTAAGTTGACATTCGCAGATATCAATTCATTAAATACTGGGCTAACAAAATGAAGCAGAGGTAGGGGTAGTCTAAAAGTTTTTCATCGACACGATTGCCAATTTAAATTAATTAAATGGAAATAAATATGTAAATAGACTGAAAGATAAGTGACCAGCGATCGCAGTTTGCCATATGGCAAACTGCGATCGCTGGTCATTGCGTTAACAGCAAGAACAGTACCGTTTCCATCATTATTGGTTAGGAGAAAGGATTGCAAAGGGATGGGAACATAGCGGAGAAGTTAAACAAGCAAATCTATGAATTTCTAAAATCAGTTGAAGAATTAGTAATATAGCAAAAAGGCATTAAAGGAGGGGATGATTAAAGACAAAGAAGAACATATGTAAAAGATAGGACAGTTGTTTGAAGAGGAAGTTTGAAAGGAGGGCTGAAAATGAAAAGCGAGTGAGTTGAAGCCAGGTTTCAAGAATTCCTGACCAACTAAAAAGAGGGAAAAGGGAGGGGCAAGGTGGAAAGTGGACAAACGCGCCACGGTTACAGTTGTAGTGGCAATTTTCCATCCTAAATATCCACTCACATTAAACCCCTTCCATTATACCATTCATCCATCTCTCCATTCGTTCATTTATCTCCATCCATCTATCTTTGAACAATCGCTCAAACACTTGCAATAACATTTACGTTAGCAACACACCCTATTTAAAATGTATGGGGCAACCGAGGAGAAGTGACTGATCCATTCATCGCCCAAACACAAACTTACACAACTGATCACCAACATCAGCAAAATTCTTAAGTACCGAATAAACGATATCTCCCCTTCTCCGAACTTCTAACATAACATAACTATCGTTAAATGGCTTTGTTGCTTACTATAAGTTATTGTTGTTTGTACTTCACCATATCATTTAATTGCATCACAGAATTGCAGAATTGTTTTTTTACAACAGGGAAAATTGGCTTTCATTTCTTTTTTTACATCTCATTAAGAGAGTAAGTACTTCACTACATCCAAATAAATTATGATGAAATATGCATCAAAGGAAACCGAAAGTTTGTTGAAAGTGAACCGCATTATTAGCAGTACTTATGAAACTTTAATTTGTAGTTTTCCATAATGATCGTGTAGTTAGCAAATTCGAATTCTCAATATGAGGCACGGTTTTGACAATTTTGTAAATTGAAGCAGCGTTAATTGCAAATTCCTAAGAATTGGTGAAAAGAGATGGAAATAAGCTAAATATCATGCATCTTTTAAATAAGAATGAATTTTCATCAAGGACTATCGGTAGCATAACTGCAACTACAAGAAGCTTTCTAGCTATTTAAAGCACTGAAAAGGTTTTTTTTTAATTCAAAATCAAGAAACAAAATATTGTTATTTACTTATATAAATTATGCATTCATCTTATATAAGGACAAGAAAAAAATCGTTTTATTTGAAAATATTGTGAGAATTTTCCTTATTGAATTTCAGCTGACATCTCCAGTTACACCTTCTAATCATATTAAGCCGGAAAGCTTAATAATTCACAGCTTCAATTCATTAACTTCGAGTGCCATAGCATCGTGCCTCACCGTTGTCAAAAGCAATATTTACACATGAGAACATACAGATGAGGGAGGGGTTTAAAAAGTTTAAAAAAAAACGATAATTTTGATTGAATGACAAATGTATCCATTTTTTGTTTTTGTTTCATCGCATGTCCTCAAAATTCACGCATAAATTTAAATTGTATGGAATTTTTATGGTTATTGCAAAGAGGGAAAAAAACTGAAACAAAACATTTCGTGAATTTATGCTTCCTACCAACGATAATTAATTGCATGAATATTTTCAATCACTTCCTTCGCAAATGATTAATCTAAGCAACGGATTCTTTCTTTTACAACTATTTGCTAGTTTAGATGCCACTTAGTATCGATCTTAACACTTGCTGATTAATTCCACTCATTTGTTTGATATTAACGAGTACATTTTACAATCAAAATGAATCGTTTAAGCTTAACTGAATTTTGTCAAAATAATTCTTTATTTCATCTAACTCATTTGTTCGTATTTAAATTCAATCAAATTCTCGACAATATTTTTTCCATATACTAGCGAGTGAAATGTTGCATTGGACGGAAGATCCATCTGCATTATTCGGATAAATTCTCTTTTACGAAATTATAATTCACAAATTCAAATTTATGTCTAATCTACCAGCGCACTCTTTTTTTCTTTTCTTATCAGCTCATTTTAGAATATTTTAAAATCCTTGTCATCGTGAACACCGAAAAAAGAGAAGAAAGTTACATTCATGGGACAGATGCCTATCGAAAGTTTCATTTATTCCAACATTTCAATGATGATGTTCTTCGGCAACTTCTTTTTATCTGTCTATTATTAGAAACAATAATGAGAAGAGGCTCAGTGGAGGAGTGTGAGAGACGAGTACTTACATTAAGGCCTTTATTTTTCCCGTTGTCCTGAAGATGTGAAAAACTTGGAATGTCTTTGTTTGTTGAGAAATTACTGATGCAAAAGAACAAATAGACAACACTCTGCATACTTTTCTTTTATCTTTTGAATATTCCACAGAGAAATGGACCGGAAGTGAAAGGAGCGATACGTTCACCTACTTTCTGAAGCTTATCAGTGATAAGGTTAATTACTGAATCCAACGTTACATTTTACTTTACATCACAACAACTATTCCGGAAATTAAACATTCGTAATAACTTTCTTTAGCTCCAATATTTGCACAGAAATCTCATGTATTTCAATAATCTACCTCCGAAAAGTAAGCACTACATTTACCTCAATCTCCCTTCATTGATCCGTTTACATCTATTAAATTTATCAAAAATTGATTTCTATATTTCGATATTTATCAATTTTGCAGCGGAATTATAACGAATCGAAATTTTAGTCTGTCAATAAAAATAACATCAACTAAAAACTAATAAGAGTAATACTAATTAATTAATATAACTTTAAAGAACAATTATAATAACAGAGAAAACTTAGAAGGAAATGGTTGGATTAACTGATAGCATCGTTAAGAATATAGTGCAAAATATATTTAAATTAACCTTTATCGAGGTTATTAATACTGAAATTAAATTTTAAATCCTAATTTATGAAGCACCTCCTCTGCAAATGTATCCTATCCAACATCTTTATGTCTAATTAATCATTTTTATTAAAATAAAATGGTCTTATTTTTGAGTTTTGCAACATTCACAAAATTTATCGAACTCTTTTGATTCGTTTTTTTTATTAAGGCAAAGGAAGAGAGAGAGAGAGAGAGAGAGAGAGAGAAAATTCATACAATTTCTGTTTCGTTGTCACATTGTTGAACAATTTTCAGTCAGCGAACGATTGTGTAATTTTTTCTTTTCTCCTCTTTTTTTACATTTGTTGTGTTCACTCATCCATTCATTTAATGAATTTTTGTTTTTTCTTTCTTCCCATATTTTTTCGAGCAGAAAAATCGCTTTGATCGTTGATGTACAGCAATGGAAGCGTTGAGGGATACACGCAGGTTCATGCCATATATTCCAAAAAAAAAAGTCATACCGTATATGTGGTAGAACGGAGAATAAAAAAATTGGATTAATCATAAGATATCCGTCAACGAAACACTTCTTAAGTAATAGATAGATAGGTAAAATTTAAAATAGGTTAGGTTTCAATAAATTGAAATAAGAGTAAAATGAAAACCAAAAAAAAACATACCTAATGCAATATGGCAATACACGTCTATGTACTTTGATTACGTATAAATTTCTGGAAAGACGACGCAGGACAGTATTATGAAAATGTATGCAAATTAAGTTTAATCAAATAAACTACTTTCGCTTTTCTCCTCTCAAAATTCGAAGTTCAATATTAATTTTGGAAACAAACGAAACGAAATTTTTCTGGAATAGATTTTCCTTCACAGGTAATATTTCGCAAAAAAAAATTCCGTAGAAAAAAAATTTCTTGTTGTCCTTAAGACTTCTTCTATGCGGAACAGTACTCTATGAGCAGCTAATTGAGAGAAATAGTCAATAATAGCAAATAAATTTTGACAGAAAAGAAAGAATGCTTTATTTAATTGAAAAATTTAATTTACATATTTCACTCATTTCATCGTCGTCAAAATTAGGCAATGGTAAGCACAAATAGATAACAAATCGACTAATTTCGATATCATTTACAATTTGAGAGTGAGTTATTCGAGTAAAGGCATAATTTGATAATCACTTCAAGCCATTTGCTCCTATTCTTCTTTCTTTCTGAATAGAAGCTATCTTAGTCCAAAAATTTTAAGTGTACTTTTCCATTCCCAACAATTCAGTCTAATGTCCTCTAATGTGATATCTGGCATCAGTTCAAAATCCATTTTCGGTTATTTTACTTTATTTCGAATTCATTTATATATGCTCCTAAAAAAAGGTCTCCAAATATTTCATATTTTGTATTTGGTAGATTTTAATTGCTGAAATTATCAGATAATTTCAAAATTTTGGTAGAAAAAGCAAAGTAAAAAAAAAGTTACTTGCTAAATATGTTAGGAATTGATAAAGTCAAAATTTTCATTAATAATGAAGAATGTGCGATGTTAAAATAATTATTTATCGTTTGACAAAAAGACTATCAGTATGAATTGGTCGAATAACAGGTGACTGCAAACGACAGTTTGCCATAATTCACTGAATTTTTACATTTCACTTCATGCCTTTCTGATCGCCGCAACGTCCTATTCGCCCATTCCTCAACACATTTGTTGGTAAGAAAAATCTGTGGAAAAGCTGTCTTTTTCATTTTTCAGATTTCCCACTTCGAACATTTTAAAATTTTGCTTGAATAACTTTCCTTTTGAATTTTCTTCACAGTTATTTAAGATTTTAGGATTATTTAGGAATGCTTTTTGAAATATTCAAGCAGTACAGAACGCATTGAAATCTTAAAACCTACGCAATATCCCTTTTTTAACACATAAAAAGCTTCTCAGATAAATTAAAAATGTGCAGGCAATACTTTTTCTAATTGTTGAATAGTTCATTTTTTGAGTTAAAATCTAATTAGTTTTTTTAATTTAGAAAGCAAGCAAAATCAAATTATTTAAAATTATGCAAAAGTGAAATTGGAGATAATATATCAAATTATGGCCTTTTTTTTCTACCTTTCAAATGTCCACCAAACTCTTAGTAAATGACATTTTCGGGAAAAAATTCGTAACAAAAAACAAAGTAAACTTAATGCGTCTAATACTCAATGTCAGCATCCTAGAAATCGCATTCGAAATTCTCTATGTAAATCTAATTTAAGCCATAAGTTTGAATTAAACGAAACAAGCCCAAGTTTTTTTTCTAACATGCGAAAACTGATTTGTGTGATTAATATGTCTAATTTGAATACTGAAATTCGAAGTTAGTAATGTTAAGTAATTTAAATGTTTGGTTAATGATAAAAGATAAGAAGTTTAGTAAGAGGTAAGTTTATACAACGTCTTCTTCTTTTCAGAACAGGTCCATTTTGTTGTTAAGCCGCACTTAAATCAATCGTCATTCTAGTTTAATCACGTTAATTTTACACGTTAATGAAACATTTTAATGTGAGAATATGTGTACCTATCCACACTTATATCGTTTCATTATGCATGTAAGGTAATATTTCATTGGGATGAGAAATTACCTGAATAGTTCCTGAGTGGATAAAAAGTGATGAGCAGGAATTTGATTAATTCATTTGCTGTTCTGTCCTTTTTTCGCTGATTGACGTGATAATTAAAATCCTTTAACATTGGCCATATTTCTCGTTCTTCTCATTTCACTTTCTTGAAGGCTTATTTGTCATTTATAGATCGACTATGCTGTGTCCTTTCACTTTTTTTCTATAAAATTACTAAATAAAAGACGTTTAAAGATTAAATTTCGAAATTTCTACTCCAAAAAAAGAACATTCACTGATGTTGTCAATTTTCGCAGAGTCAGTATGATAAATACCTTCGAAAATATGTTAGAGAATTTGCTTATCCGTGTTTTGTTGCTCTGAAAGCGGTTTCAAACGCTTTTAAACAAGTGATAAGTTTCAAAAATTCATTAAAAAATAAGTTCAAAAATTCATAAAAATTCATTATTCATCAACGAGATTTTTTAGATTCTCTTTTACTGAAATGGAACATCCCTTATCAGTAGCACTGAAAGCTTTTCACTGATAATGGTTAATCATTTATATGTCTATTAGTGTTATTAATAAGTATTATCAACGTTTCTAATTCCATTCTTACAATAGTGAAACTGTCGAATTTAGAACAGCGACGGCAAGATAAACAGGCTGTTGTTGGTTTTTTCTGCTTCGACGTTTGCTACATTGCCGCTGCTGGTACTGCAGCCACTATTGTTTTCCATCCGTTAAGAATGTTAAGTATTCGATAAGAAGCTGTTCGTTGAAGCTGAAACGCTTCCAATTATATAAAAAATATAAGGCAAAAAATTTCTGGCTAGAAAAAAAACATTGTCCAAGCAGAAATTTAGTCATAGATGGAAAAAATTTTGAGAAAGGAAGAATAATTAATGAATGAAAAGTTTTAAAAGAACGAAAATGAATTCTGGGAAAGCAATTGATTTCGTAAGGATAGTAGTCATTGAGACAACAATATTGGTAATGATGACAATGATAATCATTTTAACCAGTTAGTTAGTTATGTTGAAGTATTAAGTTTAATTTAGTATTCATTTCATGTCTAACATTTCCAATTTTTAAAGTTACACACAGCTTCTATTTCTCTTGCCTTTTAAGCCTTCCTAATTTCCTTTCCAAACATTTCCATTTCAACTATTTAGAGTTCTTCAGTAAGTAATCTACTGCCATTATTCGGTTGTATTTTCACGAATTTTAGAGAAGTGCTTGTTTATAGTTCTAGAAATTTTTTTGAAATAATTCGCTAAAATGCATGGTATAAGTCTATTTAAGAATTTCGATTAGCAATTTTCCTCCTTAATTTAGCTTTGAACATAAGTTGGTCATTGCATCCTTCAAATGTTCATGTCCAATTAAATGGAATTTTATATCAACCGTTGGACGAAATTTGGTTGTAATATTTTGAATTTAATATTCGAAATTAGTTTGATGGATTACATGTCATATCCTCGTACTCCATAACCCACGACGATATCCTACATATTTACAAAATTTTCATCTTTGACAAAACATGGCAATTAATTTTAAGCTTAAAAGGAAAATGCATAAAATGCAAGCTGATTTCATGACAGCAAATGCGAAATTTGCAGTCGATCAAACAATTTCCTCCATTATTACAACCGTTGAGGATAAGCAAGTTTTGGCAGCATGCCAGAAATTTAGAGGTATTCAGTTCAAATGCTTTGATAAGAATGTCAATTTTCATTTTAAAAGCTAACTGTGAAGAAATTCACCTATTGCATTCCTTTTGGCATTGTGCAAAAGCTAATCGTTTTCTGCTAATTGATCAGCTTTTCATGATCCGATGTTACAGAGTTTTACACTACGTGACACTTGTCCAGACCAAAGGAATGGTTTGCAATTGAGGAAATGCGAAGGAACACAACACAATAATGCTGTCAGAGTTTTGTTTCATTTTTTCCACCTTGAAGTTTACGTTTAGGGAAACTAACTTTTGCTTTTGGTGATGCGAGACTTGGGATGAGGGAGCGCAGGTTACGATAAATGAAAATGAAGCGGAAGAGGAAGGGAAAGTAGGAGAGAGAAAAAATGAACGGATGGATGGATGGATGGATGGATAGGATGATAGTGGTGTGTCCCCGATTTCATCCAGGCATTTTTGAGCCTTTTTCCGTTCCTGTCTAATGACAAAGACGGCAGTTGCAGTTTAGGACAGAAGCACACTCCTCTCTTTTCCCTTTCGGTCCTCTCCTCTCATCCACTACGACCAGTGCTTTTTCTCGAAAAGCCGTGCAAGAAGGAAGTACCAATATCGAATTGACTCACTTCATCGCTCCACTCTTCACCTTCTTTCATCCAACCTTTTCTCTCAATTTCCTCTTTCGGTAGCACTTCCAGCATCTTTTCATTTTTTCCTTCCTCAGCTAAGTCATTTCACCTTACCTCACCACATTGTAGCGATCTGAGGAGGAAGAGTTCGATCAAATATGTTCTAATCGTTCTTTCACCATTTTTTCCATTTCAAAATCTATTTGTTGTGTTACTGAATTCTCCGTGTGAACACTGTTATTTCCGTACTATAATCTCACCTTCTGCACTACTTTATATGTTTAAAATTCATTTTAAAACTTTAAACTTATCAGGTAATGTTAAAATGGATTTAGTCCATTTCGTTGAAAATTCGTGAAAAATTATTTTAACAATTATTATTAACGCTGACATCATCGTCCAAAAATGGCATTTTAGTGGGAGAAAAAGTGAAGTGAATCATGGATTCATGTTGTTTCCTATCGAATTTAGAATTGGAAGGTTAGTAATTTTCAAAGAGCTGTTTGCTGAGCTACATTTGAATGGTAAATCACCGCGTGTTTTGAGGAGATTCTGCCATTACGAAATTATGGAAAACTTTTTGCTCTATGAATATTTTGTTTAAACTTGCAAAACTCCACTTTGCGTTACCGACAGGATTCCATATGTAAGTGAGTAACAAATGACAAAGAAAAAAGTACCTGTTTTAACACTGGAAACAGTGAAGAACGAAATAAGCGGATTACAGAATTACAATAGAGTTCAACATTTGAAATCCAAAATTGCAACGCTGAAATTTGAAAGTTTTAGTTTGACCATAGGAAACTAAATAGCAGTGAAGTTTATTTTCTACCGAAGAAGAACTCGAGAATTTGCAAAACTTTTCCATCCCAAGACAACTATTTCCTTGTTCTACACAAACGGATCGAGAGTGACATTAGCGTACTCACATTTCATTTATTAGATATACGTCGTTCAATGCTTTTTCTGATCAGCGTTGGACTATATATATGACCCTCACGATTCTCAAAACCTGACGTCTTTAGTTCAAAATTTCGGGATGAATATGTATAAAATAGTAAAAGTGACAAATTGACATATTCGCATGGAAAATTTTTCCGGCCAAGTCCTCCAGAATAGCTATTAATATTTGATGTCATTTGTAATATTAGTATATATATATATATATATATATATATATATATATATATAATTACAGTATTAGAACTTTTAATGACTGCGTAGTATGGTGATATTCTCGTAGTTTTGTGAAATAATTAATTTTTAATGAAATTATGGTACGTCCACACTGTCAACGTTGAATCGTCTCAAGGACTTCAAACTTCTCTTTATCTCAAACCATTCTTAACATTTTGCAATTTTTTGTGTTCAAAACAACCAAATGTTATAAATATCAGGCAAGGATCCTCATTGCAATTCAGTCCCGTTCTCCTAAGGACTTTTGTTCAGAGAACATTTAGACTCAGCCAAGTATAAAATGGCCGGGGACAAGGTGCGTATAAGCTTCATGTAATTTTCGTCTTTGCCAAGCAATGTGAAGACTTGCCTGTCATTTCGATCGAGAGTGAATCTCGATCCCTCCATTTCATTTGTGCGATACATTTTCAACATTTGTTATTTTGCCTAATTATTTACTAATTATTAATTAAGTCCAATAACTTACTCATTCCCAATTTTCCACATCCTATTATTAAGGTATTTTCAGTTATATTTTACATCTTTAACAATGCATTTTTGATAGACTTTTTCGATTAAGCATCGTCGTCACTCTAATTCTCTTTTGTGCGCTAAATAATTGCTTTCACGTAATTTTCCTCAGTTTCCTCCCAACTTTAAAAAAAGACTCACAGACACACGTGTGGAAAAGCTTTTGAGAAATTTGATAGAAAGTTCAAATATTTCCGAATACATCCCCATCGAAGGTATTGTTCATGTGAAGTTACTGAGAGTGAGTTTAATTAAGGAGAATATTGGCGAATGGGAAAATTCATAATTTCTTTTTAAGAACGTTAAGAAGGATGTGATAAGAAGGAAGAACTGAATTTGATATGACCCAAACAGCTAACGTTGTCGGATATTTGTTGCATTCACAATAAGAAAATTTGATAAAACGTAGAAACCTCGGAAGTGTAAACAAAGTGTCATTCCTCATGGGATTTGTAAACATCCATAATA
The DNA here is from genome assembly GCA_013365375.1 of Litomosoides brasiliensis. Taxonomy (NCBI): domain Eukaryota; kingdom Metazoa; phylum Nematoda; class Chromadorea; order Rhabditida; family Onchocercidae; genus Litomosoides; species Litomosoides brasiliensis. The sequence continues at coordinate 77,737 of JABVXW010000176.1, read as the reverse complement.
TTCGGGAAGTGAGATGAAGATGAATGGATGTTGGCACTAATTTCAAATTTCAAACAGCACTCGGGTTTACGTGAAAATTATGTGAAGCTATGATCTTCAGCTCATATTTCAATACTGACTCCGTTCTGTCATGATTATCACAGCATTCAATCAATATGCACATGAAAGTGCTGATCGAATGAGGAGGAATGATAAATGTTTATCTTCCCAAACCTTATTAGCTATGCTATTGTATTACGTGAACAGTTGGATGATACTATTTTTCCGCTTGAAACATTCCGTCTTACCTAAAAAATATGTGAAATCACATTCGGATGTGATATTTTTACAGCAAAAGCTGATAATGTAAAAGAAAAAAAGACGAATTACGCTTCGACGTTTTTTAAACTCATTAAACCAAATTCTTATTTATTTCCAATTCCTTCTTGTCACTTCCAGTAGTTTACTTCATTCGGAGAAAAATGAAATGAAATGATTTTGAGATGATATGCTCAAAGAAATATGGTATCTGCAATGACGAAGTTACTTCGATGGCCTTTCGGTTTCACTTAATTTAGTTCTTTCATAGCGCTTCTTCCTTGAATGCTAGCTATTTAGACATTGATTTTCTTTTGTTGAGCATTCTCTTCAAATTCACGAAGTGTCCGTCCGTATGTGTTCAGACATCCTCAATGCACAGCATTTAAAGTTCATCAAATATAAATTCAGTATAGTTTAGTTCGATCTCATTGTTCCTCTTAGCTTATTCACTTATTCTTTTTACTTGTCGTCGTCTTCAAAATCTTTTCCCTTCTCTTCTAACAAATTAAATTTATGGAATGGAATAGATGTTTGGCCCCGGAATGATTTTAAAAGTTAAACAGTGCAAGTGTAGGAGGATACGTTGTCATCAATATTAGTTGTCTTAAATATCAGTGTTAATGGTCAAGGATGAGCAAGATGAGCAAATCCAAACAACATACATTACTCTTGCATGAAAACTGGATCTAAGCTTTTACCCACTGAGTCCAAATTTTAGCTGGAATTGTGAGGTACCTGTAATATTGCAATCAGGTCAACAGATCATGTGTAAACTTCAAAGAGGAGAATGAAGGTATTACGATTCCCACAGTAGAGGTTATCTCCCATGATAAGTTGGACGATGCTACGCAATATAAACTTATCAGAAATCTACGTGAATTGGTTGCGTAGAATCAATAACTGACAGTGAGCTTTTTAAATTATCATTGTTTTAGCTCTCAAACACACAAAATCTGAAACAATCACTACTGAATTTTTTAGAAACTTCGAACTAGAATTACAAAGGAACTAAACGTGTTTTGTATGTGATTTAAGTCGGAACTTTCTTATTAACCTGTTTCTCATACTGCAAGTAAGCTTCTTCCGCCCCTTGATCTAGTACCAAGGATTATAGCGAAAAATATAAATGCATAAGAATAACTTTAGAGATTCATTCTGGGACGTTAGAGGAATCGAGGGAACAGTTTCATTTCATCAGAATGACAAGTTTGTGCATAAGTTTCCATGTGGGATTCTCGAAGCTTTAGACGAAATTGAAGGTCAAGAATAAGCAATCTACAGAGTACCGCGTTGTAGCAACGTGAACTTTTCAACAATTCGCACTGCAATCTGTTCTTCGTGCAATGTAAATACTGAAGATGTCATTTGTTTTAAGCCCTAAACAAAACGAGAGGGCATAACCCTATTAAAGTAAAGCCGAAGAAGCAAAATACTCATCAATTTTATTAATTCATTTCAACCACGTAAGTACCTCCATCAGTTCGTGTTTTATTTTTAATAAAATTGACACTTTGGAGGGAGAACTAAGCCTAACTCATTGGAAGCAAAACGAAAAATTCTTCAATTAATATGAATTCAAAAATGAGGAAGAACGATAAGAAAGAGTAGATAATTTAAAAAAAAACACTTTTTATCATTTCTCCGTTTTTCGTAACTTTTGCACTCGTAGATTTGTTTGTTTCATATTTCTCATAAGTATTATAACGTAAAAAATTACATGCTATTTAAGTATTAACCATATAAAGTACTAATTTCTTTTAAATAACAATTTTAATTTTATCATTACTAGTATCATTAAATGATAACTCGCTTTTTTCTGTTATGCAACAACCATTTTTCCCATTTTATTCATAGATAGGATCATTAGGATCATATAGTGAAAAGTAAGCTAAATTATTGCAATTACAATTATCGATCAGATATCTATCCATCTATCTATCTATATGGACAGCTATCATAGTTTAAATTTAGTCTTCCACACTGACCAATTCATTGCCTCTCATATTAGTGCCTACATCGCCTCTTTCTTGAGACATATTTTCCCTTCCTCTGAATTTATTCATATATTCTTGAACACCTCATAATATATGTATATGCTTTTTTTCTTAAAATTTGCCCTTTTAATCTTTTCATTTTTCATCCATGCCCTTCTAGGCCTGCAAATTTATGAAGGACGCGCATTTATTGCTTTATTTTAAGTTTCCATTAAAGTTGACATATTTTTCGTACATTTAAAAAGTATCACATTATTTGAACATTTTATTTTGTTTTGTTTTTTTTACCTACGATTTTTGTAGATAACAACAAGTGTGTAATTTGTGTTAAGAGATAAATTTTCGATTCCATACTTTCCAGTGTAACAGAGATAATCAAATCGATAAGAATTTCTGTCCATAATGAAATTTTGTGGTAGAACTCTATACCACATGATTACTTGCTTATTTGTTTTTTTTAATTAAATAGTTACAAATATTTTTTTAGTTTCAGTAATGAAATTTAGAGCGATACACTTATCAGTGTGCATGCTGATAGCGCCAGTTATCGTGAGCTGCCAACAACGACATAAGGATAAAGACGATTCATACGTTGATTTAATCCCACTTAATTTAATACCGCAAGGGTGTAGTTTGGATTCCTATTACGGATATGGAATCGTAGATGGAAGCCTGGAAAAATGTGACAAATATTCAGAAGCTAAAGATAGTGGTGAAGAGTTCAGTTCCGAATATGAAGAAATCAAATGTCGTACCTTGAGATGTGAGGTTTTTCCCTATCAAATAGGCTGTTTACTACAAACAAGTAATTAACACAATTTAGTTCAATTAAAAAAATCCAAAAAATATGTAGAGGTTACTATATATTGCTTGGAAATATACTCCAAATATTATAAAATCTATAATACTTGGGGTGTATTTCAAACACGTTATGTCAACTCTCACGTAGCATTGCAAAAGGATTCACATCAGAAATTTTGAAATTCTAAAAATATGCGAACCATGTAAAAACCTCACATTTCATGTTAGTGCATGGAAGGGTGAAAAATAACAAATGCGAATGCAAGCCTGGATGGAAGGGGCCAATTTGTAACGAATACTACGGATGCCCCGCAGGCTTTTCCCTGTACAACAGCGTGTAAGTTATGCTTTTGTCCACATTGATAATATTTGTATCCGTAAATCATCTCATATTCATTCAGTTCTGTGATAATCATTTTTGGATCAGCTATGGAATTATCAGCTAATTAGGATTTCAAAGTGATATTGCGAGGATAAATTCATTTTCCCATATCCCTCTAAATTTTTATAATTTGCCACAGGAGTAATTTTTCGATCTTTTTCGATTAGAATAGGAGTTACCGATATCATAGAAGAAAATTGTTCTATATATAGGAAATGAAAATTTGCAAGAGTTCCAAAAAATCACTGAAATTTGATTTTTCGTGATTAGACTATTTCAACATACTTCTTTTAAAGAGATGCTTTCAATTTTGATTCGATCTACCCATATTTGCATGATAACGGCTAACAATTTACGAAACAACTGGACTGGAGTGAGTCACGTTGACAACAATTTCCAAAACTATAACATTCTACGTTATTATGACAATATCAAACTAAAGCAGAAACAATGAATGTTTAGATGCACGCCGAATTCATGCCAACATAATGGAACAATCGCTATTGGCTCAAAACAAATCGAATGCATCTGTCAGGCTCCGTGGGATGGTCGAAACTGCGAACGACTTGCGTGTTGGCGAATGGCCTCAAAAGGTACACTGAATATTGCTTGTCACATTTTCCAAGTTATTTAGCATTTAATTCAACTTATTTTCCGTTGAGGTTATGTGTTAGAAAGAGAGAAAAGAGGGAGAGGGAAGAGATGGGGAAGAAAAATGAACAAATGTCTTTTTCGTCATAACTTAATTAACAATGAAGCTATGGTGAACGTTTTAGAGCATGAAAAGAGATGGCGCAATGCCGGTGATAGATGTCGTTGTGCTGATGAATATGAAGGTGATAACTGTGATAAGATCATCAAATGTAAAAATGATGGTGAAATTGTTGAAGGAAGGTGCTCATTATTTTACATTTTTTTTCATTTTTTTTAATTATTTGATATAATCAGACTGCAATACCGATTTTCTCCCATGGGACCCATTTAAAAGCATTCTGACTCAGATCGCTCATATACTCGTTAGAAGAGGGAATGCAGTGCTTATTTCACTTGCGATCCATCCCTTTTATTACTTTTGTTTATGTGCCATTTTAGTATCTCATCCAGAATTTGCACCAACTACAAAACTCTTTCAAGAAGGTGAATTATGACACTCGGAAAAATATTTGAAAAAGATATGTGACATGCCAAATTTAATCGTTATAAATTGATTTTAATTCTTGATTAACTGATCATCCATAAACTGATCTCGAATGTAGACTGTAGAAATCCTCCAAGTGTCTTAAATTTTTTTTGGTTGAGAAACTGATTTTTTCTGCTTGCAGGTGCATTTGTAAGGAACCATTTTATGGCGAAATTTGCGAGAAGAAATGTCCTGCAGATCAGACGTAAGTAATTAGCATTACTGATAATTATCTAATTTACTAACAGAACGAAAGACGAAAAAATTGTGTTCATATCAGAAATATTAATTTGACAGTTTTAGGTGCGGCGCGATAGGCACTTGGTTCTCGCCGGCTATCACATTCCTAGCATTTCTATGTTTTTGCTTGCTTCGATTGTAAAGTAATTTTTTTGATAGTTTAATGAATGGAAAAAATGTCTTAGTTTAACAAAAATTCACAGATGTATGTGAACAGTATAATTAATACGTAGTTGAGTAATTCAAATTTAATACTTTTCAGTAAATTTCAATAATTTTTCCTATTTTGCTAGTGAGTAGAGCAGAAGAGAAAAGACATAGTAGCAGTAGGAATCTATTTTAAAGGGAACAAGTAAATGTCTAATATCGTACTTCATCGAATTGAAATGGTAGGGAATTATTGCGGGTTAGTAGGAAATTTGATTTGTATGCCTACTTATATGAAAAATTGAAAGTTAATATAAATTTAGAAAAATTTCAATTAAGTTTCCAGATGTTATTTGTCAGAGCGTACTGCCACAGATTTATACATTCGTCAATCTTTCATATGACATACTTATTTGTTTAGTATTGCTTTGCTTCCTTAGACTTTCTTTTCTCAATTAGACTTGGCACTTTTGTAGATGCATCGACCTAAGTCTGTCCAACATATTTCAGCGTTTCTTTTGTTTATTTTTCCTTTGTAATTGCTGAGGATGATCTTTTCAATTTGATAAATGTTTTTAAAAAGATTGCAATTTACACTTCAGTATTCACTTTTTACCTTTACCAGTATACAATTTATGAAATAGTTCTATACGATTTACAATTAGATTTAGTTTTAGACCCAACAGTGCCTGATACATTCCCAATTGTTTGCTACTGTTATGCAGAAGCCTAGAATCGACAGTGTTTTCATCACGCACTTTCAGTATTTTATTATAACTGTTTTGATTTTGGAACTGTTTGAAGCGAAAAAGCATTTTTATTACAATTACATTGTATTTGATTATTCAGTTCACGGAATTTTAGTTAGAATGGTAGTAACGTTGTAGTTGTCCTTCCCATCTTTAGCATTATCATTATCATTATCACCTACCCAAAGCTAACAAATCGCTTTTTGCGTCAAGTGGAATTCATTATCAATGCTTTTTAAGTTCGAAGAAATTCATGAAGATTTCCACTTCAATTAAATTTTATTTCACATAATAATAATTGCTATTTGTTTCAAATTTTGCCAGCAATGCATAAATATTTTTGAAGTTTCTTTTCTTTTTCGCCTTTCTCCCAAAAACATACCAAATTTCTCCAAAAAAAAAGTCTGAAGTCTCCGACTGATTGGTGAAAATTTTAAAGGCGAGGATACCAATCTATAAGGAGCTCTTTGTTCGTGAATTGAGCCGGAATCGGTTTAACTGGATAACCCCTGAGCAATGGTGATTAGTGAAACGGAGTCAGAGATCCTTCGTGACAGTGTTGAATGTGTGAAAAAGAGGACCTCGTTGACCTCTTCTTTGTTGAACCACGCCTCTCCCTCTCTTATGCGAGCGCATGAATAACAATACATTATTCTAGTCTCATAAATCCTGAATGCCATTCATCCTATAATTCCAGATTTTATTCATCCTGAGATCCTGAATGATCGCTAAGTATGCAATGTCTTGTCATAATTATTAGTGAAAATTCAGTGCATCATTTTGAAATATAGAAAGTATTTAATATTAACAAATAAGTTTGACGAAGAAATTTAAAGTTAGTGAATGGGTAATCAGTGACTTCAAAAGTTGAACTGAAATGAGGAAGAAAAGGGACAGAATAGAAAGATGACAGATAATGAAAGTTAGGAGCAGGAAGAGGAGGAAAGAGAGGATAATGATATTGTATGCGAGCACTGAATTCAACTAAAACTGGTCAGAAATGTTTAAATGCTTGCGATTGAATGGAATATGGAAAGATTAAGCATTTCGCAAGTGGAGAGTTGACAAGAGGAGGAGAAGGGAGCGGAGATGGAATTAATGGATATCCGATAGAGGATAGTGGACAGAAGAGAGCAGATAGTAATTCAATTCCTGAACTGATACTATTTGCACGAAATGACGATGTTTCACCTGTCAGTGGTCACTTGCTTTTTCTTCTACTCCTTACACTTATGTAAGTAGCAATTTCTTTCATTTATGATATATATGAAATTTAAATGATTGTCATAAAGTGGATATCAATTTAAACTGGAAGAATTTAGTTATTAAGGGAAAATAACTTTAATCACAGTAAATTTACACGCGACAATAGTAGAAGTGATGATGGTAGTAGCAAGGCAACGATGGCAATCATTAAATTTTACAGCTATAAAAACAACATTTTGCTATATGCTACCTATTAAATTATTAGAATTTCTCAACAGTAAAGTTATTTTGAAGAGTAAAATGAAGCTAAAAATTATCTGAATTCCTAAGTACTTAATAAAGTTTCCAGGATAAAACTTTCCATTTCCATTCTATGTAACAAAAAAGGCCTTGGGAAATCGTATTTTTCATAACCGTAATCTCAAACCACTGGATTTTATATATTGTATTACTTCATTCTTATTTTTCCAGCTTGTTATCTAAAAATTCAGAATATTTTTTTTTATCAGCAAACTATAAAAAATCAAATTAGATGTATAACTACTGTGGTGGGAGTAATATGTTTCCTAGTTTTTATGACAGGCTATCTTAATGGCCTGCCTTTCGTAATTTATAACATTTATCAGCGTAGAGAATTTTTAATTCATCTTAATTACAAGTCAATTTTTAATTACAAGCATTGATAACCGTTCATAAATTAAAAATTTATGGATAAAACTGACTAGGAATGCTAAAACTGTTTTGTTTAAATTGCTACTTGCAAGAAAAGCAAGAAAAGATAGGCTGTGATTGCTAAATTGGAGATATATTATCTCTTGATTGGTATTACCTGCAACATTTTGTGAAGAAAACTTACAAAATACTTTTTATCTAAGAATTTCTTTGAAAATTTTCCTTTTTCATAAAAGTATCAAGTTTTGTTGGCATAAAAAATGATTGCAACATTCAGGTAATGGATGTTTCCCACCGATTTATTATGAAAGTTATTCACATTATCCAATGGCTTTCTCAGGTATTTACAATAATTTGTACCTTTTTTATTATTGCATCGCTTAATATTTCCGGTACGCAGATTCTTAGAGTTAGCTAAATCATTCATTTTTGACTTCACTTGTGATTCTTTTCACTTCAATTTTTGTTGACAAGAAAAAATTTAGAAGTTGAAAATCTTAAACTTGAAATTTGAACTTTAAGCGGGTCGTGCACGATCTTACGCTGATACAACCGATTTTAATACTGTAAACGATGAACACCCATCACTACTCGCTGCATCATTGAATGTCGAAGAAAATTTGGGTGTCGTGCAAGAGGCTTCTGATTTGAATTGTCATGGATTTGGAAGTGATTGTCGATGGTCGAATACGAATGAAGACGAACTGGACTGGAAAGTACTGCTGTCTACACCGGAGGCTGAACCGTGGGTCAGTGCACTTCATTCAAGTCATCTTCCAGGTTAGACAATTGTATCATTTCAATCTCTTGTTGCAGTGAGCTACTCAGCAATGTTCTATTCGTATAGTTTTCACGATTTTGTGATCTCTCGTATTCAACAGATTTACGTACTGGTCTCATGAAAATTGCAAATGTTAACTGACATCAATTTCCTCACCATTTTATTTTATCAATCAGCCAATTAAACTTCTGATTGATCGAAACATCTAAAAAAATGTGATGCAAATTGGATTTCTGAAAAACACTGAAATTGTTTTTTTTAATCTACGGATATGAAATCTGTGCATAAAAGTAATTACTCTCTCTACCACAACCAATACACTATCCATATCTTATCGCTTAACTACCCCTTCAACAACTAAGTCATTATTTCAATAACTTTTAGATGCATCAGCAGCGGTACTTCTATCTAGTGGTCGCAGTGCATGGGATGCTGGACGACTTGTTTCCGATTTGTTACCGTGTATTATATCACCACTGCAACTCACTGCCACAGTCTGGCGATCCTCGTCGGGCGGACCATCTCAACAACAACCAAATTTGCAGATTTGTAGTCGTAATACAAATTCCAATCAACTCTATTCGAACTGCAACCAGTTTCCCATACAAAATGGCATACCAGTTACCGTGAATATACCTGGACCACGTGATCCTACCGCACCTGCCCAGGTGTTATTTTAATTTTATGTTTGATCAAACAGCTAGTAAATCACACCATACACACATTTCAAAATTAGGATGTTTCATGAAATTCATCAATGAAATTTTTTAAATCACACCTTAAAGATTGGAAATAAATGAAAAGCACACTAATAACGGAAGGAAAAAACTTCATAGATAAGTTATTTAAAACTATGGTGTATGTTGACAATCATAACTACAGGTGAAAAGTTTTACGACCGTAGCAATACGAATAACTTAAAGAAGAATATTAAGCTACTGTTTTTCAGATTATTTTGTTGGGTGATAATTTTGTCGATAAACATGGTGGTGCTATATTTGTGGAGGATATCATTGTGGATGGTGATCTGGTGCAAGATTGCACCATAACAAAATCATTTACTGCCCAACATTTTAATGAACCGAGGCGACAAAAATTTAGACTCCTGATTCCTTCTCATAACTTCAAAGATTCCACTAACAGTCTTGTAGAAGAAATGGATAGTAAGCGGATAATATCAAATCTGCGCCAAGCATCTGCGTTGCAACTTACTTCACCTTTATTAACAGATTCTTTGATGATTCAATGTCTGAAACTATCCTGCAATCCTGCTGGTAAGGCTTTCGTCGTGGCAACTGTTTCCATATTTGCTCACTCAAAAAATAAATAAATAGAAGTCTTGGCTATTACACCGCTTTTGATCAGAATTTACAAAATGACTGCAATATATTTTTTCTTCACACAAAATTGAAATATTTCGTACGTCACGTGGACCAATGCTTATCATCTTTAATGCAGAGTAATAAAATAATATATTAAGTTAGCCAGCGCACTGTAGCTTTTATATAATTGCTTGTTGCAACGAGAACACGCAAAAATTTTTAGTAATTTTTCGCAGGGTTATCTTTCTGATATTCTTGATTACCTACACCGATTTGTTTGACTTTAAGTAGAACGATTGTGCAAATATAAACAAATCTTCAGAGAAAAACTGTGGTTGGCAAAAAGATATTGCTGGATGGATGGCATTAACAGGACCTGATGGATTTTCAAATCCGTTCACCGGCATTATGGCACCACCTGTTGGAACTAAGTCATTTCTGGTAGCATCTTATAACGGTAATTTCAAAAATCCTATCCGTCGGATTATCAGCCCGTTGATAAGCATTTCAACCTCGGAACTACCGATATATTTCTGCTTCTACGAATATTTAGCTCTTAAAGGAGCGCACTTTACAATATGTACCAATGAATTTAACAAAGGATGTTTTTACTCAAGGACTGATACATCTAACGATGTTCATTCACAGGTGATCACTACATATTAAGTAACATTACTTCTCCACCATTCACTTATTTGCTTAAAATAGATATATTTTGCCTGAAATATGCCTAAAGTGAGCGTACTACACAGACAGGACGCACATTGCTTTCGGATATCGGAAAAGAGCGTGTCTGACGTTCAAAAATTCCAATAAACACAGTCATATATATATATATATATATATATATGTATATATATATGTCTGTGATGAACAGAATTTGAATCGAGTAGAACCGGAATTTGCATAGATATATATGGTCCCAGTTATCTGTTACAGCAGTTGTTAGGTATTTATGGTATTTTGACCAGTGTAAATCACATTATGGCCATTTAATTAACATTAAAAATCAATTTCTGTGCTCGGATGAATAACTTGGCAAAAACAATTCCACTTTTTGTTTTCACTGAGATATCGAATTGTGGCATTTTGCAGTATTTATGTTCACGTTTGCAATTAGAAATCATATTTAAGTGAACAGGATTTAAAACTCCGTCAGTTTTACTTTTAAACAGAAATTTTTAATAAGAACCTATTTAGAAAAGCAGACGATGGAACTTTCGATGCGCCGAACTGCCAACTGGAACATACAAGGTTAATTCTAGCACTCAGTTCATGTAAAAAAACTCTTCCAATTAAAATTTTTTAGATTAAACTTTGAAATTCCAATATAAATTTTAAGAATTTTCATTTTGTTCAGATGTACGTCTCAGCAGAAAACAATGGGCCAAATAAAGGCGATATTGGTTTCGTCCCATTACGATTGAGTCGAAATCCGGATGGAAGTAACCCCATCTGCTGAGAAATTGTTAATTACACAATTTAAGCATCTTCAGAAAACATCCGTATTTTCTATCAGGGAATGCTTTTATTTGCGACATTAAATTCATATCGTCGGCTTTTTCATTCGATAATGTGAAAACACAATTTAAAAGAACCGTCTGAGAAGGCATTTTAAATAAACACGTTAGTTTTATACAAAGATTCGTGAAAACTGCACTTCCCTCTCTTGACAGGAGAAAAAAAGAATTCTTGAACAATGGGTAGTTGCAAGTGAAACTGCACCTTTACATCTCAAGTTTCAAACTATTGTTGTACATAGCATTACAATCAAATTACACACACACTCTGCCTGGAAAAAATTTCGGCCTTTTATTAGTGCACTTTTTTTCTATAGGTAATCATTTATTACACCACTGAATTCGGATTGATCATATTGCGTAACTGCCTGGAGTAAAAGTCAATCTAGAATCAGATCTCCAGAAAAGAGGAAAGGAACCCCAGCACTAAATAGTAAGTGAAACTCAATTAGGGCTCAAAAAAGGTGACCATTAGTAAGTCCCAAGCGATCAGCAGTGAACAAGCAGTCACTCAGCGTAGAATCGCCGCAAACGGAAGTTCGACAATGAAACAGTGAATAAGAAGGTAAACGCATATCTCTCTCTCCTTCCATCTCCAATTACGTATATAATGTACAAAATGGACAGTCGCGCTCTTTATCAGCCACACAAAAAAATCCGGGCTCCTATATATCACACAATACAAATAGGAGATATTTGGACGACTGAACTAAAAACGATTAAACTTGTTAGACCAAATGATTTACTATTGCTGTTAGGAAAAATACAGAAAACTGTCAGTTACAATTTGTACATAAAATGCGACAAAAATAGGAAAATGATAGTACAAAAAATAGCGATAAAATAATTCACGAACACACAATACAAATATAGTAATTATTACTTGAATAGATATTCTAAAATACGACTTGATTAGTAGCAGGAAGAAAGATATATGTACAAAGAAAGCAATAATAATTACCACCAATTCCAGAAATTATGTTTCTACCACAAATTTAATTATTTCAAAGGAAAAGACAATCTCATTTTATATGCTACAAGAAAAAAAAAACGATTGCATTTTTGTGCACTTTACAATGCTACCTTGCTTAACTCCAGTGTGTGTGCACCGTAGATGAACTACAAAACAAATTCTTCAAAATACAAAATTACGTTAAATATACATAAGTACATGTACATTATTAATTTACCAAAATACAAAAATGTACCACGGAAACTGCAAAAATTTTGCAGTTCTTTCAGAATAAATGATAAATTCTAAACATAGAAATTTGCTAACAATGAAGATATTATGCGCTGCAAAGAGAAGAGAGACAAAAAAACAAATCCAGTCATCAAATTCAATTCCATATGTTCTAGAATAGTGTAGCGTATTTTTAAGATATCCGCATTTAATGAACAATTATGAAATATTTGCAACATGTGGATAAAGCTGATGAAGTGCAATCACCACCGAAACATGGAATTTTTTGAAATCATCAGGATATCTGAATTTTACAAAGCTGCACAGTTATAAAGTGTCGAAAAAAGCTTATTAAATAAATTAATAAGCTTTCCACAAATGCAAACCTAGCTTTTGAAAAGAATTTCTTACAATTGCGCGCACACACAATATAAGTCTTAATAAAATGTTAACTTACAAACCAGAATGTAATATAAATAAAAAGAAATCACATTTGAAATCCGGAATCATCCAGAATCACGTAAGGGTCTCTGTATCACAAATTTTTAATTTGTTTATGATACAATATTCATAGATCAGTGTAGCAATATTATATCATTATGGAATCACTTAAAATTTAAATAAAGGAAAAGTTCTTGAGAAAAAGAAATTAGATTCAATATTGAGAAATTAATGCTGAATTTAGTAAGAACATTCAATATGTACATAAAAAGAATGTTAGTAATAAAACAATAAAACGGAGTGAGAGAGACAGATAGTAGAGACTTCGAGAAATTAGCAATTACCATTTTCAAAAAACTCTCAGCAAAATTCATAAACAAGCTTTTCACAACGGTGAGGTTATGTTATTATATCAAGCATTTTCCAATTATTTTCTTTCATAAAATTTCAAGAATACATGAGGTTTACGCATCCGTTGAAGTTGGCTCAGTATTGACAGCTGAAGCTGAATCACTTGGAGCTACTGCTGTCGTCGATGATTCCACTGGTGATGATGATGAACTACCTACTACTGCTGCTGATGATCCTAAAAAATATACAATTTTATTAGCAAAAAAAAACAAAAATCCCGCACCTGAATTAGCAAAGATTTTTTTTCCAATATTAGGCGGAAATTCAGACAACTAAACTAAGTCTGAATAAATCTAATATCAACAAAATGTAAAACCTCTTGCAGAATTCTGAGGCAAAAGAGCAGCATTAAGATTCGGTTCGATGCGCAACTCTTGTTCAGAGAAATCGAAAATTGGTGGTACTGGTCTACCATTTGGCAGTTTGCAATTAGGATGCCGTAACTCATCGAAAAATGTATGAGCACATGCTTGGAATGGTGACAACCGAGCGTTAGGCGTATATTCCAAAAGACGTGAAACGAGATCGACCGCTTCCGAGGGAGTACGTGGACGAAACACCTGCAATTTCTTTACATTCTTAGCTTACAATTATTGAATAAAACAGGTGATAACTTAGTTATGAACATATCAGCTGTAGTGATAATACATATTAGCCCCGTAATATAACGTATTTTTTCAATAATGTCAAAGTGAATGATACGTAACTCTAATTTCAAAAAAAATAGAAATTAGCAAGCTAACAAACATACGCGTTGCCAAGGATTAGCTCTGATTTGTGGGAATCTGAAATCAGTATAATTTGGATTCATCTGTTGTATTTGATCACGTGTGGGTGTACCCAACACTTTAATGATTTCCACAAGTTGATCCACACCTGAGTCACCAGGGAAAATTGGTTGTCCCAATAGAAGCTCAGCGAGCACTGTTCCCGCTGACCAAACGTCTAAAATCAAAAATTTTAAGGTCAAGAAAGAAGACTATAAGTAAAATGCAATTTTTACAAACATGCTGTAATGGGAAATATATATCTAAGAACTTTACCAATGCTCGTTGTATAGTCCGTCGCACCAAATATCAATTCAGGAGCACGATAATAACTAAAAATATAACCGGAATTATAGAGCAAGAAATTAAATCAAACAAGGAAAAACATGAATTTAGACAAAACAAATAGTAAGACATGTCAATATAAAAGTACCGAGAACAAATGTAGGATACATTGGGTTCTCCTCTGACAAGATGTTTTGCAGAACCGAAATCACAAAGTTTCAGCACAGCTGAATCTGGATCAAGTAATAAATTCTGTGGCTTAATATCTCGATGACAAACGCCCAAACTGTGAATATAAGCCAATGCACGAAATAATTGGTACATATACAACTGAAAACATGAATCCTTCGACATACTTTATGGATTAAACTGACTAAACTTAAATTGAAAGGAGGTAAGTAATTACAAATTGGATCATTTTAAATGATACCTTTATGTAAAGTGCAGGTATTATTTGCCGTTGTTTCGAATAATGCCGTGCAACACGATATACAGTCTCTGGTATATACTCCAGTATGAGATTTAAGAATAAGTCATCTTTCTGAAAGCAATAAAGATAAGTCGTTTTTTATTTGATTAGAAAACAGAAACAACAGAAGAATTATCATTCATGACTTGAGCTAAGTAATTTATCACAAAAACAACCGTAGTATCTTCATACACCAACAGAAATGTTTGAAAATCACGCTATAGTAGGAATTATCAAATGCAATTGGTGGAAAATACGAAACAAAAGCACTGGTAGCAAATCGTACGAAATGAAATACCTTTTCTCCACTGGAATAAAAAAAATATTTCAATTTCACAATATTGTGGTGCTCTAATTTGCGCATTATTTGCAATTCCCGATTCTGAAAAGTTTCGCCTTTACTTTGTCTTTAACTACAAAATATGCTATTCCTCCAATATTATTTAATAATTAAACCTCTACATAAGAATTTTAGCAGTGAAAGCACAATTTTGTCAACAGAAATATACAACCATGACTAATCGATAATATAAGCAATTTAGGATCAAGAACATTATGTACCCTTTGAGGTTATAAGTTATATAATAAGACACAAAATTTTAGAATGATAACTATATAAACAGTACATACTTATTTGCATTAGTTCCCTCATAAAGTTATTTTCCTGCCACCTAATGTGTAAAAAAATTTTCCACTACAACAGGACGTAAATGCTATTCATCAAAAAGATGAATATTAACAAAAATTCCAATCTTACAGTACCATAATTACAAAAATTCATCCACTACAAAGCGTTAAATTTACCTTGAACCTTTTATCCTGTAAAACTTTCTTAATCGCTACAAGTTCATTTGTATCAGCAAGTTTGGCAAGATAAACTACTCCGAAAGAACCATTGCCTATAACCTGGAAATAGTGTGGTTAAGAATGATAACCGAAGAATAACAACGCTTTGGAAAATTAGTATTTTCGCTTTTTCTAAAGTAATCGTATTAACGCTTACTTTGGCTACACGTTCGCACTGCTAGATTTTATCATTTGTTATTCTAGCTCTAAAAATTCACCTTTATTTAGTACCCATGTATGATGGCTTCAACGATCATTATACATGAAAGATGCACATCACATTATGACGAAATGAAAATTTCCTTGTTATTCATCCAAAGATGAAAGATAACAACTTTAATTTTTCTTACCCAAACCACCAAAATGTAAAAAATCAGTGCATTTTAGAATCAAAACAAAATAAGTATTGATACAACTTTATCACACTGTTCTCACATGGATCAAAACTAAATTTTAGAATTACTTTGTATTTCAGCAAAATAATCGAATGAGTGACCTTAGTATCGAAGTATTGCACTTCAACTTGACGATCCGGCCCATAACCAGGTGTAGCGACCACAGTGGTTATTCGATTATCTGTTTTCGATGAGAACAACTGTTTACTCATTTCTATTACCAAAAGCAAATAATGAAGCGATCAGCTGAAAAAAACAAATCAAACCAGTCTGTTTTTAATAATGGCAGTACATATACATTTGGAAATAAAAGCAGCGTTTTGTAAGCACGACTTGTTTTCCGCGGATGTAAAGGACTTCCTCTTCACAAATCTGCGCTTGAGAAAGATGCATAAAATGAAGGTATATGTTGCACTGTCAATAATCTGTAGTTGAGATCTTAGCCATGTTATTAAAAGACATATATTTTGATATACTCTTTGTATGTGTAAGGAATTCGAAAAATGAACATCAATCTTCAATCCCAAAAATGATGAACAGCGGATGACAACAACGTACGGTGATCTAAATCACCCAACAGTTCTACAAGTACTTATTCAACGAACTATCACCACATATATCTTTGTATACTTCAGCGATCTACCAACAAATATATCCTTGCAAAGATAAAAAAACATCTGAGATCTAGCAGGGAAGATTTTCACGAATCGTAATGTATATTTCATCTCGCAAATGCTAAAAATAAAACCCCGTTCCAACTCATGTGTGGAATTACATAATAAATCAATGATGGGTATCGCAACCATATTGGCAGGCAAGTAATGAGGTCTATAAAAGACCTACCTACCTGCAATATAATTAGAAGGGTGGTGCTAGTAAGGAAAATACTGTTGCGTTCAATTATCAACGAAATTATTGATGCGTCGTTATAATATTACAGATTTGGAAGAATTAACTTTTTCCGACTGAGGTGTATTTTCACAGCCGCATATTTAGCATACACCAACCTGGAATATACACATATATATATAATAAGCCATATCTTTTCATTCACTCTTCACCACGCATCGTAGGTGGTCTTATCAGTATTATTCTAAAACCATTCGTTTAAATTAGCAGAGTCAAATAACGATAACTCAATCAGATTAAGAATACGTTGATCCATGTATGTTTTGTCAGTGCTCATAACTTCACAGATCGAAATATATCATTTATACTATCAGCTTTGTTAATTTTTAAGTTTCTTATTACTGACATTATTGGAAACCATGTAATAGAAATTCATAGAAATTCCACACAACTAATCACAATTCATTATTAAATGAACTTCAGTGTTCATAAAATTTGTTACGATTGGTTAGGTTATTGATTTGCGGGACAATAGTGATAATGATAGCAACGATAAAACAGTCATTTATCGAATATTTAGAAACACAAATCGATAACGCGAAGTAACTATACGTCATATAATTATAAACCATATCAATTCTACCCGTACTGCGAACAAATTTAACTAAAACTTTATGCATTAGTTAAAATTTAACTAAAACTGAACAAACCAACCACTACATTCGTCCCTCCCATGCACTACTCCATTCTTATCATGGAAAAACTTTGTTTGAAGGAAGGCATGACAAAAAGAACGGAAAACTTAATATAAAATTAAATGAAAATCGTAAGTATCTTTACTGAAAAGGGAATGGAATATACGTCATTGAAATGATGACGTGCTTCCATTACACCATCTCCCTGCCAACACAAAATCAGGTTTTCGAAAAAAAAAGGAATGCACTAAAATCAAAGTAAGAGAAATTTATTAATGATTCTTGATTTAGAAATGCCAATAACTCAGCCACAACTCAACTCCAGTTCCCAGCCATATCTGTTTTTATCCTCCCAACATGCCAACTGACGCAAATGTTCCTGTCGCTCTGCGGGTTTGTGGTCAATTTGCGAGTGTTACGGGTGTATCATTTTGCTACAGGTAGCTGGTGTGGTCGGTGATTAAGGATGCTCCAGGAGATTGTTATTTTTCCATCGTAGGTGGTCGTTCTGTGCATTCCTCAATTTCGTTGAAAGATTTACGGGGTGTTCATCTATAAGGTATCCTGATTAGCGGAATAGATTTCTGCAGGAAGGAAATTTCCGGTATGAAATTGACGGAGCTTATTTTCTCTATGGCATGTAGCATGGGATCGATCACAAGACGTACCATTATCATGAATCGACGACAGAAATGTTGCCCATGGAGTACTCCGAGATTATGAATTATGGCCCACTCACTTGTTATTTGCAAACCATTCATTAATGAATTTCTCTCCCTTTGATTTTTACGTATTTATCTCGTTCCTAAAACCTGTGTTGGCAGGAAGATGCTGCAATGGCAGAACGTTATCACTGCAATGACGTAAATTCCATTCTCTTTTCAGCGAAGTCATCAGCGATTTTCATTTAATTTTATATTAAGTTTTCCATTATTTGTTTTGTCTATGTATTTTATTAAAAAAGGTAAGGGTGTAAAATCTTTTCCGTAAAGCAGGAAAATTCGAGTATTCTGTTTCCTTTCGTCGCCCATTTCCATGCATAACTCTGGAGGCCCTCTCTTACTGGATACTCAATCCTTATCTTTACTCAATCGCAATCCTTTCTCTCTAATGTTATGACGTAATGTCCATGAGTTAGTTTGCAGTAGGTCCCCTTTTTGTCTCCTATAATTTGAAACAAAACCTCGAGATCAACCCCTTTTCGTTTTTAAACGAATACACTGGGTGAAGTAATGGAATACAGCAACGATTACTGGAAAAGGGTGATTAGAAAATTACGGGATGAGTTTACGCTGAAAAGAAGTCCAAGCTCAACAATATTTAACTCAAGAACAACATAATGTAGCCATCTGAATGTCATATCGTCAAGATCGACTACTGCCTTTTATTGAAAGCAGCAGTACTTAAATAATAACTGAAGGTGTTTAAACTCATACACTGGGTGAAGTAATGGAATACAGCAACGATTAACTTTTTACCATACCCAGTTCGCTTTGAACACATACTTCTGCCGCTCCAATCCACTTAGGAAGAACAACGAAAAAGATAGTAATAATAAGTCAATGTTATCGCCACAGAGTACCAATCACAACAGTAAACCATACAAAAAAAACCAAGAGGCATTTGTCGCAACCATAACTCTCTCAGTATATTTTGGAAAAAGCGGCATAATAAACAACTAGTTCTTTTCATCGCATGCTTTCTCTTTCGTTTCACTTTCCAAATAAATTTAAAATGCACAGAAGTTTTAATTGGTAATACACGTTTTCAATATTAGCAGACGAATTTGAGCGATAATTTTTGTTTAAAGACTGTACACCTGAAGCAAATATGAAGAATAAATAAGCTTGTTCGTGGCATTCATGAAACAAACGAATTCATCCTCCACAGTTCAAATTCCACTGAAAACTGCATTTGATTAAATTCCATCTCTCGAAAACAATTTTCGGAACAGCTGCAGATGATTTGCAGGAAATTCATATACCAATGTACTTTTCGCCCAGCCAAGAGGAAGGACATCACGTCCTGTTCCCTGAAGTAGTAACATTTTGGTGTTCCTACTGTTTTTATAGGATCGCAGGTCGTAAAGTAGTGATCCTTATCTTACTACTATCGTTTAGAAAAACTTCAGTAAAGTTGTGCCATAATTAACATCAAATCATTTCCTACATCATTTATATAGGCACGTTTAGAGCTAAATTTTCAATCTACCAGACTAATTGATTGAGTTATCAAACGTCTACTTCGTTTAAATTTTCGGACATGTATCCGTCCTCCTTCGATGTTTGACTTCTGTCTTTCGTATCATGAAGAAAACTAGCAATAAAGAATATTGAAACCGGGGAATTTTACTAAACATTGCCTTTTGCCTTACACATAACAAAAACAACTGAAAAGCAACTCATCCTTTGGTTACCTGGAAAACTACAGCACAAAACCGCCGATTACTTCCTCGTTCTATGAATTCACCATTCATAAGTTTATGCAAATATTGCTTCACAATCACTGCTTGTTCATTTCCATTTGACTTTAACATTCCGATATAATCATCCGTAAAAACGCAAACAATGTTAGACGCCTGAACTGATTGTGATTTTTAACTTTTCTGTTTTGCATGAATACTAGCGAGCAATTGAGTGGGAACAACCGAGTAACTTTCATTATAAAATACGGAAATAAAATCAATACAAAGAACAAAGAACCCAAAAAACAAAGAAAGAGATGCATTAGCAAATAATTTAAAAAATTAAATTAAGATTGGAATAACGGCATTTCATATATTGGCATCGCAGAAAGAGCGAGAGAGTGATTTTTTTACTAGAAAGCTTGGGGTCATTTTTAAATTAGTCAAACGCCGAATAATAACTTACATCAGCGAATAAAATATGTAAACCTTCAAACTGACAGCTTGTTTCCAAGTAGTCGTCAATGTCAAATGCTAACATGCTGCTTTGCTCAGCTTGCTTCCTGAAATATTGGATCATGGCAAGGTACTGTTAATTCCTTTACTATAATATTCGCTATTAAACTTATAAGTTTCAAATTTCGTAGAGTGACTTGATAAAATCTGGGAATATTTCTTTTTTTAACAAAGTCATTAAAAACATATTGCTGACTAATCAAAGCAAACTGAAGAAATACCTTAAGTTTTTCAGAAACCATTTATAATTTTTTCGCAATACGACACTTGTGATGAACTCGTGATGCGTTACCAAAATAACTGTAAAACATCAAACTTCTTTTACATCTTTTCACAGAAATATGCTTCCCAAAAAATGCATGCATTTAAAAAAAAGAAACTTTTTTGTTTAGTGGTAGTGAAAAATATACATTTCTGGTTGTTAGCTATATGAACATTCAACGCCCGGGGACATATAGAACTATCAGAAGATGCAGAATGTGTAAGGATATCGCTTTTTTTCGCATTCACAAACGCACCTAGAAATAGATGCCATAGATACGTAACAAATTTCTATGCAAAAGTAATAACCATATTGATCATGCTTCATTAAGAATGCCCGAATTTAATTTATCTTAAAATTAATTGATCACTCCACAGTAAAAGTGAGGCCGTTCAAATCTCTAACATAGGGATCACACTGAAAACAAAATATGCCTGAATCAGAGCTCAATATTTCCTCATTACCACCAGTTCTTGTTATACTCTCAAGATAAGGTTGGAGTGATAAAAGTGCATCGACTCGGTTGATTTTCGCCAATACATTAAGCAAATTCTTTAATGGGCGATGAGCAATTTCTCGTAACACATCTGCACTTGGATTTGCAGATGTTCGTAAGTGCTGAAAAGTTGGTAATTTTACAACAATCGAGGTAAAGCTTTTAAGAATATAATTCACAGAAATTACGATATAAAATTTATGACTCCCTGCAGAAAATTATACAAACCATGATTCTGTTATTAGAAAAACCGAATTCGGCGGCGACGTACTCCCAATTCAGCATTGAGCCGCGTGACGGAGGATTAAGGCAAAGTTCTACCTCTTGTAACCCACGCATTGGTAAGTTAATAACAGAAATATTTTCGGGAATTTCCGGGATTAAATCCCATGCACATGGAGGAGGACTGTTGAATGAGAACAGGGAAATCGATTCTTTGTCGTTACCCTAAAAACAAAATTCTGAACATTTTCGGATTCATGTGTGTATTTAGTCTGTCATTATTGGTAACACAGTACCTCAGTTGATGATGACAGATAATCAAAACATCTTTATATTGTGATTTTGTTTTCCAAAATATTTTCAGAGAAATGTCTAATTTACGATAACAACAGGGGTTTGATAAATATACCTCATTTGAGATGATAGCAGGAGTTGAATATATATCACTATCCAACTCAATGTCCAGAGACACCGATTGTAGCCCGAAAATGTCCATCAAATGTTTCAACGACTGGACAGTTAAACATTAACCCATAATTCCTGTAGTAGAATCCCAATTATCTAAAGACTTCTGTATATATATATGGACCCATGACCTATCCAAATTGAATGAAATTACGAAAGTCTAATATGATAGGATATCTTACTATAAATGCTATTTATCCCACTTCTTCTCCTGTAAATCTGGACAGTGCTTCCGTGAGAAAAGCATAGTCCTTTGAGCTGCACAAAAGTGGTAACTTTTTCTTCAAAATAAAGCACACTGGAACAATGAGATTAACTAAATGAGTTCTTAACTTTTACTAAATGAGTTTAATGTATGTCATTGCATTAGTGCAGGATGTTTTATATTCCTGTGTAGATAATACTCATCGGAGATTTAACAAATTTTTAAAGGTTAAATCAACAGTTGTTGGACAGAAGAAAGTAAATGTTCACCATTAGTATGATACATCATGGTACAATGCAAAAAATACCTCGTATAATTTATACTCGTAAACAATGAATATGTTTAGGGCATTTTCTTTTACAATTTCATGCATATAAGGATGCTATAAAGCTTTAAAAGAAACAGTGTAGTTAGGCAGTATAAGGTCATCATTAATTACAATGAAAGCTCCTCATATATCAAGTATCTTCGATCAAAATTATAATAAGACAACTGCTGTTCAACATACATCGACAAAACCTTCAACGGGAACAATACATAGAGCCACAAGCGATCCACTCTGCACACGATTAATATCCACTGCACTAAACAGTTTAACTGAACAAATAACATTTGTCGAGAGTGTTGGTAAGAAACACAGGGCAGAATTGAAATACAAAATACTAGTATAATTATTAACTTACTTCTAAAGAATAAGTAACATCTCTGCTTAATTCAGATGCTAACAGTTTGTCACTTCCTGTCATTGAAACATAACGATATTCTCATGTAGTCGCACATTTAAATTTAAAAACAAATCAGTTCCATAAATTATTTCAGACGTATTGAAACCAGATAACTCTTGATAAGATTAAAAAATTTAAGTTGTTAAGCTATATAATCAAATCATGTCAAAAATAATTAACGTGCAATATGTTCCGGTGGATTATAACTGAACGGAGGATGCAAACAGTGACAATTGGAATTACTGCGACTTGAGATCATGCATTATTCTCAGGCAAGCTTCGTAAAACATGAAGGCCAAACCAGAACTGCAAGCAGCTTTGAGCTGTGACGGACATAGTCCTTTGAAAAGTCCTATAAAAGGGGTATTACGAAAGTGGTTGTGAAGTAAAGAAAGAAAAAAAAGAAATATTTTGACTGAAATATAAAAACTAATACCTGTGACTTTTTCCTCCTTCAGAATGGTAGCAATGACAGAATACATTGAATACCAAGGTAACTCGTTAAAACGACTGAAGCCGTGCGCCTAAACAAACTCATTGTTTCAAATAACAACCAACTTCGACAACAGACATTTAATAACATAAAAAACTAACTCGACAAAACGACTGCCCCTATATGCAGAAAATCTAGTAATTTCTAATAAAAATTTGCAGTTTAACTTGAAACAAACTTGTAAACGATGTCGAACAACATCTAGAGGATAGACTGCTGTTTTCGACACTACACCAGCCAACGCACCACAACATAACGGCCCAAAAGATTCTACAACTTTTTCATCCATTTCAAATGATTCGAAGTTTGAAAAGAATAACAACAAAGTTTTGTGCCCGGAAACTTCAAAATGTACCTAAATAATTTGGAAGTCTTCCCCATGAAGTACTGAAAGCGTTATATAAAGAAAACTGCAAGCCTGAAAAATAAATTTATTTACTCCAAATTAAAATTGGGAAAGTCATAAATTCTGAAATCCAATAAAATTTTTGAACG
Organism: Litomosoides brasiliensis; assembly: GCA_013365375.1. Lineage (NCBI taxonomy): Eukaryota > Metazoa > Nematoda > Chromadorea > Rhabditida > Onchocercidae > Litomosoides > Litomosoides brasiliensis. The sequence continues at coordinate 53,819 of JABVXW010000176.1, read as the reverse complement.
TTCCAATGACCAACCAGTAAACGGAGCAATTTGAATTAAAGATGGAGTGATTCCACGGAAAAAACCACGAAAACCTTCCGAATTCCAAATGAAAATCATAGCGTGCAACGTCCCATTATAAATCTGCAATACAAATTATTACACGGTAAACACGCATTTTTAAATTCTGCACAATGATTAGAAAACAGCAGTTAAGTGGAAATGTACCTTGTGCTGATCCTGAATAATTAGTCTTGTCCTGACAACATCAAACGGCAATGAGAAAGCCGTCCCTCCACATCCAGCTAACGCTCCGCATATTATGTCTGTTACTCGTCGGTTTTCATTTGCAACTAAAATCAAAAATTTTTACCAAATAATATGTCTCATTGAAAAAAGACAAACAACTGCTAATTAGAAACCAATTCGGAATTTTCATGTTAGATTAAAAAAAAAACTAGAAAGTAAAAGTAAGAGTATTCACGAGAACTTTTTACCCACTTTTTCTATACAGCTGTCAGAATAAGTTTTGGAAACATACGAGGGTATCGAACTGCCTGTTCGGTAAGGAATTCAAAACTGGCAAATTGTACAATTCCATAAATGGCGGATAATCCTTGAGCAGGGACATGACCTCTCCATAATGCCATTAATCCTTCATCCCTATAAATTCGTGAGCAAGCTTGAAAGATTCCACGATACCGTCCTTTAGTTTTACCGAACGTCGGTTCTCGTTGGACCTTGAACAGTAACGTAAACTAAAAAAGTTTTGAAATGGAAAGCAAGCAATTAAGTCAAATTTCTACAATTCCTAAAAATGTCTAGAATTTTGCCCAAAATTAATTTTAGTAACAAGTTTTGTTTTTAATGGGAAATCATTACTTTTCGCAAGTTCCGCAGGTTTTTCCTCTTACCAATTCGAATATTGAACACTGATGCTATTGTTACTTTCGTCCTAGATTTACAGATCGAGATCTCATCTAGACCTCAGTCACGCTCCACAATTACATTTCATTTTGGATGCGTTAACAAATTAGTTAAGTGCTACTCAGCTGTCTGTCATTCGTGTTTACTGTACTAAATAATTTGCTTAAAAATTAGCAATTCAGTTTATAACCGACACTGATTACATACTTGAAATCGAATTTTTAAAACATCAAGAGGTTGTATAAGAAATCTCGTCGCAACTCCAGTAATAAAACCCGCTGCACTGTACTCAACCGATGTCAATTCTCGAGTACCATATCCAATCATATTTTCAGTTTAATAATATCCAACAGACGATTTTCTCAGCTTACTAAGACTGATTATTTGCCTACTACTACCCTCAAAACATGTGTTCTTTTCCTCTACATCAAAAAAGAACACAGAAGACAACACATACCGTTTATCGGACTAAGGTGGGAAAAAATAATTCCACTGACATCTTAGAAAAGTTGGATATCTAACAGGTTGTCCGTTCCAGCTTAACCTCAAATCCCCTTCCTCACTGTCATACGCACAATGCAAAAAAGGCCTTAGAAGCTTGTGCCACTTTTTTGAAGCAAAGGCAATTCCGGAATACGGTGTCAAATCCGATTTGAATTTAAAAAAGTGAAGTACTGTCATTAACTCCTTGGTTCGCCCTTTGTTTGCTCACTTGTCACAATGTCGGGAGTTTCACCTTATTCATTGCTCTGTAGTTGAACTAAAATGTCCGACAAATCGGATTTCGACTTCCTTCTCTTCCTTGCCCTCTCTCTCCCACTTTTTTGTCCCTTCCACCGCTTCCTCTCCCTTTTTTCTCTCAGAGGCATTCTCCATTCACGGAAATGTTCCTTTCCCACGTACAAGGAATAAAGACAGGAAGAAAACATCGTAAATAAAGCACTTATTTAACTTCCACTGAGGTCATTCTGCTCCACCGTCCTTACAGTGCAACTTTTTGCTTGATAATTCATTGAAACAATTGCTTTTTTGGACTCAGTGAAAATTTTTTCAATTAATTTAATCGAATTTTTAAATTAATTTTACTAAAATATTGTTGCATTGTTTGGTTGGTGGGAAAATGTATGAAATGCACGCGAAATTTGGGACAGTTGGATTACCACAAGAGAAACTGAAAAATAAGAAAGAAATGTTTGAAATGTTCGACGCTATTACTGTCACGCAATCAGTCTTTGTCACCGCGATGTTTCTTTCCCTAACTTTCGGTAATAGGAAAGGGCAAAATTGAATGACTCAATGGATGGATTAGAATCGCTGTTGTTTTTATAATTTACCATGTAGGCGTTTTCCTTCATTACTTCACTCCAACACCTGTAATAATATTCTCTCACTTAGACGTCATTCTTCTAAATGATTTCTTGAAACTCTTCCCTTTCTCGTTAAAGTTCAAAATCTGTTCCACTTGCTGTGGAGGTGCAGTGCAGGAGAGAGCGACTGACACTCTGAAGTGAGCTATTGGAAGGAGTCCAAATCAAGCATGTAACGGAGCGAAAGTCTATCCGATCTCTTGTAAGAGTACAATAGGGGCAGAAACTGAGTCGTTGTGAGTGCTAGCAGCGCGACAAAGAACAGTGTCTGAGATAAGGTCGAGCTTCATGCCCACTCTCTCTCTTCAGCGTCTGTGACGCAAGTAGTGCTTTCTTCGTGTCCCCGTCGATGTCACTCTCACCACCACCTGTTGTTACTGTTGAGATGTCCCGAACATTACATGCAATGTCCCTGCCTCCTCCTCCTTCCTCTCCTCCTCATCTTCCTTCTCACCCATCTGTCTTCTCGTAATCTTTCCCTCTTAATCTACTCATCTACCACTCGACATTTATTTACCCAATTTCATTCGGCTACAACGACTGACCGTCTCGCGATGGTGGCGTTATACATTTATTTTATTTTTTCGTTGCTATTTTTATAGGTAAATTTTTAAAAATTTTAGCGTTTTATGAAGTTTTCCCTTTTACTATAAATAAGTACCAGTTGTTTCCTTCACTTACTGATCAGAAATTTATATCTGCTTGTTTTGAAAAATAGAAAAGCAAAGTGTTTTGAAAGAAGCATATCAAAACGAGGAAGCTGTTATATTTTTTGAAGAATTCGTATTTGTAATCATCGCTCCTATTTCATCATGCTTTTTACAAGGTGAGCATTGCAGTAGGGTAAAGGTGCGGCTGGCAGTTCAGGTAATGTAGAGGTAGGACTTTAATGATTGTACCACTTACAGATACGTTAGCAGATATTTGTTCGATAATTTATAAGGTAAATTAGTGTAATGCTGCCATACGGTGACAAGCAAAAGTATCTAACAAAGTGATGATAGCTTAGTAGTAAACATTTGTTAATTATGGCAAATGCGAGATGATAAAAAATGTCGGTGATTTTCTGTTTTTTTTTCCTCTCATTCAAATCAATTTACATTTAGTGCGTGCATCCTTCAAATTTCGCTTAGAAAGAAATCATCGTTAAGTATTCATTTGTTCCTATCAAAATGTCATAAATTGATGAATTATCATCTTTCATCTTCCACTCATTAATTTTCCAATATATTTCTGCAATTTTTTATTTTTCCTTTCTCTCTCTCTTTCTCTGTTTCTCTTCCTTTTCAAACATGGAGTTTTCTTTTTCAAATATTTCTTATGCACTATGAATGATACATAAAAATATATGCTCAAGTGGAAAATCACTGATGATGATTGCTGTGTCACATTCCTAGTAAACAATAATACACCACTGTTAACCTGTGCAGGGTGAATTATTTCGTAGTAGTAGAACCTGTGCAGGGTTATTTCGTAGTAGTAAAATTTGACTTTCTGAGCTTCCGGTAGACAATGGGACGTACCGGTGAGCGGTAGTTGATAATTAAAGCCATATAAATGATAGGTTACAACGTAACTGCAAGTATATACGTAACAATGATTTATAATTATTTACATTTCATTTTCTTACATCTAAGAAAGGGAGGGAAAAAATGATTGCATATGTTTGCCAGATGGTACTTTGTAAAGGAACTTGAAATCTCAGATATCTGATATAATGTTTATTCAATAATTTCACTGTCAGCATGGAAGTAGGCTCCATTTTCTTCCTTCTTCCTCTGCAAATATCTTATACAAATAATGTTGAATATGTACACTTTGATCAGCGAACGATGAAGAGTTTTGTTTGTTTTAAAAAAAAGGAAAATTTAAATCAATTATAAAATTCAACATTTTTATCATTCATAGATTAATCCAAATTATTTATTTTCTTCCGAATTCATGAATTTTGCTTTTTTTGCTATTTTTTTTAGAAATTGCACTTTACTTCTTTTCTATGTATCCATTATTACACGCTTTAACCTTTTTTTGTGCTGTAGCTATTGATGTGCTCGAAATTATAGTTTTACGATGCGTTTTGTTTAGTGGAAACGTTTTCGATTGAACTGTTTCGGTTCGGAAATTAATATGATACTTAAATTCATTGACGATAGTACTAGAGGGAAAACAGTTTAATTGAATGCGTTCGATCGAAACTTTCTGACATATTTTTTTGTTGTATGTGTGCAGCAATAATTAATTGTTGGTTCACTTTGCAGTGTGAAGTGTTTTTTTCTGTGTTTCAAACAAACGGGTAGCGATGAATAAAGGTGGTGACTTGGAAGAAGCTAATCGAAAGCTCAATTTAGCGCTTGAAGAGCTCAATTTTATCGCTGATGGTAAACGAATTTTATTATTTTTTAGGTTTTAATTGAAATTTCCAAACTATATGTAGTAGATTCCACTTATCTTCACGTCTTCTAAGCGAAAAAAAGAAAATTAAAATATATGAAGTGGTATGCTTAGCAAAACGATAAGCTTTTTTTCCAAAAAAGAATTACTACAATCTTTTAAAATTCTTGAAATCTTTATAATTTGTGTTTATTGTTGTCACTAACTTTCACCGTGTAATAAGAAGCAGTATCGAAGTGTACGAAACTTACTGAGGAGATTAGAGAAGATACGTGAGAGATTAAATTTTAAATTATTTTTTAAATTACAGCTGTTTAAAGCTATAAGTGAGAGATGAGATAAAATTTGTTGTCGGCTAGTGTCTTTGATAAAATTGATAATACGCGATAACAAAATATAATCGTCTGTCTCATTATGGAAATAGATCGACTGCTCTTTTCCTCACTGGCATTTATTTTGCTTGTTCTTCATCTTTAAATGGTTCTGTTTTTTTTATTTTTATATTTTAAAAAGTTTCTTGAAAAAAGAATCCCCCGAAAATACTAACTTTCGTTGCATTTTCATGAGCCTTTATCATCTTTTAGCATCTTATAAACTCTTCCCTTTTTTTGAAATGCCAAAGAGAGTTGTTGATTGATATATTTCAGCAGTCATCCTGAACATATTACTTTGCTTTTTCTTCCCTCTTCTTTTTTCTCTTTCTTCAAACAGTGTGAAATATGATTTGAATTAACTTGAAACATTGAAGTGGCAAGTAAGCACATATGATTTGTCAATTAATTTCGCATAATTTATTATCTCTCTGTTCACATCTTTCAGCTCAACAACAATTGAGTGGAAGTAATTTTGAATTGATATGACACAATTCCATATTACTTCTCATTGAACCGATTTCAAACTTATTTCTCAACTAAAACATTTTGTCTGTAATTTATTCACTTTCACATATGTGGTTTTCACTTCAATTTTAATTTCATTCTAATTTAATTTCTATGCTTTATTTCTTTTGAACATATTCACTAAATCTGAATGCAAATACCGATATTCAAATACATATTTTTTTGGCAGAGGAAGAAACAAAGAACTTTTAAGATGTCTAATCTATCGAATTCATTTTAATTTCCAAAATGTTCCAAGTATCTCTAAAATGAACTTCTGGTCTTTTTCGAATTTCGTTAGATATTGTCAGATATAGATGCTTGCAAGGCGTTTTTAGGATAAGAAAAATTAGAACTCTCCAGTTTCGGTTTTAGAAATTTCAAAAAATCCGCAGTTGTTTCGTTCGCATTAAAATTAAAAGTCAGGCGGTCACGTTGGTATCAGTGATTCACGCATTCAAGGATAACACATTCATTAAACGTTAAATGTTTTTTCGTCTTTTCTTTCAAACGCGTCTTCACAACTTATCGATTCCTCCTTCTCCACAGTTGGTCGGTGACGGACCATCATTATTCCCACTGCTGTACGTCGTGTATGTGTCTGTATGAGTAGGTGTATGTGTGTACATTTGTATGTGTACATACATATGCATGTATGGTTATGTTATATCGACGTCTACAACTTTAACAATTCCATCTCGTAATCATACGACTGATACCGTTTTCAGATTACATTTCATGAACATTTTAAACTTTTTTTATTTTGATTGAAATGCGATACGATTGTATCATTCTCATTCGCTGGTACTGCCCGTCAGTGATTGAAATTTCAAATTCAAATATTTGGGTTTCCAACATTCTTCCTTACTCTCCTTACCAAGTGACTTCAGTCAAAGATTTATCTAAGAGATTTTTCCGCAAATTCAAATTAAACTAAGATTTGCTTTCTTAAAATATTTGGATATTTATAAAAATTTTAAACTTGTATGGTGCCAGAGCTAAGCTTTCAGAATCTTAAATAGAAATTGATGTATTAAAGAACCCATTATGTGACCGTCATAAGCTATTAATTGCATTAATTAATGTGATTTAAAATATCAAAAGTTTAACTTCATTCCATAATCACATTTATGATACTTTGTAATTTTGCGGATTTTGTCTGTTTATCGAGTTCCGATTGGCAATGTAGATTGATGGATATGATTCAGGTGCTGAACAGAAAGGTAGCGTCGAGTTTGCCGAAATGAACTATCAAACAACGCGGAAAATGGACAACAATAAAAATGCTGCCTCAGAAAAAGCTAATGTTGCAGTTAGTGGTGTGCAGGTGTGCGGTACATGCAGTTATCTCACATTTTTTTTGTACAGTTAATTTCATTTCTGCTCACAAAATGTTCATTGGCGTTTTGCAAATTGTCATTAGAGCTTTCGCATAGCATTTCAATGAAATTGCCGCCCTCAAATTTTAGTAGGCGATCGTTATAAGACAACTTTGTCATTCATGCGCAGAATAAACAATTTAACTGTACTCCATTTTTTTCTCTTGAGATTTTCGTGCAACAACATTTTTGTAAAGATAAGGAAAATTCGCAGAAGTTATTGAAAGCTAGTTTTTAACACTTCATGTCTACTGATTTTCCGGTTTAATTTGAATGCTAATGATAATTTTGAAAATGTTGAGAAATAATTCCTTATTTATTTGCAGTCAATATTGGTGCAAAATTTTTACAGACAGTAAACTGGAATTCGTCAGTGAATAATTGGATAGATTACGCAAATGGAAATCATCGTGATTCGGGCACAAGTAGCAGTGATGGGATGCCTACTTCAGATGTTCCTACCTCATCTACTACCTCGACCAGCATCAGTATTTTTGATGCCTTTCTACAGGTAAAATTGTGGTGGCGAGAACTGAAATTGTTAAACTAGCAGAAAAAAAATATGATTCTAAAACAATGATTAGTTTCAGCATAGCTTTTACGAAGTTAAAATCTTTCACAGTCTCAAAATAAATGCTTAAAAAAGATACAGTATAGAAGTCGTAGTGGATTTCTATGATTGTTATCCAAAATCTAACCATTTTTAATATTATAAATTACAGCGAAATAACAATTCCTATCATAGTTACATTATTCATTTTTAATTAAAATGAAATGATTTCGTCACGTTAAGTGATATTGCTGTGGTAATTACAAATCGTAGTCATAGACATCTGTTCTAGGGGATTGAAATATGATGGAAATGTACAGCCATATTTTTATCTGTGAAAATCACACGGTCCCGAATGACCGATAATCCAACCATCTGCTAGATCGAACAGCCCAATAGCATGAGACTATCTCGAAGAGCTAATGCATGTCCGTGTCCAATGTGCAAGCAACGCAATTGTCGATAGGCACACACACACACACACACACACACACACACACACACACACACACACATTGTAGCAAATGATCTAATCTGAATAGGAGCTAGGGCAATTTACATTACTTTTCATTTAGCATTACTGAATTCTATTTCAGTTACAGTTTTTCAAGATGCGAATAAATCAAACTCCATGATAAGAGGAATTTGTAAAAGTCATTACATCAATCATTGTTTACATTCTTAGAAACACTCCTCGCGAAGAGCGAAATAAATGTCATAAGGATTTTACACTTCACTGTCACATTTGCAAGTTCAGCTGACTGGCGATTAAACTATTACTCATTTGTGATTCACACTATCTCTTGCTGACGGACACGACAATTCTTATGTCTTCATTTGAACCTTAATTACGATTTTGTGCTAGTTGAATTAATTACAGAAGAACTTATCAATGATATACGTGCGCATAATCGAATCGAATGTTGTTCAATTACTCTATACTTGACTGCTACATGCACCACACTTTATCTCTCCTATATTTAAGAGGTTTTCAATCAGCTGCTATTTGTACTTCAGTGAAGAAATAATTTAGACTAGTATGAACATAGAAATGTGCTATATTTAAACTTAAATACATAAACACATAACACATTCCTTACATTCAGAAAGCAGAATGGTGGGCAAAAAAATGAAAAAAATGCAAATAACTAGTGAGGGGGTAGTTAGCATGATTCATCACAATTAATCAAGTTGATTATTATGAATTTCATGATATCAATTATTTGGGCTTGCGCATTTATCTGAAATATCAGTTTTTAAACATCACACCTTTCAATTTACATACCCCTATGTCAGATTAAGTAGTTTTTTTTTCATTTCCGATACCGTCTCAACTTTACAATTTGCCCTTTGAAGTGGGTTAACAGCAATGATGTTTCGGGGCGGAATAATATTCATATTTCTGAAAATTTTCGTTTCTAATCTTTTTTATGAGTAAGATTAAATGAAGTAGGCAATTAATAACAGATATGGAAAAATATCACTAATATGAAACGGTGATATGATACCGATCGGATGAAGGAGTCATTAACGGAAAACAATATTTTGCTTTATTGCAAATCACAGCACTATTGTTCTAAGTTCTGAAATCGAACTTTAGCCAAATTAAGATAGGATTAGAATAAATTAAGTACTGTTGCTTTCTCAGACAGTTTGTTCAATTCTTGTTTTACGGAAGAACATCTGTAGAAACACTCTCTTTGAAACAATGCAAAATCGCAAAAATTCCAAAAAAAACAAACCACGTATGATGTGTTTGCTAACTTCAATACTAATGTATAAAACAAAGTATAGTATTATGCATAAAACAGTCATTTTCTAATAAATTGTATGCTTTTGTATAATACATAGATCCGGTATGCGTTTTTCAACATTTCTGATCATGTAAAATTTTTTAAGGCAATCGATCGAAACGAGATATCAAATAGGCCGAATCTAGAAACAAGAATAAAAATTATGAATTGGCTATGTGCCACGGAAAACATCAGCAAAATGGTAAGTCTTCATTTAAATTTTTATAATTTCCTCCGGAAATTCTGCAATTTTTTTAGTCCTACAGTTGTAGGATAAGCATTACAGTAAGTGTCATTGATGTAAATAGTAATGAATCTTAATGTGATTGTTTTAGAAGAAAAAGTTAACAAATTGTTTAAATGGCATATTTAATTTGCCTCTGAGGATTTTACATCAAAAAAAGAAAGGGGAAAAAAGTAAGGGACGAGTTTAGTGTATTTTTCATCTTCGTTCTCTTAATATTCATTGCTGTTATTTAAATCCTTTTTTGCTTTTTATTTTCGATTATTTTAGTATTCCTTGTAACTAAGTCATTTAATTTTAACATATGCATTTTTAAGCTTTAATAATTTTGTGTTTAAAAATCAGAAATAGCATGTAACCGTAAGAGATGTAAAAATAGATAAAATAACGCTACAACTGTGTTTAACATGATATGAAATCATGATTGTTAATTAAAATTATGCTTAAATTCATTTCAACTGAAAAAAGACTTTTACAGCAAAATGTAAGGTATGCTTTTTGTTACGACGGTGATATGTGAATTGCGATAACTAACATTACATTGTTGTGAAGTTGAGTCATCGATGATCAAATGATCGAAATCACTATCATACCCTAATAATTTTTGAGAAACTGTGAGAGGTAGTCTGAACTGAATAACATGGTTGCCCTTGATTTTGGCGACGATATGCACGCTCATTAACGTAGGATGAATTCCAAATTCAATTACAAATCTTAATTTTAATGAAAGTTTATACGAAACAAATGACTACCTTGCTCATCACTAACTTAAATCGTTGTTTATTAGATTAGGTTTTTTCTCCATCCAAAGAAGGCTTAGCTAAATATAGCATTGCTCTCAAATGTGTTATCTTAAAAATTTTCACTTTTGCACTGACCAAAAAATCTGCTGACCAATCATTTTCAAACAAAAAAGTTAGCATTTGAAAAGCAGTAAGTGTTACGATCCGTATTCCTATCTCATGTCAACAATAATCTGTCATTTTTTTCTCCAATATCATCGTGCTAATATTATTATAAAATTTTGTGCATATGTAGCATTTAGCATATGGATGCTGACTTATCGGTGAGGAACTCCGTTTTAAAAATTTTTCGACAGCTCAAATTGTAAACCTATGGAATGTTGATTCGTTGAACAGTTGCTGTTGCGGAATGTGGTGAATGTGTGTGTGTGTGTGTGTGTGTGTGTGTATGTGTGTGTATTTATATATATGTCTTATTAGCAAAGCTTTCTTGCAACAATTCCTCATCCTGGATCAAAGTTAATTATTGCAAATTAAATCCAAATCAAAAATTTCATGTATAGCAAATAGTCGTACAACAAATTGTAGGCAAAAATTATAAGAGACAATAATATTTTGGTATGTGTTTCCATGTAATTCCGAATTTTGAAGAAGGATAATGTGCTCGTGTCAGCGATATTAAGACCTAAGTGATACATTGATAAGTACTTGATATTGTTAATCCTCTCTTATAATCCTTTTTTTGTCATTGCAATAAGAAAATTTATTGTTATAGCTAGTCAAGTAAATCGTTATAAAAGATTTAGAGCTTTTTGATATCAAATTCAATATTCAGCTAATCTTCGATCCTGATATACTGTGAGTGTAGCAAAGATAATCGGGGAACTACCATTTTCTTTCGCTTCCTCACTTTTTTTGAAAGCTAATTTAAAGCTAAAGCAATGATGATAGAATAATAGCATAAACCATCAATTCCAGCAAAGTCTTCAATGTAATTCTGTCGATGATAATAATCCACTTGGTATTTCATTGTTATCAGTTCAGGATTGAGGAAAGAGAATAAGAGTAAATTTTTCGCACATTTACAAGGTATGAGAGAAGGGAGCACTGATAACAGTTGTGTGTTTGTTCCAAAACCTTGAAGCATATGTGCAATGGTTTCTCCTATGCTTTCCTACCGTTGATAATTAAAGTAGTTGCAATAGCATCCGCAACAGCAGCACCTTAAGCTTCTGTTCTGAACCAGTTCAAGCTTGTAACCAATCATTTCAACGGTTGACCTCTCCAAAATAATCATTCCCATCATTACTACCACCTAATAGCTTGTTTCGCATATCCCAAGATTTTTGGATTTTCTACCATATATTTTAAATTTGAAATCCTTCAAACTAAGCAAGTTCTATATTCATGGTGCTGCTTTAGGAATTTGGTCTTGATGTTACCATTGACATTAGTTACAATTTATTCATCAATCTACTTATCCTGATAACCTGTACTGAAACATACTTCTCAAAACGACTGATTTTGGATGTCTATTAGTAGTATGGCTGAAATTGGGAATCAGCGACATGTAGAAGATGGTTTTGGCACTCGATCACTGGCTTCGTTGCGGAGCAGTACAGGCAGCGCTGTTTTCAAAGATCATCGATCATCAATAAGGTTCTTAAAACAGAACTTCCTTTTCGATTTTAGATTTCCATATTTTTAATGAGCAGTGAAGTGAGGTGTTTTTCAACTGGGTTAGTGTGAGAAGTATGAAGATGTAGGCTTGTGACGGTAATATGTGTGTGTGTTTGTGTGTTTAGGTGCTTTGCGGTGAAGATTGATATGAAAACGTCATGAGCATTATCGGTTGCAGATTTATGCTTGCATAAATTAATCTATAAATAAAATCCATCAATGTTAAGATATGTAAGACATCATGTCTGATTGCTGTATTTTGAATTTAAGATGGAACAGAAAAAAAACATCCAATTTTCTATCAGAAATTTCAATTCGGATATGATATTCATTCAGTCATAATTTTGTTTTTTGTGCAACAAAATTCGTAAACGTTTTGCTAAATCAAGATTAATTCAATAATTGTAATCACTTCTAAGAAAAAAATATATTCCATATTTCTGGAATTGAAATTTTTGATGAATGAAAACATTTTTAATTATTTCTTATTCAATCGCCGGAAATCATCAAGCGATGAGATGATCAAAGGACAAAACAAACTCACATAAAATACTGTTAGAAAATTTTGAAAAAGAATAAAAAGCCTAGCAAAATTGATTAGCTGATGCAATTGAAAAATAAATGATTGCGGGAATAACGGTAATAATCACAAAATTTGGGTAATCGATCATTTAATCGTTTTCAGTTCTTACGACGATGTTTTTGAGGCATTCAAGTGTCGAATGTAAATTCATTTTATGTTCAAATGCCGTTGTTTGGAAAAAAAGGAAATAAAAAGAATGCTAAGAAGGCATCAAAATAAAAAATTAGCGTGCAATCAAACGGTAGACGTGATTTATAGCTAATTCAAAAAATGTCTATGAAACAAAAAGAATGAGCAGCTAATAGTAAGGTGCTGATATTGGTGAGGAAAAGGATCTTAAAGCTGCTATTAGCTTGTCTTAAAAACAAATAAAAGGAGCGACAGCCAATAAATAGAGTACTATAAAATATTTTTGATATTTGTTTCTTTCCAATCAAGCAAACAAATATATCGGTGTTAATGTCTCTTAATTACTTGCCTGAATCTCTAATTTTGTACACCTTAGCGGAATATCCTAATTTGTTGTATTGTTTGTAAACATCTGTTCTACATATTGACATCAAGATATTTCAAAACTGTTTTTTTTTCGGAGGAAAAAGAATGACAAGGGTGAGAGTGTGTGCCATCAGCTGGGCTTCCTTTTAACGTGTTGAAATGGATGAGCTTGGTGACAGAGTGTATATGTGAATGTAATGTATATGTCGTGAATTCGGTCTACTAGCTCCAATATATTTCTGCTTGTTATTTTAGCCTAGGCTGAGTTGTGTTTTAATTAATGCTGTTTATATTTTATACTATTTTTATCCTATCTCACTTCTCTACCATCGCTTTCCGGATAAGTCATATGAGGTTTCAGTTGCTGGACAAATTAAAACGTTCATGTCTCACCTGAATGACATATATATTTATTTATTTACTTATTTATTTATTTGCTTATTTATATGCATGTATTCCCTATAAATATATAGGTTATGTAGATCTATTTTCCTGTTAACTATTCCTCTTCCTACGCTTCCCTATTTATTCCCAAAATGTCTTGTTTATTGCATTCATTGATGAGCCCAAGATTGGACCCTTAAAAGGCCTCTTTCGGAGTTAATCAATCAGAATTTTATTCTGTCCTCCGAATTGCCTTTATATCGATCAAAGTATCTACAAAGGTATTCTAACTAACGTGACATTGTCATGTAAACATTGGATCGGTTCAGATGAAATATTGGAGATTGATTTTAGACAAAACTTATAAACATTAAAATTAAGCAACTGTTTGTAAATTGTCTGGTTTGTGAGACTACGTGGAAGCACACCATATCATATAGCGATGTTATGAGTTGTTAGTGAAGCGTGTATCTGACAAACGTACGTGAGTAGATGTGTGTGAATATGCAGTAAAGTGTATGTGTGGGCTGTAAGGTCCTGTTGTTGCTGAATTATGAGTGGCATGGATAATGTAAGCTATTGCATTTGTGTTGAAGGAGTACAGCATCGTCGTCAACGGTAACATCACGTCCGTTACTGCCATATGTCGCGCACTGCAGCGATTCGGGCTTCTCCAGTACGCTAAGCAGTGGATCCAGTTGTTCGTTTCTCCCTCCACCACCACCCTATCGTGGATTCCGTGGATCCACCAAGCAACAGCACCGAATTCATCGTAGTTTAAGCGACTCCAAATACGGCTCAACAACTGAATGTCATCTCATGAGACTTCCAACCGGTTTATATGCTGGCAGTGTCAATTTACAGGAATTATGTCGTGCCCCACGTGCTGGTAGTTGGACATCCAGAGTAAGTTCTCTTTTCCATCTTCCACCTCTTATATCTCCAACAGCAATCGTCTATCATTTAGAACGATATATTCAGATTCAATTTTCCTGTTTAGTTTCAAAATATGTCGCTAATTTATTACTTGCTTTCAACCACTTCAATATGTTCATACTATTTGATTCCAACTATGACCGCTGCTATTTCATTATGGAAAATCAAAACAGTGTCATGCGAGAAATGAGAATCCGATTGCAGTTTATTTATTTATGAATATCCTCGAGAAATAGTTTATGTATATATATATATATATATATATATATATATTTCATATGGATTAAATAAGGATTGTTAAGAGATTTGCAATAATCCAACTACTGAGAGATGGCATTGTTTTTAAAGAATTCTTCTTCTATTATTCTGGTCCGATCTTTTATAAAATCCTGAAATTTCAATTAAAGGCAAAGTTCCGCCGTTAAAAGGGCTTTCTCCCTAGGATAAAAGTAGCCTGAGTGCTAATGAGTATTGATATCTTCTCGCGGATGGTTCTGTGCTTGCTTTTCGGAAATGATCTTTTCGGAAATGGGAGTATGAAAACAAAACAGAATGATTAACCATTTCTTCAATGCTCTACATTATTATTCCATAACTCTAAATTGTAGTTTCTGTTTCTTTTTCCTTTTCCCTCTCTTCTCCATCCTTAATTTATAATTCCGCATTGTTGGAATAAAATATTAACTTACTGTGAATGTAATTATCTCTTTGTAATTTGCCGCGATTTCGAGAGGTTTTTTCAATAACTTTGAAAGTTATTAAATTATCAAATTTGTCCACTCTTTCCACTGCTATTTGATGAAGTTGTTTAAAAAAAAGCTTACAGCACATTTGCCAGGACTTTTTCACCATTTTTCGTTGACTATATCTTTGATAGTTCCATGCATCCTGCAGGACGTATATTGTACTGCTGATAATTAAACTTTTTCATTCATTTTAACTTCGAAAGGAGGGTTACTTGACTTCTTATCGAAATGTTGACATTTTTTGAAGAAAAAAAAACAATATATCTCTTATTGTCACTATTTTGTCTTTGTCTATTTTTCACTGATTGGATAATACTTTAAATCCAGCATAAAAAAATGACCACAAATGACCTTAAATACATTTCTTTGTTGTACTTCATCAAACTAACACAAACTACTGTTCTCAAACGATTACCTTGACTAATACTATCTGTTATGTAAGTTCTGAAACGGGAAATCCTCGGAGAGCAATTGTTTAAATGGATGTCTTTGAGAGGGGAAAGGGTACACGATATACGGAGGGGTAGAAGTGGGGGTGTATGAGGCATGCAACAACTCATCACGACCGTAATGTGATTTTATTCTTTGTCATTGAAATTACATTTTTGTAAAAAGACAAGAAAGAAAAAACTCATATTAATGATGTTACCTTTCACTGAAATCATTTAGGCCTTTTTTTGTTGCACTGAATTTGAAAACTTTGTTTACTGTACTTCATCACTAATGAATTTCCGTGAAAACAAAGTGTTTAATTTTTCCAATTAAAATTTAACTTGGCTTAGTGAAATGATGGAATTAGAAGGAAATTAGATTAGTATTGACAGTTTTTGGCAAATTTTTAAATCAAAATCTTTGTTGTTTATAAAATAAATAAGAATGGTTTTAGCAAATAGGCAATGAATGTGGAATGTGAGATTGAAAACAAAAGAAAGAAATTGTGGCCACCAAATTTAGAGCCTAAGAAAGAAGCAATAAATTAGCGTGTGGCCACGAAGAATTTGCTATATTTCCATGATGCTTAAGCAGTTTCTGCGGAAGAGAACGTTACCTTAATTTTTTAAAGTTTCAACTTAAAATAATTTGTTTCGGTTATTTGCAAAAATTCTGGATGTCAATTTTTTGCAGAGTCCGTCACCATCAATGTCGACAACGTCTTGTCCAGAGTATCCTGAATTGCAGGAGAAATTACATCGATTAGCAATGGCTCGTGATAGTTTGTCGCTACAGGTATGTATAAGCCTATCCTAAGATTGTCACAATACAATTCAAATCTATTTCATTAATTTGCTTCCCCTAATGCTTATTAATCATAAATGTCAATTAAATTAACTGTCCCATCGATGGTTTTGTTTTATTGAAATAGGCGCTTGGCTTATAATGGATTATTACAGCTGCAGATTTGATTTTACTACAAATATACAATTTGAAAGAGGGACTTTTTTTGGCAGATCTTGCCAAAATTTTGAAGAATTCTGGAAAATTGTCGTTATGGATTATTTTTTCATACTGTTTCAATATTACCAAATATATTTTGCTTTTCAAGAAGACTTCCAAGTAAGCTTTGCATTCTATGAACAAATTTTAGGTGACAATATTAACAGAACAGGTTGGTGCCCAGAAGGAAAAGATACGTGATTTAGAAAATCTTTTGGCAGCTAAAACAAACAATTTGGATTCAACTGAGGAATTGCTGCAAGAAGTCAATTATTCATATATAGATAATTTTAGTGATTGAAGTGTTTATTTGTCTAACTTATTCTTTATGGCAAAGTTTTTTGCAAGCGTAAATTTTACATTTCAAGGTTTTGAATTTTAGATTACTCCAAACTATATTATTGTAGCGTATTGATAGCAATGGTGATTTGGAGTCGAAAAAGTTGGATCTCTTAGCTGAAGTTTCTAATTTGAAACTTAAATATGCTACTCTGGAAAAGGAAAAAATGGAGACAGAAAGGAAGCTTCAACTTTCTCAGGTTTGTTTAAATTAGAATTTTAGGCCAAATTTTTCATTGGTCGGGGAAATGCTACATTATTAATGAAATATTAGTTATTTCATCCTTTCTTACACCGTTATCAGTTATTCATAATGAGATTTTTAAATAGGTTTAGCTCATGCTATCCATAATTTATATCTCTGTTTTTAATTTATCGATGGCATGTTTCGTGATTCAAAAAATCTGAAGAAGGCGAAAAATGAAAGTTTTCAGGCTGAGATTGAGCACTTAAATCAAACAATGCAAAGTTTTATCATGCAACACGGCCTCTCACCACAAGTTTATAAGGCTCAGATTCATGCTCAATTGCCATACCAGCAAGTACTTGGTGGTAATGTCAGTGTGGAAACTGATCAAGGTTGGAAGAGCATTCATAATAAGCTCACTCTATTAATCTAGCAAGTACAATGTGAAATACATTTGATCCTTTTAACTTCTTAGCAATTAGAATTTACTAAATTAGACAAGCCGATACCTCCCAATGAATCTCGATTGAGAATTACTACTTTTAATTGATGGGACTGAATGGTATTAGCAAGGAAAATAAAGGAATTACTTCACAGACGCAGTTTGCAGCAAAAAAAGAGTTGAATAAATGAATTTGCTGAGATTTTTTACAAATAAATTATTTAATTTTCGTATCCTTTTGCAGCAAATGAAATAGTACAGTTACGAATGGCTGTGCAACGACTTATTATGGATAATGAACAGAAAGTTGGTCTTTTTAATTATCTAATTTACTTATAATCTTTCGAAAGCTGTGCTTCATAACTAAAATTTTTACATCCATCTTAATTAAAGTTCTCCGTAATGCAAATTTCAAACATAGGGAAAAAGTTGCTTGATCACCCGCACAAATCGCGTTTGATTTGCATTTTACCCTAAATTGTTCACTGTGTTTTTGCAGAATATTCAAATTAGTTCGCTAAGAAATGCCTTAGATGAGCACTGTCGTAACGGACGTGAAGGTGATGCTTGTGATGCACCTACGATCTCTTTACCACGTTGTTACATGCAAAATAATTTTGAAGCTCCTCAACCATTCGATATTAATACGCAACTTAGACGATTACTGCTTGTAAGCCATTATTATTAAGAAACATGCTTTTATTTGAATTCATGTTAGGTTTTGGATTTGCAAAATTTTTGAATATTTGCTCCCAAGCAAACCTATACAAAGCAATATATTTTCCGCCATTTTTTTAAAAATACCCAAATTAAATCCTCTAAAAGGCAAATATCACGACCTTTTCTAGGATGACACGAACGAACATATTGCACATTCTTCGTCTTTTCCAACTAGTCTTTGTAATGCCCAACAACGAGGCGCTACCTCCTCAAGAACACCTTCAGCAGTGCAGGTTTAAAAGTTGTAATCTTTGAGGAAAGAAAGATACTCAGAAATAACTATATGTATTGATTGCCAGAATTTCTGACGAAGCAAAGTTTCTAAACTTAAAAAAAGTGAGCTATGCTCTGTTTTAGTCATCGTCATCGTATACCTCATCATTATCAACAGCATCACCGCAGAATAGTTGGTCGAATTCTGGTACTCCAAGGCTACAAACTAATTATGATCCCACTATTACCCTACCACCACCTCTTTCGTCTAGAACAACTGTCCGTACTGCTCCCAGGTACCATTTTAGATGTTTAAAATATCGACTGTGTTGAGTTTACTTTCAGAAATCAAAAAACATTTCAAAACTTGAATTCTTATAGCTACCACTCGCCATCATCTCCAGCTGCTCGACAGTTGGCTGCTGAACTGGATGAATTGCGCCGTATTGGTAATGAAATGCAACACAAGAACGACACATTTCAAAATCCAACCTTTTCTGGATCCTTTGCGCGTAAGGTAAGTAAAATCGATCGTAACAATTATATAAAGAAATGGTTTTTTGTTTTTTATAATGGAGTAACATTTCTCTCATGTATTATTAAATTTTTAACAGTTTAATATAATTATATATTCGTTGTACTTACAGGCTGCTTCAACTTTAACACTACCACGTAAAAAACTTTCTGCAACATCTTCTGGAGGTATATCAGGTAGATCTTGTTGCAAATTTGAAGTTTTACCAACTTTATTACATTGTATTTCTTCATTGAAACTGAAAATCTTCTAAAAATAATCAATATGTAATGTTTCAATTTCTTTTTTGTGATCCAGTTTAATTTGGACTTTTTATATGATCCATGTTTTTTCTTGAAGCTGAAAGCGATGATGAAATAATGCGGGGGGTACAGACGAGATCTTCCATTGAAATTGGAAAATTTAAACGTGGGAAAACAAGGTATATTTGGAAGTTATTTGTAATTTCTTCAGCATTCTTCATTTATCCTATTAAAGAATGAAAAATATCACATTTTCATAAAGTACTCGCTCTGAATAACTCCTTCAATCGCAGCTGATATTTCAAACAAATGAAATGTTGCAAGAAGGTAGGGAGGGAAGATTATGTAAGAAGAAAACAGTTGAAACTTTGAATTATTATTGTTTTAACAGGAGATGTATTCCATATCAATTTCAGGTCTTCTTTAAGGAATTTATTTGGCAAATTGACAAAGAGTGCTTCGCAAGAAATTAGATCCGTTGATTTTCAGCGTGCGAGTACCTTGAGGTTTCTTTTTCCCCTCCTTTCATTTTATTTAAAAATTTTATAAGTTTTAATTGCGAAAGAATTAGATAACGAGATATCTTTCGTGCATTCAAATTTGCTTCTCGGAAATTTTTAGAATTATTCATATTGATATTGGAGAAGGGTACAATTTAGATTAGGAAGTTAGTATAGTTTCAATAAAAGAAAAGAGATACGATGCGGTCTTATGGAGAGACTGAGTGTTAGAAAAAAATCCCTGTAGTTAAGCACAGTAAATTACTAGTTCTTCTATTTTACCAAACAAATATTGATTGTTCCCTAACTGTTGTTCAAAGCATTAAAACTTTCAAACAGTTCACCAAAAATTTATCTTTAGACCGGCACATTCATCACGGATACCTATTTACGGACCATTATCCGGTGCAATAACACTTCGACCATCATTGCAACAGTTTGTTAACTGGAACAAAGAGCAAATTTGCGAATGGATGGCGGAAATTGGTTTTAGTGTTTATGTACCCGAAGTTGAGCGTTTTGTACGCGGTGGTAGACATCTGCTGAATATGACAAATCAAGAATATGAAAAGGTTTTGATTGATAATTCTAAGAACAAATTTGTCAAAATCAGCATGGGTGTATTAAGCAAGATGTAAACAATTGAGGTATTTGAACATTCGCCAGAATAGTAAGTTATGTTTTCAGGAATTATTGATGAGGAATCCGTTACATAGAAAACGTCTACGTTTCATGTTGACTAGCATAAGTCGCGGTATTAAAGATTCTGCCGATCGTATGGATTTACATCAGGTAATTGGTGGTGGAAATTTGTTAAAATTTATAAATTTTAAATTTATAAATTTCCATGTTTATCACATATCGTTAAAATCAAATGGTCATCCTGAACTTTATCTTTGAAGGTGCTGTTATGGTTAGATGATATCGGGATACCGCAGTATCGTGAAAGCATGGCTGAAAATATGATTGATGGCCAAATGTTAACACTGTTAACTGCGCAAGACTTGATCGAAGTAGGTTTAAGAAATTTATACTTGAAAATGAAGTGACAAATTTAACTGACTCAGATCTTTTCATATAAAATTATTGTAGATGAAAATTACTTCTGCTCTTCATCATGCGACAATTGCCCGTGGCGTACAATTCTTACGATCGGTTGATTTTTATCAAAATCGTTTGGAAAAAAGGTTTAATCCAGTGAGTAGTGATTCATTATTCGATCTATCATTAACATACGCTTGTCACGTTTAAGGGGTATGAATAATTCAGTTATGACACGTTTTGAGGATTTGATTCACAAAGGAGCGTGTCCGAATGAAGTAGAACGGTGGTCACATCACTGCATATGCGAATGGCTAAAAGCGATTGATTTGGCTGAATTTACGCCTAATCTTCTATGTGCTGGAATCCACGGTGCGCTAATGGTAAGTTTTATGCAAATTCAGTGATTAATAATATCAGTAATTGGGATTTCTCTTGTATGCTTTATTTGTTATCATTTCCGTAGCATTTTTAATGTAATGTTAAGTCTTATGAATACCTGATTTCGAAATATACAGAGTCCAAGATTTGAAAATCGAATTATCTCCTTGTTTTAAATTTTTTCAAAATTCAACTGTGTTCTTTTCCTATAGGTGCATGAGCCAACATTCACTGCCGAAACATTAGCTGAAGTATTACAAATGCCCGCTCACAAAACACTTCTTCGACGTCACCTGGCAACTCATTTTAACCAATTATTGGGCCAAGAGGTGATTAGTCATAAGCGAGCTGTGCTTGCACAACCACTCGTTGTCCAAATGTCTCCATTATTGAAGATCAAGGCGAGTTAGAGCATTTAATAATTAATTAGTCTTTGTTATTACACGTACATTTAATTGAACGATTGTTCTCATTGGGTTATCTTCATTTTTTCTCTTTTTTTTTTCTTTTGATTGTCGATTTCACTGCTAAATGGTGCGAAATTCATGCTTTTTTCCACTTTTCGTTTTATTATGCTAACAAAAATTCTTTTAGTTATAAGTGATATTGCAAAAATTTTATTCTGAAGAATTTTTATTAATTTTTTAAAATCTTTATTTATGAAAATTTTCCAAAACAAGCACAGTTTTTATTTTAGCTCCTTAAGAAAGGATTCCTGTTGTCACGCAAGAAAGGAAAAAATGAGGTATATGTTGAGCCAGACGAACCAGTCTGTCCGCCTGCTGATTCGAAATCCGTTCATAAAAAACAGGTTCACGATTTTTCTCTTGCTATTAAGTTTTAAAATGAAACATCTTGTGGATGTAATATATCTTCTGCTACCTTCAAAAGGTCCAAAATATATGAAGCTTATTCATAAAACTTATTTTAAAATTATATTGCATAGCTATCAATCCACTTAAAATCTTTTCATCTCTACCTTCCTTTTTCATATTTATGATTACTTTAATAAGACAAAATAATGCCACGATCGATTCACTGACGGCATGAGCATTATGAATAAGTTGCAATTTCCGATTGTTGCAGGAATTTTTCTTGTAGATTCCGGATTATGAGATAATGCTATATTTTCTTGTGGAGAGCTTTTATCAAGTTTACCAGTGCTAGAAACCTAATAGAACAAGATCAAGGAAAAATAGAATCTTGAAAGTGATTGGTTATACCTGAATCTTGTCAAAACTTACTTTTTAGATTACGGAAAGTATTCTGGATTCGCTTGAATCATCGAACGTTTAGCATCCTGCTTGAAGCATCTTTTTTTTATTTTTGTTTATGCTCAATTCGATTAATGCATCCAGAATTGGTGTATTTATACAAGTTGTGGAATTTATATTTAAATTGCTGGTTTTAATTTTGTCTTATACTTTCTATCCGATAAAAGAAACTTATGAATTCATCATATCCCAGTAAAATTTTCTCCATTTCACTCGCCGCCTTCTATTTTTTGAGTTTTTAAATGATGCAGATTGCTTTCACTACTTTGACTATTAAATATTTTTAGCAAAGAGATGACTTATACAGGATCAAATACCATATTTACCTAATTAATTGTATTATTTGTTTGTCTAACTGCTCGTTTACATGTTCAAATGCCAATTGATTGAATATTTAGTGTTTCTTTTTATCGCAGCATTTATCATTTGTTGGCTCTGTTTGCTTTCCTTCAACTGCACTAATATTTTGATAACGTTTTGCACTATTTATCTGAAAATAACTGTTTTCAACATATTTTTATCATTGTTATATGCCATTAAATATGTAGGTATTAATGAATAAACTTTAAGGAAATTACAGTGTTAATTTTAACTTTATGATTTGAATTGAAATTTGATGTCCCAAATGATCTGTTTCAAACTCTTCTAGAGGGATTGTTTTTCTACAGTAGAAAATTTATTATACAGTTATCAAGCTTTCAGCAATTATTCTGCCTCATGGCAAAGGGTTCATTTCCAGGTGAAGAAACACGGAAATGTGACCAAAAAAAGTCGGCTTATTACCAGCTGTTGTTATCTTAATATTTGTCTTCTATATTTCAACAAAATATATTTTACTGATGCATTAAAATATTTTCGAGGTTTTGTGTATTACCCTTATTTTACTTCGCTTTGGTAACTCCATGACTGGAAAGGAAAGGTTATATTTTGTTTGTATATTTGATATTTTCCATATCTTTCGTTTATAAAAAGTGCACAGCTATTTTGGCTTATGTCACAGTACTTACGTTTCCTTCTTATCTATCCACATCTTATTCCTTTGCCTTATTTTGACGCATTCTCTACAAATGAAAACAAACTCCGTGATACTTCAACATTGTTTGCTGTTTCGAGCACTAAATTATCGATGATAATTTGAAATTATAAATTTAAGGTCTTGAAAAATGTGAATACATTGATCAACCTGTGGTTTCAAATTTTCACATCTCCATACTTTCCGATACAAAATTTGATCTTGCACCTAAGCAAAATATGGTGTGGTTTGACTTATAACCAAATTTCTACTAATTGTGAAATCATGCGAATTATGTTCAAGTGAACTTGAAATTTTCAAAGAGTAAATTTTGCTGTTTGACGTAAGCATGTCGGCCTACGGAGCAGGTGTGCTGATAGCAGTGATCTCAAACACGGCATAATCGGACGGTCCTGTTCTCCAGCGGTGTTGAACTTAATAGAATGTCACAGATTCATCTACAGTGTCGATTTCAAACTGTAGTTTTGCAAGTTTCCACGCTTAGTGTATTCAAATATGCGAAAAAATGAGGTTTCATTTTCGATGTTGCTAATGCAATAATAGCAAGCGTACTGTAAGGAAAAGTGAACGCAGATTTCGATGCCAAGTTTAATTTGAAAATTCCAAATCTCCTGATAAAAGAAGTGCTATTGATATCACTAGCAATGATATCCAATGTGCAAAACTTCCATCAGTTACAATCGCCCGAGCAAACATTAACCCAACAACTGTTATCCATCATTCCAGAAATCTCGCAGTCATTAAATTGAAAAGAACCTGATATAGCGATCCGGTGTAGAGCAATTTTTATTCTTCAGTGTATTTGATGTGCTTGATTAAATATTTCTCCTGTACTGAATCATTCTGAACCACCTTTTCCAGCAATTATCAACACGTTTAAATCGATGTATTTCAGGAACATGATTTGATCGGTAGCCGGAAATGGTCCAATCAACTAAATTGTTAATCGCAGTTGTTTCATTGCTGAATTGAAATTTTGAAAATAAAAAAAATGACGTATTGAAAACATTTTAAGAACTCATATCTTTACAGCTACTAACTTCGTCTAACAGTACTCGACTGCCAAAGCCAAAACCAAAATGCATTTTTTAAAGTGAGCTTACAAATATTCGTAATCTGAAAAAGCGTACCTCGTTTTGCGGGATTGAGGAGGACCGTGGAAAAACAAACCAATGTGCTGCCACGATTCTGCATTTCAACTTAATAAAACTTAATTAATAAAGGTCTTCGTAGAATAAAATTTGAAGAATTTCAAGTGAAATTTAGAATCCACCAGCAAATAGAAGAAGTCTTTAGTAATAAAATAAGGTAAACAGTAATACCAAAATTATATGAAATTTTTTAGAAACATATCTGGAAGAAACGTTAGAAAAGGCATTTGGAACTTTTCTCTTTCCAATATCTTATTCATACATACTTGAAATAATTCTTAGACGGTTTCAAATTTTAGTTATAAACTATTCTTGTCCAGGCAACCTGTCAAAGATGAGACTGGAATATTTGAGGTCCGAATGATTCACTTATCTTTAAAATTTGTGAAGAACGTTGTTTGGCAGTTTTAGTCACGTCACTATAAT
The DNA here is from genome assembly GCA_013365375.1 of Litomosoides brasiliensis. Taxonomy (NCBI): domain Eukaryota; kingdom Metazoa; phylum Nematoda; class Chromadorea; order Rhabditida; family Onchocercidae; genus Litomosoides; species Litomosoides brasiliensis. The sequence continues at coordinate 28,826 of JABVXW010000176.1, read as the reverse complement.
ATAAATAGAGATCCAAATCAATCAGAAAAGATGTACTTTCAGGAAAGAACGTCGAATGATTCTAATGAATACGTAATTAGTTACTGATATTAAGTATATCCTCAACATTGGCAACATAAAAATCATTGGCCTAAACCACCGTAAAAAATTGATAATTGATGTATCAAACATCTTTTTTTGGATTTTTGTTTTCATTTTGGAATTTACAGAATTTAACATTTGAAAATCTGGAAAAAATTTTTGGTTTTTCAGTCCACGTAAACTTTTCTGAATCATGTTTAGTGCAAACTATCACCTCTGAAGTAACTGATTTTCCAATGCTCATTAATCTGGCTAATTTTCCGTGATCGTTCATTGATTTACCGATCATCACTTGAGACTATTCGGTCATTTTTCTTCCTAACGATGAAGGAATTGTACAGTACTCTGCCGGAAACTAATACTTTTTATCTTTGCTTAAACGATTCAGAATTATTTACTGTCGTATTGTATTAGTATAGGAAATAAATCGGACATGACAAGTTCTTTTTATTTGAATATTCAAAGCTTTATATTCGAAACATCAAATTCAACTTTATTATTTTGTTTCTTTTTTTTTCAACTAATTATCACACTCTTTCATTATTTCTTACAAAACTAACTGATTGTCAAGTAGAAATTTATCTCAAACAATTTCATATTTCGTGTTTTATTCAGGCGATTGAAGAATTTCTTGTAATCTTCGTTATAACATACTTGATAGGTTGATGATGAAGTATACAGCACATTTCAATTAAATGGTAAAATTGAAACATGAGATGGTGAAATTGCACGGATACTAGCTAATTAATAGATTCAGTGATTAAATTTATGAAACTACCAGCAACTTTGCTTTCCAATTTATAGTATTATTTTTTGCAGATAAAATTTTTTTTTTGTGAATTTGATGAACGAATGAATTTAAATTTTAGTTTGCATACTGAAAGTAGATGAGAAAGGACTGAACGATTGCAGTATATAATGTTTAACTTATCTTGAAATTAAATTCCATAAATAAAGCTTCCCTTAAATATTATTTAGTTCCAATTGCGAATTCAGAAGCATACATTGATTTTATCTTTCGAATTAAAATTCTTCAAATTTTAAAACCTTCGGGTCCAAGGTGTTAAAATAAGAAGAAGTAATTCCTTTTTTTTTACAGTTATCACTTCAGCAGCCGTACTTGTTTGACATCTGGGAACATTTTTTTTACAACTAAGACGAGAAATTTTGTATTTTTTTTGGTGTTTTTTTTTTCGGAAGATCAGTAGAAAAATTCTGTAATTTCAATAGTTATGGAAATTTAAATCTAGCCCACTTTTTGTTTGTAGAGATCTGATTCTATCATTTTTGGTTTAAATCTCGATCAGACTAGGTTTAATCTAAATTACTTAAAAAAGATAACAGTCAATTCGGAATTTGAGCTGCCAAAAAGATAACATTTAACTTCATATGTCTAGAAATTAAATATTTTTAGGCTTTTTAATTTTTACTCAAAATTTATCCCACTTTTTAAGGCTTAATACAAACAAAGTATTATAGGTTGAGTTGTTGGAAATGCAGATGTTTGGGATCAGTTTTCAGCTGAAATGTCAATAATTATCATTTGACATTGGTATTATAATAATGATATTCATTCGTTAGTATATAAAACAAAGAGACAAGAAAGGAGTTTACTGTAGCAGTTTTAAGACTAAGCAAGAGAAGCTTGTAAAATATTATTTTAAAATTTTTAGTTTTCATTAAATATCGAATTTTTTGATGGAAACTTCTCCGAATGTTCTCCAAATGAGAACGGAATGGATGGGAGAAAAAAGTGTGAGGAATATAAATTATCATTTAAGAAGATTTCCATTAGCATTTATGAGCTATTTTTGTTTAAATTCATCTCTCATATGTATTATTTTTCATCCCTATGCTTGGAGAGTAAATCGAAATTAAAACGAACACGCGAATTAATTGGCTTTTAGCTCTAAAGAGAACTGAAATCAACTCAGTGCATAGCAGTTCTCTAACGTCGTACATCATTTATTACTAAATTTAATGCTTTAATTTATAAGATGTAAAAGCTAAGAATATTGATGCATTCATTGAATTGGAAATGAATGTTACGAAGAGTTTGAAAATATTTAACAGTTAGGAAGCAAGTAAACTTAGTTTTTGAAGCTAAAATTTGCTAATTTATATAGCCTTAATTACCCAATACTTGTTCTGCTTAATACCTTATTCCTTCTTTCAAAACTAAGAACCAGAAACGCGAAGGCAGTTTTTAAATCCATTAAATTATTGCCATCAAAATCGATGTTAACAGGAATCATAGGAGATCCAAAAAACAATAAATGACAAATAAATTTTGAAATGATATTTACTATTTTCGGAAGAAGGAGAAATTGGTATGCATTGAGTAGTAATATTGATTATTGGTCATTAAAAATTTGACAAATATAGATAAAAGAAGAAATATGATTTGTCGAAAAACGAAGTGGAGTGGCGCAAAAAACCTCTTTTTCTTTTTTTCAAGCGAATTTTCCAGTAGGAATAATTTAAAATAGCATAAAGAGGAAGGAACGGTTTATCCCAGAATCTTGAGTGACAAGTCTTGATGAGCAAAGAAGTGACGGTGACAGTTGTACCATCATCTACCGTGACTGATGCTCCTTCATTTAATGCAGGAAGCAGATGCTACTCCGGAAGTTAAAAGAATTCAAAAAAAAGCAAAAAAGAAGAATTTTCCTAGCCTTCCAATATTTCTCTTGAAAAAAAGGAAATGTAAAATTTTTATGGAAATATTTTAAAATTTTTGCAAAAAGCATGAGTCCTTTATTTCATAAAAAATGACAAGCATCCATGATTTGTATTGCAAAAAAAGGAATGACTATGTGGCAGATGGTATATTTCCAAAAAAAGAAGTTACCGTAACCTTTACGCGAGTTTTTATTGCTAAGAAGTATATTCAAATATAGGAAAACCGATAATTCTTTCTTTTATCATCCAACATTTCTCAATTGTATTGAAACTGTTAAACTCCTACGATACTATTAGTAAAATCTATGAAACGATTATTGAAATAGAATAAACCCAAAAATAAAATAAAATAAAATTTGTTTTGAATGTTTTTGATGATTCCATCACTTTACAATAATTATTTCTTCTCGCGTAATTTGAATGAATTCTCATCTTGCAATATCGCACATTTGCAAATTGTTCATAACTGTTTCACATGGAACCGAACCACTCGATAACAGTGGCAGTTCATTGAACATTCAAACAAGTCTTCGAATAGAGTTGAATTGAAGAAACGATTAATAAATCGTAGGTGTGCAAATTTATTGTTATCAATCATCAAACTGTCCCTCTGGTCAAGTGGATTGACTATTTGTTTTACATTTATTAAATTGAATAATTTCCTCTCTATCATTAAAACACTCCCACTTTTCCATACACGAAAGTCATACATTGTTTGGATGAAAAAAAGCATTCATTTTTCATCTTCCGAAATTTTACTTTTTTTCTCCTTAATATCGATTTTTTCCGGTTGATTCTGCACAACAGATATTTCGTCTGTTTCCTCTTTCTGTTAACTTATACATTTTAATCAATTGTTGTTACTGATAATGAGGATGATAAAGCCTAATCGAGTTACAATATATACTTTTATTCATATATTCTAATTTCTTTTTCACATTTTTCAATATTCCATTTTAATTTACACATTTAATATGATGAATATAAGTGTGGAACATTTCGATCATTTATTTCTCTTCGAATATGACAGGAAATAGATGATAGGATAATGATAATCGATTGAGGATGTATTATCGGATGATGATGATGATGATGATGATGACGATGATATGATGGTGGAAATGCATTGCGGTGGACCTTACATAGCTGAAAGCTATTCAGTGACCCATTATGAGTATATGAGACAGTTCGTGCGCAACTGCTCAACTGTGAATGACCACTCGACCCGAACCCACTCTTACCTCTCCCATCTTTCTCTCTCAGCTATTGGCATCAATGATTGACAAGCAAATACTGCTACGCAGTACTACTACCACCAGCACCACTCAACTAACTACTACCATCACCTGGACACATAATGGACTCTCATTGTGCATGTCATATGCTAAGTCCAATGCTCACTCTATCTCGTCCTACTACTTCTCCTCTTTCTTCTATTACTCATCTCTCTTCTAAAATTACTACAACTCATAAAACGCCTACATGGCGAGAAAAACCTCTGTTGAGAAGGACAAACAACAAACAATACACAATATGGCTCTAGGAGAAAGGTGACACACATTGCGGGATAGGTGCAAGTCTCGACAAAGTCTTTTTTCCTCCGGTCACGGAGGTGCACCTGTTCCTCCACTCCACTCAACCCTTCCACTTCATCTTAACTCCCTGCTCCATCATCATCATCATCATCACTAGCATCATTATCAGCATTATCACTTGCCTCTACTACCACATCTACACTAGCACCATTAAACACGCCACCAGCCTAATGACTAGGCAGGCAATAAATCATTTTTATACAAACGACCACTTTCACGTTATTTATTAGCAAAAAATGCGAGGTTATTTCAACATATCTGCCTTATTAGCGTGGCTATCTCGCTATCAGCTCCCTTTTCTCGCCCCTTAACTTCGTCAATTTTAAGTTTTCATCGTATCATTGAAAGATTTTTTAGCGTCGATCTACTTTTCCCACCTCTTATTATTATAATTATGACAATTGACGCTGTGATGCAAATTTTCTACCTTTCATGCTAATGAATAATGCAATACACCTTGTCCAATTTCCCTTCAGTCTTTTATTGCTTCATTTCATCATCACACCTTCCTTCTTCTCTCTTTCTTACTTTCTCCCTCTTCCTCCCTCCGGTCCTATTACGTTATCCTAATTCCATCAACAAATAATTTAATATATGCAATTTATACACGGTATTTTTTCTTCCTTGTCATTATTGCTAACGGAAAATAATAAATTACAATTAGCCAGTTCGTCTCTTACCTGTTTACCTAAGCGATCTGAAGTGAATAAACATTTCCTGGACAATTGTTAAAGGTTTATTTCGTTCTTTTTAATTATAATTAGTTACTGAGATGTATTTAAATTTCTGCAAAATCAATCAATTTTTTCCTCGAAAAGTTACTTCTGCACCAAACCAAAATGCAACTGTTTTAACGAATGGATGAAAGCACACATTTTTGCTTTTTTTGTTTGTTTTTTCTCTTTGTTTACACATTACATGAACTGCTAGAAGTGAAATAATTACTGAGGAAGTCTTTGCAAGCAAATATCTAACTTTCTTTCATCTCTTCCTTTCCAAAGAGATGATGGCTGTTATCATTGTTTGCCAAATGAATGGGCGATGTCACAGATGATTAAGTGCGATGGTTATCATCATGCTGTAAATTAATTATTCGCAGAAGGACAGATTGATAAACGGCACAGAGAGAATCATTATTGTCAAGTTTCCTACACTAAAAGTACATAAATGTTATAAATAGTAATAATAATGATAACAATAATGACAATTAATGATAATAATTAATAATAATGATAATTAATAACAATCACTAATAATTGATAATAGTGACGACATTTGGCAATAATTATTATAATAGGTATAATTTTAATCTGGATGTAAATTAGTAAGTGATAATTGCTATAAAGTATAAGTGATAATCATAGTTGATGTGAAATATGACCTGAAATCACTCTATTAATTGCTAGTTAAACATCAAAATAAGAGATGCTAATTAAATGATAAATTTGTGTTAAAGCCTCCAACAGTATAAATCACTCGCACTATTTACATCAACAACCGTAAATTAAGGAATGGTGTCATCGACACTATGTGTGTATGTAAAATGATAAGTGCTCATGGTGATTAATGATATGATGATGAATGTGCATGTATGTCTGTTGTTGTGAAGGGAAAGTGGAATATTATTGAGGAATGATTTATGTGTGAAGAAATGAATGAGGAAAAATGAGCGATACCAAGGATTTTTGTTGGGCTCACGTAGGTACAGCAACATTTCTCAGGTGTTGTTGTTGTTGGATGGTGAATAATTAATATACAACAAATATCCAGAATTCTTTCTTAGCATTACTATACCTTACGGATTGATGGACAGATGTCCACAGGATCCATTATTTCTTCTCACCAAATAACTGAATCAACAAAAAAGCAGACAAAAATAAACATTATATATATGTACTATACACACACACACACACACACACACCACACACACACACACACACACACACACACACACACACACACACACACACACACACGGAGAGATACAGAAATATTGAAATGAAAAACTGTTTTCTGGTTTTTTTGTACGTTTAGAACTTCCAAAGAAAAATTTTTTTTTCGAAAAAGAAAATAACGAAATTTATTGCCATTCTCAAAAGATTAATTGTTTTCGTGTCACATTCACAAATTGTTGCCCACCGGAATGTTTTATGGGACATTTTGGCCGAGTTAATTTCACCTTTCCTTACCTTCCTCCTTTCCTTTCCTTCCTGTTTCCTCCTCATTTCTCCGTAATGCTCTTTCATCCTTCTTCAGTACGACATGTATGACATTCTGTTTGTGGGGAAATGCGAAAGTTTGCTGTATTTATTAGCAATATCCGAAATGTATGAATCGACCCGAATATATCGATTGTTCAAATTCTTACTTTTAAAGTTACTGCAAATAGAGATAACAATAATAGGGAATGGAATCAAAACTGGGAATTCAGTCTCGTTTTTATAGATTTTCGAGAAATGACATTATTCTTGAATATCCTGCCACTCAATGCAACACCGAAATTTGCATTTCATTGAAATTTGAGGCAGACGGCAAATCTCATTATGAAATCAAACCAAAATGTGTCATTCTCAATAGCTTTCACTGAGCGAATGTTAGTTAGCATTCTCCGTCAATATATCTACATCTTCCTCTTTGTATTTTCTCAAATTGGGATTTTATTAAAGTTATTCGTTCTTTGATCTCATTTTTTTTCCCACTCAATCGTATCTAACTGTCGCCCTAAAGGAGGCATTTATTATGACCGAAAATTTTGCTTTTTTCCTTCACGAAGGTCATGTGGGAAGAGAAGAAGCTAATATTTGAAGTCATTTCAATTGCAACAAATTTAATTCCATTAACAAACATATTGTAAGGGTGAAACTTTGCATGGATTATTTGTATTCAATTACTAGATATAAAAAATATAGGATTTCCAAGTAAAAAGTGACATTTTAATCGAATTTTAACGAAATCTTTGGTTTTAATTTTTCACCCTTTTTTCCTTTCAACATTTAAAATAAAAGAATTCTATTAAAAACTACCACGCATGGCAATGTCACTTTTTTTCCTCACTAAAAACGCGCGAAAATTAAGAAGGAGAATGTCACCGAGACTGATCGAAAGCACCTACCAAATGAACAAAACGTGTCTGGTCTGCTGATAGATCACTGATTGAACAAATTTTAAGTATCAAAGATTATTTGAACACTGTTGTGATTTGTAGAATTTAAAATCACTCCAATCGATTCATAAAGTACTGCATATTCCGAAAGAGTGCAACCGTTCCGGACAATTTTAATAAACATTGATAGAGGCAGTGAGTAGATTGGTGTGGAAGAAACTGCTAACTAGGGAAAGATTATTCCGGTGAAATGGTTCAACTGTTCAACTTAGCTTTCAAGGCTTTTCGGATTATTGGCCATTCACCGTGAAAAAGGGGGTTAGTGAAGGTTGACGGAGTAGGGGAGAAGAGGATGGGAAAGTTGGAAGGATAGCTAAAACACATATACAAACCTCTTCGTGTCCTCGATAAGGTGACCGAAGAAGGGAAGGGGAAAGATGAGGACGGGGAAATGGGTATGTAGATGGTAGGCGGGGTGTTGGGAGAGACTAATAAATTCGGGCGGAGAATTGAAATGTGGTGCACAGAGGAGCGAAATAGATTTATTGCTCAGGCAATAAATTATATATTTACAGGGGGGTTGCGGAAAGATTGTTGTGGCGAATGAAGTATTGTTTATCGAGCATTATTGCTGCAACAATAGCAACAACAACAACAACAACAACAACAACAACAACAACTGCTTCTGTCACTGCTGCCGCTGCCGCTGCTGCTGCTGCAACAGCAACAGCAACAATTACAGCAACCATTTATGTTGCGCCGCTTCATGCATCATTTTCATCATTCTTTATTGTCTTACCGCTCATTACCACAATTCTTCTAATTGTTCCGGAACAAGCTCATTCAACAGCAGCAGTTAACGAACATCGATGTTAGTTTATTTGTTATCGATTATGCTTTATTGCTTTCACTTCTTCCCCCTCTTTTTTCTTTTGTTTTCTCTTTGGATAAAGTAAAAATTGTCAACTTCGTCAGTATCGTCTCATAAATTAACAAGTTTTATCGAAATTTTTGATTCGATAAAATTAATTATGAAAGTTTTGTTGCTGTTTTGAAAATAATTTCTTTCTTTTCCCAAAAACCCTCTGAGAAAAAAATTTGGAAAACTTTACAGTCATTAATGGGTGAAATGTGTATCAATTTATTGTGAGAATTTGGTTAATATTATAGCGACAGAAATAAGAAAACGAAATACATCGTTAAAACGAGAAAATGATGTTATACAACAATGTTGTAAGTACCGTTAAGGTAGTTATGTATTCTTCCTACTGAACAGTTTCTTATTTTTATAATTGTACGATTATGAAACGAAATTATACGGGTCATTTAATCGAAATTGCATAGTTTTTTAACCTAAACTTCCTCTTTTTAACTTCTTCCTCCTCCCCCCTCCCCCTTCCTTCCCCCTGTCCCTTATTAGCAATAAATTTTCGTTAAATGTTTCCATTTGAATTATACCGCTAAGATATTGGAGGCAGTCTGTTCAATTAGGTCTCACAGTGTCCCATATCCTTGAGAGTATGTTATGTTATTGGAGCTGCCGAAAGATTCCCATAATGTTGCACTAAGCTTATTCATACTTATTCCGCTTTATCCGTCATCAATTGATTTTGAACATTTCAATAGCTTATTTCTGCTAGCCTGGTCACTTGTAAGTTGGTGAGTGGTTGTGATGAAGTGTTTCACTTCTCATACAAAGTGAAGACATATATGCAATGTTATGTATGTATGTCTGCGTTAGATGAGATATGCAACAACTGACCACTTACAGTGTTTTCCGATCTCTTCTGAGATCTTTCACAACGGAAAGCTAAAAGTCAAATTATCATCCGTTCCTCAAAAATGCCAGGCAGTAGCAGTTTCAAAGTCACTATGCTTTACAATATCTGAAAAAGTTGAGAGGCAAAATCGATAGAAGTAATTTTGATGCTTTAGTAATTGATGCTAATAGATTTAGTCACTTAATATAGCATAATAATCATTAATTTATAATAATCATTAATTGATTTTGAACAAACTTATTATCCTTTCTGCCTTTTTTTCATACGATTTTTAGTGGAGAAATTCCTGACAGTCAGGAAGGAACTCTTAGCACATGTTGGTTGTATCCCAAATTTGAATATAACTATAAAACGTAGTCAGCTGACTTTACGTGTGAATTTTGTTGAAAACACCAAGCATTCGAACCTTAGGAATATTACAATAATTCTAATAGAAGAAAAGTGAAAAATTCCATCGAGCAGTTTTATCATTCAAACAAATAATATGCGCATGGCCGCTTGAAAATGTTTCCTTTTCAAATTCTTATCAGCCATCCTTCACTGATGCATTTCCTTGTTATGTTATGAATAAATAATGTTTGATGTGTAAAGCTAGCGAAGCGACGATTTTCAAATTTTGTTTTTGAAATTCCTGTTAAACAATGAAAGATGTGAAGTAATGAGAGGGAATGGATAATCCCTCGAAGTTGTAATGCATTTTTTCTTTCCTCATCCCTTCCCTTTTCTCTTTCTCTTTTTTTTTAAAAATTTACTAAGAAATGATAAGGATATTTATGTTTTGTAGAATACAAAAATTGATTTCTAGGAAGAATTTAGATAAAATTTTCAAATTGATAAGTAATATTTGATTGAATTTTTTGTTTCACAAGGCTTCCATCAAATTGCTTCAATTAAAGTCACATGAACCACACGTTACATAGATGCTTCGGTTTTAAGTAATGTAAAATTTGATATAACAATATGGAAGATGAAGGAATAAATATTGGTTTTTGTTTAAAACCGCCATCTTTTGAACTGTACCGCCCCACTGGAATTATTTGTGAAAAAAAATTGTAGAGGGAGAAGAAATCAATTTTCCATTTTATATTAAACGAAGTTACTATGAAAAAAAAGGTGAGAAAGAAGGAGGAAGAAGGGAGGGAAAGCGATGTGTGCAATAAAATTAATCCAATTGTTTCAAATTTAAAACAAAGAAATTATTTCTATAAAAAACTAAAATTGTGGAAATTTCTACAATTGGTCCACATTATTCAAAATTTACATGGGTCATTTAGTATATTAAAATAGAATAGTGGCAAATTATGTCCCCCACAGAAGGTATGATCGATTCACTCAGGCATTTTTCATGAAACAAGGAAAAAAACACTTTCTCTCTTAACCTGTATTTGACATATAGTTCACCACAACTTGTCACACTTTACAGTTTTTTCCTTTTCAAACAAAAGATGATAGAAATTCATTGCTTTAAAACAATATATCATTATATATTGTATTAATATTATATCAAATTATATTATTATCATACCATATTATATTATATTATATATTGTTATTATTATTATTATTGTTATTATTATTGTTATTATTATTATTGTTATTATTATTATTATTATTATTATTGTTATTGTTTTTGTTATTATTATTATTGTTATTATTTATTATTATTAATTATTAATTATATTGTGTTGAATTGAAATAATAATAAGCAATTAATTGATGATTATATTGTTTCTTTTGCTTTCTTCTTAATTTCTATTTGAAGCAAAATGTGTTTCAATTGTTCCATCTTTTTACTAATACTTCCAGCTGTCAATTATTCAGTACTAACGGTATGATGCGGAAATGGACAGCGAGAGAGGGTGGAAATGAAAGGGTAATGTGAATTGTATGTATGCGAAAGTTTGATAGCTCTTTATAATATGACGAATTCAACTAATTCAGAAATACGGTGAATTGAAATGAAAAACATAATATGTACGAGCTCTCTCCCCCTCATTTTCTTCTGCTCTGAAATCGGCTAACACTGACATTCTTAATCTTGTTGCTTAACGTAGATAGAAACTCGTGGTAGAACGGAATTGTTGGAGGACAAGCGGAAAGAAGGAATTTAAAAATGACACTTTGAATAGGTCCTTATAGCTTAGTTGATTGCCGTTTGTTCGTTCTTTCATGCCAGTGCAAACTGGCCACTGGCATTTAAAGATCGTTCACTCTGATAGTGTCATTATGATTTTGATTCTTTCGTTTGATGGACTGACTAGTTAGTCCTTTCCGCTTCCATCCTTCCCCCTCTCCGCTCTTGCTCTTCGATGTCCCCCAAACAGCTTGTGGCCCGAATGCGACGGAAAGGAAGAGGCAAAGAAGAGATTGACATGTCCGCAAAATTATCGCCGTAAAACGTCACACTGCTTCACATTAAAACACAGAGATGTGGAGCGGGAAAAGGCGAGGGGATGGAGAAAATATTTGAAAAATGAAGTATTGGAAGAATTTCTAAAAAAGGAAACAAGTTTAGAATTAAAGACTTGCAAACAAACATGATAATTCATATTGTTCATCAGTGAGGAATTTATTATATTCTAATGTCAAGAGGTCAAATTTACAGTTTCTTTTAGAAAAATCAATATTTACAATCTCAATTCATCCTCTCGTCTCTCCTATTCAGTTGAATTCGTTTCTGCTTAATAGATCTGTTCTAGTTGATATAAAATGTAAGTCGTACAAGTCAAAAATTAAAGAATCTTGAATTTTCGTAAGAAAATATTTAAAACTATGAGAAACATAACTTTTGCTTTAATTTTGCATATTTTCCATATTCTCAGCTATAGTTTTATAACGAATAGATTTTGCAATATCCTCCATCATTTCAGTTATTGCTTATTGTTTTTCTCATTTCAAGTTTTCAACAATTCCAGTGAAAAACGCTTTATTTTTTTGATTGATAAAAAAGTTGTTTCAGTACCGCCAGATCTATCACTGCCATCACAAACAGAATTTCGTGTTCCAATTGGGACAAAGCAGTTTAGACTAATATGTCCTGTCAAAGACAAGAACGATGACCTTTTAATGATTCAGTGGAAGAAAAACGACGAGCCAGTAAGTCCAAACTGTACCTTTTCGTGTTCTAATTTCTCCTCCTTATTTCATCTTCTCTTTCTCTCTTATTCTTCCATTTCATTCTTTTCAAAATATCTTAGCAATCTGCTCAATATTAAAATGAGTCATCGATATCCGTCTGCAGCAGACATCATTTATAAGTCAACTTAATTCCTGGAAAGGATTGTTCAAGCGTCAAGTTCAAAGGCTAAATTGTCTAATTTGGATTTGTGACGCTTGAGCAATTCGCTTCTGATAATGCATTTTGGGTGAAAAATCTAATTTGAATAATATTAAATTCTACGCGGAATTAATATTCTGAAATTAAAACAATTGTAAGAGGATGAAACGCATCAGAGAAGTAATTAAATTCCTTTTTTATCATTTAATTAAAATTACATTTCTTGTTATCATAACACTCACCTATCCTCCTTGCTATTAAAGTACGGGAACTTCAGTACTTACTTCTAGCCAATCCTTGCAGTTTGATATATTTCTTGATTTAAGGATAAATCGAAGAGTTAACATTTCTGTAGTGAAACAATTCTCGAATGCTTTCGTTTCTGTAGTGAAACAATTCTCTAATGCTTTCGTAGTTTATGCTGCTAGCATATTTGATTGGAACATTATCAATAGGTAACCCTATCGATCATTCCTAAACTTTCACTTCTACTTTTTCTTGCTCCTTCTTCATTCTTTAAAGGTTTATTAACTATCTTAATATTTTATAAATCAGGATTGATCGAAGTGATTCATAAAAAACGGTTATGCCACTCAGATGGTATCGAAAACAAAAAGAAAATTATTAAATCATAAATTAATAAATTATATTCTATAACAAAGTCTTAATCGGAAAAAGATTCGTTTTTTTATCTCTGTCGGTTAATCGATATTGTTATTATAAATGGCTGTCTGAGTTGTCTCTCAGGTATTTGAAAAGAACAGGTTTACTCATTTCATTATGTTCCACACTTGCATTCGTCGTACCATTATATTCTAAATTTAATTATTATGTTATCGCCTTTCTGCTGCTTATAAATTTATTTGCACTAAACATGGGATGCATATAACTTGCTATCAACAAAATCATATGCATAGATCTCTAACTAATCTTAAAATCTCTCTTATATTCCTGAAGATCGGATTCTATTTCAAATCAAAAGTTTTATGCTATGCAATCACTCTGAGGTCAATCGAAGGTTAACGTTATATAAATGAGGTTATTATTGCAAATGAGCTTGAAAGCTAATTTTCTGTAGGAACACCAAGCTTGAAAGGTCATGTTAATGAATATGAACTAATTTATTAGATAACAAATAGGCGTGGCAATGTTTTACTAAAGAATACTTTGAGATCTTATTGAATATCATTTATCTTTGCTTATTGCAAACCAGTCAGTAGTATGGCCAACAAAAATATTTGCATAAATCCTTTGTTCTTAAATACTCAACTAATTTGTCTTATATTTTTGAAGATTGGATTCGACTTCAACAATCGCTTTAAGTTGAGCCGATCAGATCGTGAGCTGAAAATTCGTAATCCTCAACTGTCTGACGGTGGAATATATCAATGCCAAGTGGTTAATGGATTTGGACATCGAGAATTAAATTTTACCGTAACTTTTTATGATCCAGCGATAGAGAATGAACAAAATGCTGATAGCACACTTACACTAACCACTAATGGTAATTTAGTTTACTTTTAACTGAAATTGCATGTAAGCGTTGTGATGATAGTTTCGAATCGCCGTGAATGATGAGAGTGGAGATAGAAATGGCATTAGTTGGAATTAACTTTTATTTACAACTGAGAATTAAGAAAATGGTGTTACTAGTGAAGAGATAAATACAGAATGAGAAAATCTGCAAATAACCACGCATTGCAATTGAGACAGTGATTGAGAGCTGTTGCTTAGAAGAGACGGTGACAGAGTGGGCAAAGTGATTTAAAAGATGGGAAAATAAAGAAATCATCAGTGGATGATAATGCGCTAATTAATTAAAGCATTTCTTAATTATGCGAGCAGAAAAGCGAACTTCCTTTAAGGGTTCTAGTAATTAAAACTTTAAGCAATCTCTAATACAGTTTACAATGATATCAAAAAGGAATCGAAATTGTATTTGTTGTATGAAATGGAAAATAAGTAGTTTCTTGAGCGGATAAATTACTCCTTGAAATGTTGCAAAGTAAACAAAGAGATTCTGTTATTATTTGTTCATTCTAATCATTACCAACTAGTCTTTGTATATTTTTACTATTAGTGAAACAGGACAGGAAATGTCATGAATTCAGATGATATCAGGTAATTGATCTGAAAAGAATGCTTACAGCATCTCCTCCGTTATGGAAGAACGAGGCTGAAATTCGAAATTGGATGGCAAATCCAGTAAGAATAACAATCGGTGGAGCTTTATTGCTAAAATGTCCTGCAAAAGGAAATCCACTGCCACGTATTACTTGGCTACGAGATGGCAAGGGATTAGAACGAGGTACTAATGTGGAAGTGATGTATGATTACTGATTGATATCTAACATCCACATCATTCCTTAAATTCTCATCATCATTCTCATTTAAGAATCAAACTATTGTAATAAAAGTCATCCATGTACTTCGAAAACTTTTTGAAATTTCAGAAACTGCTTTTCATTATTCCTCAGCGATACTTTACCTAAGCGATGTACAACCCAGCGAAGGTGGTAAATATGTATGTAAACTAGAAAATGAACACGGTAGTATCGAAGCTGCATTTCACGTTTATGTGGAAAATTTCTTCGAAGGTTTTGATGGTGAAAGTTGGTCTATTGGTCAGACAAATGCGCAACTTTACCCAGTCATTGATGAACCTTTCAATAATACTGTTCGAGTTGGTCGAACTGCGCAATTTCAATGTAAAGTAAAGAATCAACGACAACCGCTTATTAAGGTATCGTTATTTCTAAGTTTCTGATGCAGTTGGATACTTTTTACTGACATTAATTCTTTATTGATGAGATTGAGCAGTGATAATAATGATATTCAAATTGATCCGATTCAGGTTATACATTCAGGTGATAATGATTTCAATGTAGAAAAGTTTAACAAGTGGGAAATGTTTGAGTGGAATAAGAATGATCTATAATTATGGAACTAAGGAAAGTGCGTTTCTTTAGTGGTTTAAACGGGTGGAAGATCCAAATGCAATTCGTCAAACAAACGCAAATGCAACATTAATTCACGCAAACAACATGCATCTTTTGCTACTGGAAAAGCCGGAAACAAGCGTTGAACTGTCGGATGATGTAAGCCTAAATAGGCTTATCATTCCTAATGTACGGTATGAGCATTCTGGGACATATCTTTGTGTGGTAACAAATGCACATGGTGATATCGCTTATCGGTCGGCATATCTCAATGTTATTTCAAGTTAGCTCTTAAAATCTTTACATTTTTGATTTAAAATCTTCAAGCATTAAAATTTTACTGTTCCATGGCAAATGATTTTTTGATCGTTTATTGTTAATAATGTTAATGCAACTAAATTAAATATAAATGAAAGAAATTAACTAACCTAGTGAATATCTATCCACAACGAGTAAATTATTTTCCAGGACCGGATCATGGAGTCTTATCAAATCTTTATTTTTATGGTGGCGTATTGATGCTAATTGTTGTATTTACACTCATAACTTATGCTGTTTATTTTTTACGGAAGAATCAGGCTGCTAAAAATAGTGAATCGGTGCAAGACATCACAGGCACTCGATATTCATTTTCATTAAGGCCTCCACCTCCGAATCTTCCACCTCCGAAAGCTCCAGCATTACCTTCTGAACGGCAACAACTAGTATCGAATAATCAGCCTTGCGATCGCTATACAATTAATTCAGCAACAGCAACATATTATCCGCGGTTTGCTACTCCAGATAAAAAGTTGCCGAAGTAAATTACCCTTGTCTGATACTGCGTTTCAACTCACTGAGATAAATTAAAATAAAATTGATGGGTTTAAATTGACAATAAAATTTTTTAGAAACTAACAAAAGCTTTTGAAATACATAATTTTATTATTGAGATATGAAGGAATTAATATAACAAGTATGAACAGCAAATTAGAATTAAGAATTTTAAAAATGTTGAAATTAGTCGTGGAACTTTATTTTTAGGATAATAACTGAAAGTGGTACACGTCCAACATCTATTCGACGTACCAATGGTGGTGATACGAAATATCGCTTAAAAGATGATTATGTAAGTTCACCGAAATGGGTGCATAATAAAGCTGATAATATTGAGGTTGAAATGGATCAAAATTTATTAATAGGCCGTTCCACAAACTGCTACAATCGGGTATCAGTAACATACGGTCAAATTGATAATCTAAATCGGCAACAACAACAAAAACCTTTTCTTACCACCGGCAGTATGCAAAAGAAGTAATTCATTCAGGGTTTGGTGCACATGATAATAGCATGTAATGTTAGATATTTTTTGCAGTGAAGTAAAATTTCTTTTCTTTTCTCAACACGAGCTTCTTCACCCCACCATTTCGTACTTCCTGCTAATGCCTACCGATGTACCGCAGTAACTGTTAAGATAGTTTTAACAGTCTACAAACTGTATTATCCCTAATTTAGGTAATTCTAAAAGAAATATTATTTTTCGGTATTTAATGTACTGCTTTCTGCAAGTTATTAATTTATACAGAATAATGTCAATTAATGACCTAAATGAATGTATTTGATTTGTTTTGATTAGATGCTATAAGTGGTTTCAATTAACGGTATTATTTTAGAATTTCAGTTTCAATATTTATTCCGTTATTAATGCAAATCAAATGACAAATGAATTGAAAAGTACGCATCATATCTTTGTACTTTGTTTTTCGTTTTCGAAATTGCTTATATCAATAAGTTTTTGAAATTTTATCAGAATAAGGATGAAAAGAAACAAGATTTAGGCGAATAAAATTAGATCGAATACAACAAAGCGTTTCTTTCATTAAATCAGGTTTTGCTTTTTCATATTTTTTGGTAATTTTGTAAATTGGATAAAAACATTACTATTGTGAAAAGTTTAAAATAACTGGACTTACTTACTTACACTTGCAAAATTTATTGAATTTGAAATACTTTTAAAATAATTATAATAATGGTTTATATATTTACACTTAGAGTAAATGAGATTTTAGAAATTCAACGCTAGAAGTTTTATTTTTCCTTTTTTTGGTGAACCTCATTTTTCCTTACTTTTTTCCTTTCACTTCCTTTACGACTCCCAAATTTTGCATTGAAATTTGAAATATTTTTAAAGCAATGAGCTTACCTTCCTGTTCAAAAGTTCTGATTTTGCCAAAAGTTAACTCATCCTCTGGATGCACTTCAAGGTTATGGCTTTCAAAGCTTCCCTATGTCCTAAGCTGACGAAAAATTTTCTTCTATCAGTTCTTTTCCCATTCATCATTTCTTAATTCTTCAAAAAAGGAAAAATTTTTTTCGCTAATTCTCTGCTGGAATAGTTTCAAGTTATTTCGGTTGTTCAGTTCTGCCCTTTTTCAATATTAAAAATATTCAATTTTGTAGTGATCGATAGTTTACCAACAAACCACCGACCGGTTAATCGATGAACTACCAGTCATATGGATCAATATTCACCCTAAGTCCCTTCCTCCTCTCTCCCTCTACCTCAAAAAAAGGAAGTTACTGAGTGGGAGACATTAAACATACGATGAAATATAGTTCATCGATTAACCATCTCAAAAATGTATTTTTCTGATCGAAGAGCTTTATCTGTGTAATTATTTTTATTTAATTTGTTTGAAATGAAGTATTTACGAGTAGTGCGTTTCATGTTTTTCTTTATAATATTTCATGATTTTGTATTTTATCATAAATTTGATGCAAAAATATGAATAAAATACAGGCATTTGCCAAAACGATGATTGACGATAGTTAAACAAAAGAATTTAAATGAACCAGCCCTACTTCTCTTCAACCTTTTACTCGGTATTATTAATTATGGAAAAGTTATGCTTAAGCAAAGCATAAAGTGAACTTCAAAATATTTAAGAAAATTTTTTTATTCTACCATTAAAACCCTCTTCACAAATGGGTAAATATGACGATTGATTATGTACCATTAAACCTTTTCACAGCAACAATGCAGAAAGGTAAATATGACGATTAGTTATCACACATTTAAATTAAGTAAGACAAGTAACTTCGTAGTTCTCATGAATAAAATGGATGTGAAGTAAGAGAATGATGAATGAACGAACTAATTGAAAGATGATTTATATAAAATACAAAACTTTAAAGTTTCATACCAATATGATATACTCATCTTTATGCAGATTTACCGAAATGTACTAGAATTACTCAGTGTCACGATGTTCCCTGCTAAATTACAATTTCATTTCTTGAAATCGGTCGAAATGATAACTGATAAAAATGTTGCACTAATCGTATTGTGAATTTCTTGCATCTCTTCTAAACCACACAAATGAACAGTTTCTGTCAACTTAGCTCTTTGCAATGTTTTGAAATTGTCTTTAATAACAAAAATTTTTCACTCTGAAGCATATGAGGAAGTCTTAAAACTTATCCGAGGTGTTAGGGAGACGTACCGGAAAAGCCATAGAGATATCCCGGAGATCATTTGATGAAAGACATAATGCTATTCAAAGCGATTACTACGATGGTTCTTAAGCTCAATGAATATACTTATTTTTTACAAATTTTTTAATAATTACTGAAACCATAAAGAAGGCACGGCACATCCATATCCATGCAAAATGCTTTATTATGCATGTCTAACAAGTTCAACATTTTCTTAGATTATTAAAATTTAGTTTATAACGATCATTACAAGGCTCGTTTCATCATGTCCAAACGCTCATTGAAGCCTTAGCCTTATTGTCATTCGTGACTCCTAAAATGACCCATTTCTTGATGAGCTTGTAGCGACTATTAGATATTTTGAATTTCATATGCCATTTGTAGCCAATTCAACTTCAATATTTGACAGCATAAGTTTCGGTAACACTTCAAAATAAAAAAAGATACCATTGAGAGATAACTCCGCGGAGAGTTCCATCGGTTTCACAATGATCGTTAACAGAATCAAAAGTTCAGAAAAGCCATAACCGCACGATATCATTATGCATACATTGTTCTGATATTGTCCTTCTTCTCCTTGTCTGCTTAAAAATAAAACTTTTAATCTTTTAATTTCTACAATATTTCCTATCATTTTTATTAGCGAGGAAAGTTAGCTTTAGCAATCACAATAAATGATTATTTAAATTGCTTGAAATTTGAAACCAATATAGTTTTTCTTACCCTTGCTAAAAATATTTTTTTCATTTTTTTTTCTTATGATATTAAATTTTTTAGTTTTTTAGACGTAACATTCAATTTAGGTTATGCTTGAAATCTCAACAACAATATTATTTCTTTTTGTTTGTATGAAAAACTAGAATTATGTCACAATGTTTGCCTTTTTTGTCAGTAATCTCAATTCAACATATTGTAATTTTATGACATTACCTAATTCATTTCAAAATGAATTCTTTTTTCCGCTTCCTTTTGCTTTCACATATTCCTTTTCTTTGAAATTACAATTTGTTAAGGTTAAAACTTTGCCTCTATTTTCTCTCTTTTCTTTTCATTAGCCTCATTCATCCCTTTTTTCGTCCTCTCAACGAATCATAGCATAATTAAACGTTTGCATAATTGTCAGAAAGCTCATTCTACTTCGATGAGAATTTCACACAAATTCTCATTTCGCTTTTTTTTTCCTCGCAAACGTATTTTATATTATATACGTACGCATATTGTTTTGAATAATAAAATTTGATAGATAGCTGAAATAATTTGTTTAGGCTTTTCGAAAGATTGGCAACTAATTTTGTTTATTTTCAAAATGCAATAATGTTTTTCATTCGTTTGCGTACGCATAATGGGAATATTTTATTAGCACAGTAATACTATAAAAAGTGCAAATTATAATATAAATTTAATAGAACTAAATCGATTTAAATTTCATGAACTTTATTTTTGTGAAAACAAAGGTAACAGAAAAAAAAAGTATGACACATTGTTTATTTGCTTAATTTCACTAATAATTTTCAACAATTAAAATTCATTATTGTGTTGGTAAATGTAAACAGAACAATCAATGAATGGACATTACTGCACTTTTTTTTCCTCTTTGCTTCTATCCTTCCTCCCCCGCTCCTTCCGATCAATCGAGGCTGCCAATCAGTCGCATTTTTCAAAATTTTTTAACAACTTTTTTTCCATATTTACTTTGTCAACAAAATTTTCAACTTGTCTTTTTTCTCGCTTTACACTTTTTTTAGCAAACAAAAACATTGCAAATGAAAGAGAGAAGAAGGAAATTTTCCAAGCAAACAATGAGTGCCAGGAAAAGTGTACGTATTCAGGAAATTGACATTATTTGATTTAATGTAATTTGAAGATAAACATATGTTGAAATCAATGCGAGCTCATTTATTACGAATTAAAGTAAAGTTTTAAAAAAGAATTTTGAAATTAATTGATAAATTCAATATTTGTTATAATTTATTTATGCACGATGTGCTGAATTGCAGTAAATTTATGAGGAAGTAACACTGATGGATTTCATCCTTCACTTCTTCTTCTTCCTATCACTTTTCCTTCCCACCAAACCTATAGTTTTCAAAATTTAATGCAAATTCTACTTTTGTTAAAAGTAGTGCTTTTGCTTTAAATTCATTCAAAAGTACTACATTGTTGTATATCCTACTTTATGCTTGGGAGTTAGCTCACTTTACTTAGTGATGGATGAAATATGAAAGAATTAACTGAATTTATTCATTATTTGATTGAAGAAACATTCGAGCTCACCAAGGTCAAGAGTTCATTATCCTCTTCTAGACAAATTGTTCAAGACAATACTCAAAATAAAAGAAATGTAGTGCTAAAGTATAATTTCACAATGCAGGTAAATACTGGTCATACAAGTACAACTTCTCAGTCAATTTAAATATGAGTTGAAAAATTTTCCAAATAGAGAAAACTGACGAGAATAAATAATATTGCAGTCTGGATGACTCCTATTATCTGTATACTTTTTACTAGCAAAATAAATTAACAAATTAATTGAACTGATCATTGTCTTGAAAACATATGTCAAATGTTAGGTTTTTTGACTTAGAAATTTCGAAATTAACAACAAGTAGGGAAAAAAGAGCTTTGAAATAGTATTTTAAATTTCGAATTCCAGGCTAAAAATTTACCGTGTTTTTTTTAACAAAAAAGAAAATTAAAATGAAAAAAGCTAAATTGATATTATTAATGTTTCAATTTTAATGGCAACATCAAATGCCATTTCTCTGTTTTGGGCAATTTCAAATACCAACAATCATTTTCATGAAATTATAACTTCCAAGCGATACACTTACAATGTTTGATAGTCCTTTTGTCCTTTCTGTAATTTTTATAAGAAAAAAAAAATGAAACTTTTACTTTAGCTGTTGGAAACAATTTTGCTTACATCTAAATAAATCTTAATGATTCGCTGTAAAAGAGAACGATTCGTTAGCAACATGAACTAACTAGCATTCTTCTGGAATTTATCCAATCCCACTCCATTCCTACAACATCAGCTGTCTTCACACTCTAAATTTAATCATAAATTTAAAGGCAAAGTAATTTTCTTTTCGACGAATCGTTTTCTTTTTTTCCTTCAAATAAGGTTTCTAAAACAGAACAGACAGAATTAGCTTTACCTCTCATTTTCTAATTGAATATTAGTGCAACGGATGACCTTTATAAGATCGAAACAAATCTATCCATTCTTTTTTTCTTTGATTTTCACTGAAATAATTATAGGAAAATGAAAATAGACTTTGCACAAAGAAAAGAAAATCGTATCTTCATTTTAAATGAGTTAAATATATTTGATTCGCTCCAATATTCCATTTAAGGGCAAAAGGCAAGTATAAAATTTGTGATTAAGTTAGTCATTTAGAGCTTAATATTTTTGAATTAATTTAGCTTTAACCATCAAAAGAGCAAAGAACATTTTTATGTTTTAAGAAAATTTCGACTAAAGTGTATATATTTGTCGAGCATTACTTTTCAATTATGCTTGCATTCAACAAAGCTCTAAATAATGATGGAAGATGAGCGGTTTCTGTCTTATCATCCATACTTTACAAATTGTTAATTTTCAATTTAAATTCAAATCCTACGATTGAAATTACGAAGCACTTTTTGACTTAATTTTACACATCACATAGCTTTTTCTACCAATTGAAAAAAGTAAAGAGGGGAGAGGAGGTTATTTATTTGTTACGCATTCCTTTTATCATTCTCATTGGCTGTAGAAGAAGTGACAACGATTGCTCAATTTCAGGTGCATATAATTCAATTCAAATGTGTCATTCAATCTTTTCAAATATCTATCGCCACTTATTTTAATAGCACCCAAATTTTTCAACAATTATTTTGTTGGTTTAGTTCATTTAATTTCGTTTTCTTATATCGTAGCACTTAGTTGAATGAAAAAATAACGTAAAAGAAAAGGATGAAATAATCCATCGACATTTTAAGTCGATAATTTGGAAAAATTCTTATGCGTTAGCTAAGAGGAAATTTTTATTTCTAACTTTATTCCTATTTTTTTCGGACGAATGAACGAAAACAAAAAGGAAAGAACAAAGCGGAAAGGAAAAAAAGGAAATATTATTGTAAGACGAAAAAGCGAATATTAGCGAAGGGAAAAGCAGAAAATTTTCTGAAATGGAACGATGAAAGATCCTTGCAAAAGCTTAAAAAATAAAAATCGTTTCGCTTCAACTTGGACATATTTCTCTGAGTGAAAGAAATAGGTAGAATGAAAGGAAAGCAAAGGAAATGCATAATTTCAAACTCACATCTCATTTGCCGTCTTCATTATTCGTTCAACCAACAATTGAACATTTAAAAACGTTTGTTTTCTTTCTTATTTCTCTAATGAATATTTGTCAAATACCGCTTTTCTCTTCTTTCCGATCAAAAACTTTTCAATTCATCAAATTTCATTTATCCTTTCTCAAAAGCAACAACGTTCAGTTCGAATAGACAAATGTTTATTTGTTTGTTTATTTTTTTCTTTTCTTTTTTTCAGCGAGGAGTTTCACGAATACAATTTCTGCGCTAAAATTTGCTAGCAAAGATAAAAATGTTGATCTTTCTGTTTGTTTAACAATCTTTTTTTCTTTCATTTTTTCCTCTTTGTCTCATCCGGCAATTTCATCAGCAACCAGTACTCTCCGATGTTACTTACTTCATTGTAGTAAATTTTCATTAATTGTGTAAATTGCATAACGATGATTGAGATGTTGAGGTGAATTTAAAACAAAAGAAAGTATCGTCCACAGGAGTGATTCAATGTTACATGCAAAATAAGAGAGGAAAAGACAATGTGAGGGATTTTTTTGAAATTTTATCAAATTGTACAGAAACTTGCATTTTGCATAATTCTATTATCGAACGTCCTTTCGAATCAGAAAAAAGTGATAACTTCAATTATTAAGAATTCCAACAATCTCTACATTACGCAGATAAACAATTACTGTGAAAGGTGCTGCGAAAGGTGCAACAAATTTTTGAGTTCAACAAACAATAAAACTTGCTACTTTGAATTCTTAGAAATCTGTCAATCAATTTCTAAAAATTCAAAGTAGCAAGCTTCATTTGTCACTTATTCAGTTAGACTGTTTTTTCTAGCATCATATAGGCTTGGAACTGAGATAAACCAAACATGAAGTCCTACAGCCTGTGTATAGTCAACTTGGCTGTTCCTAAAAAAGTGTGTTAGGAACAGTTTGTATAGTTGCTCGGAATTGATTACCATCAATTTCCCGTACTTATATTCACCTTATTTGATTTGCTTTGTTTTTTTTTCTTTCAAACCATATAGATCATATTTTTGGTTCAGTCTTGAAGAGAAAAAAAGGTAAAGTCAAGGTCTTGTAATCTTTATCTATCACTTCTCTGTTCCGGCACCGCGGGAATAAAATTTCATTGTGAAACTTTTTTTTTCAAATGTTTCTAAACATTTATTCCCTTTCTTATTTAAAGGAGCGAAATAAGATGGTATTATAGTGAGGAAGGAGGAAAGAGGGAGCCTAGAAATGGGGGTAAAGTACAAAACGTTTACAGTAGAACCTCGGATAAATACAAATCGGAAGAAAAGGAAGACGGGAACGACGAGGTTGGAAGTGAGAAAGATGATGCTTGAGAGATGGAAAAGATGTGGAAAGAGAATATCTCGGGAGGAAGAGCTCCTGGAAATGTGGAGCGGAAGAAGGATGAAAGTGGTAGGAGGAGAGACTCAAATATAAGTAGCCGGAAGAGCCTGAATCGAAGAGCCAACTTTACTCTCCCGTTCATTCATCCCCCTTCAGTTCACTTTACCCTCCTCCCAGTCCTGTTATCACAGATCACACAAGCATTTCCACAAATTGGCTCACTTTACCAAATTGTACCAACACATCACTCGGTCCGGCTTATTCTTGTCGATCCGTGAAGGCTTAGAAAACTGGAAAACATTCCTCTTCCGTCCCCTACATCTTTTATCTTTCAAAAGCTTACTTTCTTCTCTCCACCAAGCTTAGTGCTTTTCATCACCTCCTTCCTCACAACTCCCCCTCCTCAATGAAAGCTTGGAAGTCTTTTACATACAAACACTCACATACACACATACACACATCCATATACATTCATCAAAAGACTTATGCCAGCAAGTTTAAAGCTTAGTTGAAAGTCGATAACCAATCCAACATCATTCAAACTGTCATGCTAAACTGCAACACACACACACACACACACACACACACACACACGTGCATACGTAGAAAGCATACTTTTCATGGTATAAATCATTGCAGGGATAGATAAGCACGGAAGTAGACCGGACATTTGCGTTCATCTGTATGATTATTGTCTGTTTTGTTGGGTTTTCTTGGATCGTATTGGAGAATACCAGTAAGTTTTGAAATTAATCTATTCAAAACTATTAACACATGACTGTTATTATCATTATCATTATTATCACAGCTGTCACCATATGATATCATCATTAACAGCATCATAGTTATCATCACTACCATCGTCATCAATGGCAACAGTATTACAATTAATTCAATTTATATTCTTGACAAAAGGACATCATCCTTCATTTTTACATCAGTCTGTTAGGACACATTTGAGTCTAGGCAGATGCACGGCACGCCAGCGATATTATCATCATCGTTATCATCAGTAATCTGTTGCAGTGCCGATTCCTATTAGTAGCAGTAAATAATCGTTCTCAATTTTTCGGTAAATCTAATTCTTTCTTTAAAAAGTTTTAAAGTAATTTGTTAGTTTTTCTTTTATCGAACTGATTGAAAATGATGGATGACTTGATTTTAATTGTAATTTAACTCATAAAATTTTAAAATTACAATCTTTTTTTTTGAAGCATTGTCTAAGCTCTTTAATCCTGATTTTATATATTTTTTTGACTTTAAACTTACACCTGAAGTAATTTCAATTCATCCCAAATGTTTGATTTTATTACCATGAACAATGTTTGGATAGTGGTATGCCAAAAATATCAGCATTTACAAGCTGCGATTAAGTTTGCATAAATTTCAAGGAAATGAATGAATTGATCCAAAGAAGTATTGCTATTTCTTCCATCAAAATATTAAATTAAATTTCTTTTTTCATGTAATGTATGCTGCCTTGTATCATATAAATGCAGCAATTTGATAATTTATTTTGAGCTTTCAATTTCGACAAATCATTAGTCACTGTGATTTGATTTTTCTCGCAAATTTTCTCAACAAAACTTTGGCAGTATTTACTGAATGTTCAACAACATGTGGGAAAAGAAAGGGGATGAGCAAGAAAAAGCTTCACTTATCGTATTGATTGTGTGAAAATTAAAATACTTCCTTTTAAGTACATCAAAATTTACGAATTCTTACGCAGGCATCAGTATGATTTTATAATTATTTGTTTGGCAATAAATACATTATCACTTAACACTGTTGATAATCACCACCCTTTAATTCACTAATTTAAATAACGCAGTTATGGATAACACAAAGCTGTAAAAATCTATTTTAAAATTATTTAATATATTGATGTTGCTTAGAAGTAATATTTCAAAAATGTAATAGCTGAATGAAATTCTGTCATTCTGTCATCAACTCATTTATCCAAATGTCAGTCGATCACATTAAAATGAGAAGAATGAAATTTGATACATGCCTGGCTATGCTCATTGATTTATTAAGATGTTTATTCGTCCTAAATGTTTCATCCAGGTGTGACAAAAAAGCTTAATCGACTTAAATATTTTAAAAGGTTACATTTTTTGTTTCTAAAATATAAATAATCTTATGAATTCGAAAAATTCACTTGATACAATTTTATCGCCTTGATTGATTTGCTAATTATCAATTGATTAATTACAACATAAAAACTTTTGCATGCCTGAAATTATTGCTTTTTCTTTTGATTTAATTTAATTTAATTGCTGATAAGCTGTTACAAATCATCCAATCATTATTGATCATAGTTTTCTCTTAACACCTGTTGTTTCTCCCACTGCAGTTTTTTTTTGCTTGTTTTCAAATAGAAAAAAACTATCAGTGTTTTAAAAAAAGTTTTTTTCGAAACATAAAAAGTGTTTATTTACAAATTACAAAAACAATAAATGAAAAAATAACATTTCCTAATGGTTGGCAATCAATTTTCGCCTTCTTTCTCTTCTTTTTTACTTTCGTAATTATTAAATTATTATTTTTTTTTTTGAAAAAAGTTATTGAATTGATAATAATATTTGTTGTGCATTAATAAATATGAGAAAATGAAGATGAAGTGGGATGAATGGAAAAGGATTGGAAAATGAATAACAAGGAGTGGGAAGCAATCATTGAAATGAAGATGACTACTTTCTTTATTTCGTCTTTTCTACAACTTTCCCTTTATTCTTTTCAATTCATTTCCTCTTTCACTTTTACTTCGTCCATTTAATTAATTAATTAATAGCAATTATTATTTGCTAGTATTCCTAGGTGTTCTAATCTGAGTTATAATTTTTGAAAATAAAAAATGGATTCATTTAAGAATTACGGAATAGTTTTTTTTTTTGGAAAATAAGGATGGATTTATTGAAAATTTAAAATGATAATGTATATTAATAAAAGGCAAAATTTTGCCTTCATTAAACAGCTTTATTGATAATTAATTAGTTATGTTAGGAAAGGAAAGAGTGGAACTCAGTTTAGTAATTTGAATATTAAAAAAATTTTATAATTTTTTAATATTCTCAACTGCGCTTGCGTCACTTTTCTAATTTTTCGAAGGTTTTTTTGTTCGAATGACAATTTTAACTTTGTGAAAAATAAGAAGGGGTGGAGGAGATGAAATGTTTCAACTTGTTTGCAATTGCTCAACTCCTTCAGCCTTGGTATATGTTTACTAGTCTGTCAGTCAAAATTTTTGCTTCTGCTTAGCGTCAGATCCTACACTTGTTGATCTCATAAAATTCATATTAAATAACTTATTTGCACACTACTGTCATCTGGGAACATTTAAAAGCTGAAATTTTACATCTAAGATATATTTTAATCTATAAAAATCTAAATTTATGAGGTCATTTAAATTGTTAGCTCTAATTTTACGTGCATCCTAGTTCATTTTACCCTTCCTGGATCATCGTATTTTTGGGAATTGGAGGCCCTCCCTTGTTGACTTTCATTTATTAATTTATGGTCTAACTTATTTTTCGTCCTATTTCGCATAGCTAAATGCCAGAAGTAAATTGAAAAATTTTTATTGACAAATTCATCCTACTTACCCTATTTAGATGAAGTGTGATATGAATTCGAACAATCGCTCAAATTTCTCCCACATCTCAATTATTTTTCATTTTTCACTTTCATTTTTCCACATTTATTATTTGTCATGGAAAATTCATGGTTTTTGTTTTTTTTTATTTGCAAGAAACTTCTACATACGTTGTTATTTCGCTAGCTGAAAGTATGCGGAAATGCCTAAAGAGACTGAAAAAAACAAACGATAAATATTAGAGTTAAGTTAATTTCCTAATGCAACTTTTCCTCTAAAATGACTTTAACTTCATGTTGGTCATTAAATGCCTTTGAATCAATTTTTTCCTTTTTTCCTCTTTTTTGAATTGCTCCTAATGATAAAATGATACGAGGAATAAGAGATAAATGTAGAGCACTACAATGTTGTAAATGCATACTTCTCAAATTTAATTTCATAACCGATAAGGGAAATGGACACTGATGATTACTGCATGCCTAATATAACATAAACATAATAGATAAATACATATATATGTATAAGAAATATAAAACACAATAAAGAAATACATACACATAAATATATCTAATCTATATAATATTATTTATAAATATATATGTATTTATCTATTTGCACATATATATGTAT
>JABVXW010000175.1:0-113763 GCA_013365375.1 Litomosoides brasiliensis | reverse complement strand
TTCACCTAAAAGGTAATTCGAGTGGATCAATCCATCTCTTTAGCGCCACTTCATTTTGATTGATTAGTAGTCATTAGCAGAAATTTGCATAAATTGTTTAAATCGAATGACTCTTTGCTTTTGATATATATTTCTGAAAGATCAACTCCATGGATGATGATAGGTTACTTTCATATATTACGATATCTTCAGTGATTGAAATAAAAAAAGCTGCCTGAGTGGAATGTCAGTTGTATATAAGACGCTTTCACTGATTGTTTGGGTAGAATACAATCAAAACAAAAGGAAGCGGTTTTCCGAATCAAATTTTAAGGTCAGTTAACAATCCTTTGCTTTAATCTAGGTTAATATGTTAAGGGTATTTGTAGCTAGTGAACGAGCCCACAACTACAAAAACTGCTCAGCGGGACGGCATAATATTTATATATAATGCATGTGGTAAAGCAGAACCGATTAAAAACACTTCCATTACGTGTGACCAAAAAAAATTGCAATAAGAATGTGTCTCTTCAATGCAGAAAACGTTGACAATTTGAATCTTTTTCGGACAGAGCGCGCCAGTCTCATTCAGATGCATAAAAGAAGACGCTAGAAAAGCAAAAAATTCATAGCAAACCAAATTTAAATGAGAAAACAATTAGGAATCAACTCTCTTGTGAATGCAAAAATGTTCAGTAATAAAGGTAGGAACATAATACAAAATATCCAATTATTATCAATAATCTGATATCACACGATTGGATCACAGCTTGATATATACGAAAACAGCTAACTTCAGCCTATGGGATTAAAATCACGTTTCTGAAGGCTACAATATCTGCAGGTGGCACCCATTTTCCAGTCTAAGATATTTACCACCACAACAAATATCCAGCAACTCTTTACTTTGGAACGCGGCGGATTTCATTTGAAAGCCAGAAAATAAATGTTATCGCAGCCATCGATACGTTTTGATGTAAGGCTGCCAAATAGATTGGTATATGGTACACCTGGAATTAGGAATTAATTTATAGGCATCATAAATTTAATACTACTGTCTCAAAATCTCGTTATATTCTCAAAATTATCAAATAAATCATAAAAACCTAAATTGGTTGACTCGAAACATAATGAATGATTAATAGAAATTAAGGAACCAGCTTGTAACAAATCCGAATATACTTCAGTTGTACAGCTGCATAAAACCTTTACCAGTCGTTTCGTAGAATAAAAACGCTTTTACTATCATATTAAAATCTTTAAACATCCAATATAACGAATTCGATTATATCAAAATCAAATAAACTTGAATAATCTAATGTACTTTACCAAAGCAGTTATTCCTAGAAGGGCTTGTACATATATTATACCCATCAACGAATGTAATGCAATTTTGGCACGTCGACTAAGAAGCATACGACGTCCAACAAGCCATGTGAGTGTTATCGAAAGCAGTGTTAAATAAGCCTGTAAATAAAAGTTGTAACAGAAACCAACTTCTGGCGAATAATGAAACAACAGCTTTTTTTACAAATTTAGAGGGACTTGATGCCAAAAAATTACAAGAAATCTTCGTAATCTGTATTTCTTGAAAATGAGAAAATGTCTTCAAATCTAAGTCATAAATAATTAACCATATTTCGATGCATGAATTGGGCGGTTGTTGGATTTTCAAAAATGTTGCGCCATTTCGGATCTTTAAGCCATAAATCTTCTGGAAACCAGCTTTCTGCATATTTCGGCCACGAATTGTAAACTAATCCGCCGTCCAAGCCAGCAACAAAAGCCCCTGCAATTAAAATGTTATAAAAATAAACACTCCCACCAATCTGAAATCACAGGTGCCAAATAATCACAACTTTCATGGAGTTTTATTCTTTTAAGTAAAATTAACCCATCACTGCAGTTAAAATTATCATCATTTTCGAGAGATGTGTCATACCGCGTAATTGTCCAATTTTGTTAACATTTGTGTGCTGAAAAAAATCTACACATACCAAAAGTTACAGATCCACAAAGTTCACTTAAAAGTTTGCAAAAAAAGCTAAACGAAGAGGAACACGATTAGTTTTCTTTTTCTCTCAGTAAATCAATATTTGATCCTTAACAGATGTGTTGAATTCTAGATTTTTTTTTGTGTAAAAGGAAAAGAGACAATGAAAATATTTCTTTTAATTACATTTTTTTCCCACGAAAGTCAGTTCTTATCAACTTCGCTTATCCAATAAAAACAGTTCGTCCAATTAAGAAAAGTATTAAAAAGATTTTCACATTTAAAACTAATACGAATTGTAAGAAAAAAAATTTTTTAAATACCACCTAATTTTCGACTGAAATGCGTCTATGATAAAGTAAATCTAGTTTAGGTTAAGGTCATTTTTGCATAAAAACTCAACCATTTTAGATTTTAGTAAAAAAAAAACATACATCATGGGGTGTAAAAATATGTGAAAGACCAGTCCACAAAAACATGGTGTATAAAATAAAAGCTAATGTCAAATGAGTGGCTAAACGATATTCCGAAACCCGAGGTATTTCTTTGTTAGAATTGCCCGTCGGATCCAATCCCGACTTCACCATCCACCAACCAATGAGCCCCTGAAAAGAACATAAATAATTTAATGTTGGATAATTATCTCAGTAGAGGAAATTACTAAAGTTACGTGAAATCGCTGTTAATTGGACTAGACAAGTGCTTTAATAACTTACCTGGAAACAAATCAATGTACCGACAATAAACATTCGTTTCTTCATTGCAGAAGAAAAATGACCTTTTACCCAAAAAAATGCGCAAGGAACTAGGAAAACAATACCCACGGCCCGTCCCCACATTCGATGAATGTATTCCATTGTCCAAATAAATTTGAATTCTGCCAGTGTCATTTCTTCATTACTACTTTTGCTGCAAGAATTGTGGCAACCATACAACTTTCCATAAACTATGTAAGGAAAATTTTCCATGAACTATATAAAAGGAAAGAAAAACCAACGCATTAAAAAATTTTTTCCATACCATCAAGTATGCTGTTTCACTTAGAAGATCATTGAAAAGTCCATTACCAAAACTACTTCCCATTAAATGGTAATCGAAACTTCTTATGAGTGACAGTAACATACAATTTATACTCTGGAAACTGCTTGTAACGTTCAAATTCAGCTTCCCACTCATCACTACTCCAGGGAGGTTTCATCGTCCGGAACAGATCCCAACTGACCATACTTAGTCCTGCTTCTGTCAACCTGAAAACAGTTCTGATCAATTAGAGAGATAATGTTAAGAACTTGCCAGATAACTCCAATTTTAGATTTAATCAAACAGATAAAAGAACTGCAAAGAACTTTTTGGAGATTTAAATCATGCCTTGTGATACCTCCCAGAGCAACTGCTCCATAAACCATTCCAGCACACCCCAACAACCATGCACCAATTGCTCTACGTTGTGCTGATGTTAAATGATGTGAGAGTGGTACTCCAAGTACCACACGCCTTTTGATAGAATCCGTTCTGAAATTTTAATAAGAATGACTTTACAGATGAATAAACATCAGTTAAGAGATGTCAGAAACATCAAAATATAGCCGGTCGTCATTCTTATGTCAAATTTTTAATTAAATTTAAAAAAAAATTTTAATCAATCAAGAACTAACATTCGCGAAATTTTGAGGGAGGAGAATGTTTCCTTTATGTTGCTACCGAATATCGGACCAGTGAGGAGTGATGATTTTCCAATTATATTATTTGATGCTCGCCCAGTGAGAAGTCGTGCCAACAATAACATTGCTGAAAAGCAATCCTTTTTTTGGACAATGTAACAAAATTATTGTGCTCGTTGCATGTAGTCATAATTTCTTTTCTACATCAAAAAATGAATATTTCGTGTATGCAAAACAGCATGGAATCCCACACGTAGCTAGTAATCAACTGTTCAATGTCTGCCAAAAACCGATCCAACCAGACAGTCTATTTTCACACATCTGAGAGAGATAACACATGATAAAATTCACTGCAACAATAGATACCGTTTACTTTTGCTACAATGGTATACAATATTCCACATATTCATTACGATACAATTTGTTCCCTGGGGGTTACCTCAAAAACAATTAAAACAACAATGATCCTTAAAGCTTCTAGCATAATACATTTGGTGATTATAAATTAATGGTTAAGGCCATTCGAGATAACAGGCAAGCTAATATTGATAACAAATCTCGAGTTGTTTTATCTGACAAAATTACAATAAACTACATTTAAGGAAGAATGTTTGAGGTATGTTAATGTTAACTATGTGTTCGAAAGAATAATGGAGCAAAAATACGAAATAAATCACGACGAGGAGTTAGCTTTGTAAAGAGATATAATACCAATTAACTTAATTATTACACGAGAATTAATTAACCAAGAGCCAATTTCTCTAACAGGAGATGCTTGCATAAATTACATCTTCCTTAAAAGGTTTCGTAATATCTCGGTAATGGGATAATAACTATCATTCTATAAAACTTACTATTCATCACACACAATATATTAATAACGTCAACTATATTTATTTAATGGAAGGTACTCGTACATTGAAACAAAGACCTCAATTATCGTTATAATTAAGGAAGGAACTTCTCAATATCGCACATACTTTGAACATAAACAATCCTTGCAGTGTTATAAAATGTTTAACAGAACCTATTGTCTTAAATTTTACAAAAATTAGAACCTCCTACTTATTCATTAATATATGTGTAACAAGTTTAGATTTTTCACAACTTAAAAACGCTTTAGTTGTTAGAAAAATGTCTAGAATCCACAGTCAAATTACGGGTTCTGTTTCTTCTCGTATATAGGCAATTTCGGAGTAATGCCTAGTGTTTCAAATTTGAAACGCCAGTAAGCAACGATCATTCGATCCCAAATGTTCCCCAAATCCGTTAATGCTGGTCGAACATCCAATATAGTAAACAATTTCGATTTTGGATCAACGGCACCACCATCGTAAAAATCAATTACATAATGGACCTGGAATTGACTTTATTTGTCCTAAGAAACATAGTTAAAGAAGGCCTTATGAGTTATGCATGAATCCTTCCCATTTTCGAAATGTTACATAAAAGTGTTTACAAAAATTATTACAGCCATTTTTTCACATAACGGATAAATTTAGCAAAGAAACCACTCTCATCTTTTTACTCTTCTGTCCGATAATTATTCGTTAGATGTCACCGATTAAATATACATTAAGTTTATCTCATTCTCGTTAAAAAAAGAAAAACAAACATCTTTTTGCCCGCATCGATCTACTGTCCAATCATGCCGATCAAACGGTAAATCGTATCTGAAAAAATCTCTATATGAAAAAAAATACTGGTAAATGACTATAATGGAACGAAACCCAAGAACATTATTAAAAACAGAAACAAAACAAACCCCAGTAATTGCCTTATTCGAGCTCGTGGAGAAATCTTTTGCGCATTGCCATGGAAATTTTTTAACTTAGGGCAGTTGCATTCACTGCAACTTATCATTTGGTAGGTAAAGCAAAAATAGAAAGAGGAAAAAACAATACCACTGTTAGTAATCCTATTGTCTACAGCATGAATTACTAAAAAATTTCCTGGATTTTAAAAATCTTGTTAAATAAAAATGTATAACAAGGAATGAAATTAAACTCATAGAATATTAGCAAAAGAAGTTTTC
Source organism: Litomosoides brasiliensis (assembly GCA_013365375.1). NCBI lineage: Eukaryota > Metazoa > Nematoda > Chromadorea > Rhabditida > Onchocercidae > Litomosoides > Litomosoides brasiliensis. The sequence goes on along the minus strand of JABVXW010000175.1, from coordinate 108,095 downwards.
TTTTTCATAAAACTTACGGGTGCAGAAGCGTTTCCCATTTCATAATTTCACGCCATACTTCCTCGTTATTTGCATTATGAATTTTGATAATTTTGTTCATATCCTTCGCACTAATCTGATCATCCTTCCACTGCCATCCTATAAATATCGATAAAGAATGTTCTAGTAGACATTGATGAATACCAGCTTATGATGTTAATCCACAAACCAGCAATACCTTTTCTTAGCATAGCATTCCAAAACATTTGTTCTGACGGATATTCCCAATAACCATCTTCTGTAGCCTTCGGAATCGTAGACCGCTGTCGTTCGATGCTTAATGGAAACGGCTGGCCACGAGAGGGCTTTTGATTAGGAGGAGGCATCTGTATATAATTTAATATTTCACTATTGATGCAAAACTTTTATTGAGTCAAGTCATTTTTTACTCCAACGATTGAATATCATAAAACCATGTTTTATATATAACTTACAGCGTTTAACGCGTTAAATTCGGATTCCGAATTACATCCACTCTGTCCACTCTTCCCTTTATCCTGATACCTTGGGCATTCAGAAGCTATTGATTTAGCCACACTTTCCTTCTTAGCGCCAGCAGACTGATCACGAACTGATTGATGCGGACACTTTAATGCCTGAAGTTTAGGAGAGAGCTCAGAGAGCAAAAGACGGACTAAAACATGAATTAGCAAGAGATATTAAAAGCTGAGTTAGCAGCTGAAAAAAAGATGGGAAAACCTTACCTCAGGTCGAGAAGTTTCATGTGACAGCTGCGACGACTGCCAATTGCCCATCTTAGTCGATTCTGCAGAGGGAAAAAACTACACAAGAAAAAAGACGACAGAAATTATGGGAGAGCAAAAAGAGCGACCAAATTAAGGAAATTCTCACGTCTGTCAGTCTCACCAAACCGCGTTTTACGCCCAGCACGGCCTGCTTAGAAATTTGGAACCGTCCGTCAAATACCAAAAGCTTACTGGCGCGATGGATTTGAAATATCCCTAACGGGGTAGAGTGGAGACAATGATATAGGAGTTTATGCGGATGTGGTGTAAAATTGCTTCAGGTTTAGTATGTTAGCTTGATGTTAGCACTTCTTACTATTAAATTTTTAGGTACTGTTTTTAGGTATTTTCTCTTTTCTCTTTCACGATTCGCATTGTAGTTGGGAGATTGGTAACATTGGCTGGAAAAAATCCTAATCCAAATTACCCGACTACACGCTGGGGAAGGGTGAAGGATTCACATACTACCCATCAGAATCGCATATTCCAGAAATGAATGTGAGCGGAACTTCTGAATTTTCTGATTAGGATGTGTTAACGATCTTAATGTACTCGTAATCGACAACATGTCTAACCATTATTCTCGCTTTTTATTAGATTCTTTCCTGCCTTACGGCATAATCATTACTCCGCCAAGATGGGGTTATCTTAGTAATTCCGTCATCCGATCAAAGATTTCTTCTTTACGATCTCTACTGAAATTAAGTTGATTTCTGACTATAGTTTGATAAACCAGTTGGGATTTGAGTCTAAAGAAAGGAGTCTAATGCTCAAATTTTCCAATTGACTGAATAATTCTCACTTTGTATTGCTTCTTACCACTGTCAAAGAACTAGCCAGAGTAACGGGCATTGAAATAAAGCGCTGTAAGTCAGCTGGTCACTCAGTTCGTGAATAAAGCAGTTAGCATAGCAGTTGTTCATAAAGCTTGTCACGTGAGTCATTTAATCAGTTAATCTGCGAATTACACTTTTTGAGTGGGTTAAGTGAATTATTCATTCAGTCAGTTATTCAGTCTTCCATTCAATTAGTTAATTAAATACCAACATAAGACCTTGAAAATTAGCCAAGTAATTTTCAAAGTGATCCAGTCAGCGTAGTTCGTGTGAATTCTGGATGTCATGGCTGCAACGTACTATTGCCAACTTATTTGAAATAAATGAAGGAAAGGATAGGATTTATATGGGAAATAATTGGAGTGGAAGTCAGTTCATAGGGTCTGTTTGGTCTTGTGCGGTTGTTTCATCCTTTTGCTGTCGGTCCAGTCGTTGGCTGGTTATTTAATTGGCTGGTTAATCGGGTAATCGGTATGTTTATGTGCATATTTAGCATGACGGTCCCTTTTATGTTTGGATAAGAACATTATTCCACTATTGCTGCCATCACATCATCAACTATTCATATGATTTCAGTAAATAATGTCTGAATTATGGAAGTACGTAAATATATGAAATTTCTGTTTCAGAGTTGTCTCATTATCATTACCAGCTAGTTTATCGAGTTTGTGTGCTGAAAACGAAGTATAGGATTGATAGAAGATATTGGTGAAGGAAGCTTTATAGAACTAGTAAAATTTAACTGGCTTGGTAACAATGCGAGAAATTCTTCAAGTTCAAGCTGGGCAATGTGGCAATCAAATTGGCACAAAGGTTTCCAGAATTTTTCAAACACACTTTACGTAATTTTCATACCGAATAGTTGATAGGATAGAGATGATTATCGCTGACTTAACTAAGTGATGTGCATATGCTCTCCATGATATTAACTGCCAGGGAATCTTCCGAGACATGCTAATTCCGTAGTTGCAGTTCTGGGAAGTGATTTCGGATGAACATGGTATACAGCCTGACGGTATATACAGTGGTGAATCAGATTTGCAGAGAGAGCGTATCAATGTTTATTACAACGAAGCGAGCAGTTAGTCTTTTACATTTTCTATTGATTAATCAGAGTAGGATTCCGCTGAGGTATCGAGAATCGAGGTGATATGTGATTTTTTTGACTGTTTAGAGCTTTTACGTTTAGCAAAGTTGCAGTCTATACCACTTATCCCACTTATTTGACATTTTCTTTAACGGTCAGGTGGTCGTTATGTTCCACGCACCGTTCTCGTTGATCTGGAACCCGGTACCATGGATTCGGTTCGTAACAGTCCATATGGGAAGCTTTTTCGTCCCGACAATTTCGTTTTTGGCCAAAGCGGTGCTGGCAACAACTGGGCCAAAGGACATTATACAGAGGGCGCAGAACTGGTTGATAACGTTCTGGATGTCGTTAGAAAAGAAGTTGAAGGATGTGACTGCTTGCAGGCTAGATACTTTTTTATTGTCAAATCTTATTTTTACTCCTTTGCTAATATATTTGCTAAAATTATCAATAATAAAATTGTTGATAATTTTAGGGTTTCCAACTCACTCATTCGCTGGGTGGCGGTACAGGATCAGGAATGGGTACCTTAATGATTTCAAAAATTCGTGAAGAGTATCCGGACCGTATTATGAGTACCTTCTCAGTCGTTCCATCGCCAAAGGTTTTTTTTTCGAGAATATGTTTCATATAATATATATTATAAATAACTTTGCTGCTTATAATGCAATGACCTACTCTTTGTTTGATTAAAAATGTATTCTTAAAAAAATATCGAGAAATTAGAGGCTTAGTAGGTTGGATGAATGGTTTTAATAACGCATGTTGGAGCTGGGTTGCAGGTCTCGGATGTTGTGCTTGAACCGTACAATGCCACTCTCTCGGTTCATCAATTAGTCGAAAATACAGATGAAACATTCTGTATTGACAACGAAGCGCTGTATGATATTTGCTTCCGAACTTTGAAGTTAACAAATCCCAACTATGGCGATCTCAACCACTTGGGTATGTTACACCATTATTTATTTTAACTGATTAACCCTAAACTATATTTACATTTCGTTTGCATGACATATTTGATATAATTTGAATGAGATTTATGGTTAATTTTTTTAGTCTCAATGACAATGTCTGGTGTTACAACCTGTCTTCGTTTTCCTGGCCAACTTAATGCTGATCTCCGTAAATTGGCGGTAAATATGGTTCCATTCCCACGTCTCCATTTCTTCATACCGGGATTTGCACCGCTTTTTGCACGGGGTGCAGCTGCATATCGTGCTCTTACCGTCGGTGAACTAACGCAACAGGTTGGTTTTTCAATTGTGACATGTTTGGATGATTTATAGTTTCAGGTTCCATGAAAGTTATGTAGCTTTCCTTCCCTCCACTTTGTTGATAGTTATGATGGATACATTTTAGGTTTTCGATGCAAAGAACATGATGGCAGCATGTGATCCACGACATGGCCGTTATCTTACGGTAGCGGTTATGTTCCGCGGTATGATGTCAATGCGTGTATGTTTTTGTTCGTAACAGATATTTCTTCATATTCAGCACTATTTACTTAGTCATATTTTTTCTCTTCATTATCTTTGGATAGAGTATGAATTTAAGGAAGTGGACAATCAGATGTTCAATGTGCAGGACAAGAATTCATCGTATTTTGTGGAATGGATTCCGAACAATGTTAAAACAGCCGTTTGCGACATTCCACCACGCGGCTTGAAGATGAGTGCCACTTTTATTGGTAATTCGACAGCTATCCAGGAGCTCTTCAAACGCATCTCGGAACAGTTTACTGGTATGTTCCTTTTTTCTGGTTACATATAATAAATCCTCTTCAGTAAATTCTCATAATGGCGGTAGCCAGTAGTTAGTATTTCTTCATAACTTGTAGACGTGATGTACTAAATGAAATGTTCTTTACAGCAATGTTTCGTCGTAAGGCTTTCCTTCACTGGTATACTGGTGAAGGAATGGATGAGATGGAATTTACTGAAGCGGAGAGCAACATGAATGATCTGGTATCGGAATATCAGCAGTACCAGGATGCTACCATAGAGGATGAAGGTGAATACGATGAAGGTGGCAATCACGAATACCATAATCAGATTGAGGCTGAATATTAAGACCGGAGAAAAACTCACATTCATGCAAATTCTATGGCTAATTACCCCCTGCCAATTTAGTTCGGAAAACCCTTTCCATTCATTTTTAACTTTATCAGTGTATGAGGTATCCCATTAGCAAAATATTATTTTTGCAAAATTTGTATGAAAATTGCATGTGATTTGAGGTTAATGCTAGTTTTGTAAAAATTCTGAAGCTATATTGTGGGAAATGCGTCAAAAATAATTAGTCTCATGGTGTTGCATTTAGTTAATGATACTCATAGAAATACTCTTTTAATACTCCTAAACCATTTTATTAAACCAGCACACGGTGTTGAATTCTTGTAATTTTTTTAAATGTTTTGTGAAATATAAATGCATGATGTGAAAATTCTCAAATGTAGAAACTCCAAAACTGTTTAGGGTATTTGCTGCATCCTCCTTTTGCCTCATCTCCCCCCTTTTTTCGTCAACCGCCTCCTCACTTCCCCCTCCCAATTCTACGGATTTACGGGCGCACATTTAAATCATCCCTTTCCCACATATCCATTTATTGAATATTGATTCTTGCCAGTATAAATACAAAGTTGCCCAGAACTTTATGTGTTTGGTATGAATATTTCTCTGTGAATCGGGACCCGTCCTGAATAAAATTTTTTCGAATGTGTCTGTTTTTATCCACTTAAAGGTAAAAAAAGTAGATGTTTTTCAATAAGATTCCCAATTAGAAAAATCGCTGAAATGGCTGAATTCGCAACTCTTCATGTACTGTAACGAATGTATAACTGCTTGTAATAATCACATACTGCAAACAGTCTAGCCATGTGAGTGTAAAGGAATACCAACGTATCATGAAATCAGTGCGGAAGATCGTACCACATATAAAACTAGAATAAGTTGAGTGTTTTTAAAAGATTGAAATTCTCAATAACTACATCTCAGGAATGGTGCTGTCGAATTCCACATGTTTCTCATTAGTTATTCAATTATACTACAGTTAGGGCATGACACAAAATTAACGTAATAAATTTAATTAACCGAATATACTGGCTAATTTCAATTACAGGTATACTGATGCTTTGCAGTATCATTGCTTATAGATTTTTATAAACTGTTTATTTATAGTTTTTAATCTCATATTACAATTTTGAATGTTATATATTAGTTATTTAATGTTATATACTTACGAAGTGATAAACAGTTTTGGGATGTGAGATGTACACCATAGAATCGAAGAAAAAGCTATACAAATATCTTGATCGAATTGCCTGATGAAGTTATCCTTTTAAAAAAAAGAGAAAGGGAAAGAGAGAGAGAGAGAAGAGAGAAGAATACATTGGATAAATTTTCCAGCTTGAAATGTTAGGCGAGAAATGAAAAGAAGATATGATTAGAGACATATATAGGGAACGAAAATAGGGTTGATGAGACGAGAAAAATAGTTAAAATTAGAAGTGGGAAACAGTTTTGGATCTTGTACGAAAAACTGGGTTTATAACACGCCGAGAGATGAGATGAGCGACAACAACGCTTTGGGCGGAGGGATAGTGACGTATCAAACGGAACGATGCAACTCTTATGGTTATTTTTATTCATCGAACAAGTTCATTCCGGCTTTACTCCATGTAACGGTATGTATAATAAATTTTAACATTTAAATTAATTTTAGACTCGAATTTCGCTATAATCAGCGTCACGTCTCATTTAATCTATGAGAGTTGTTGGGAAAATGTCCGGGAAGAACAGTATATGAGGCGAATAATATGTTAAACATTAAATATAAACTAAAAATTTAGGAAAATCACCACTTGGTGGTACATGTGATTGGAATCTTGACTGCGAGAGTAAAGGATCGATATGTTTACGAGGACGTTGTAGATGTCATCCGCATTATGCTGAGATTGTGGATGAAAAAAGAAGTAATCCACGATGCAAAAAATGTAAGTACCTATGTTTTTCTTCTCTCTTTCATGCCACTTCTCGTCTACAACGATTCAGCAAACCGTATTTAAATATGTTAATTTAGTTAAATAAGGATAACATGTGCTAAGAATTATTAATCTTTAATGCAAAGTATTGTAAACAGTGGACTTATGAATTCAAACATGTATTGCTGACATCACTTCTATCATTTTTATTCAAGTTTTCGAACAGAAAATGAGAAGTGAATAATTCTAGTACCTGCAAAAGTTGGCCAAATGTGCATCACTAAATGTCGCGAGCCATTGTTTTGCCGAAGTGGACAGTGTCAATGTGTTCAACGTGGTACCACAACGTTGATAAACGGTCAATGTGTATCAAGTATGTTTATATGTTAAGTGAATTTAATTGCATGATTGTACAATACATTGCTGCAAGTTCTAGTTTATGGTATCAGCCTTAGCAAGTAACTAATTGAATGTATATTATATGGAATATAAACGATGAATATTATTACTACTTCTATCGCAATTTCAAACCAATTACTCCTGACTGTTATTTAATATATGATAGTTTGCTTAACTTAGATTTGTTTTTACAAATGCTGCACATCTACAACATAATGTTCTCAAGAACTAAATAAAGTTTCATTAAAACTTTTAATTTATATTCACACTCTGTCTCATGTTAACTCGTAATACAGTATGGACTATGAGCCGTGATAATTAATTATCTCAGTTGACTGTTTATTAAATTATCATTAATCACTCGAATTACAATACAAGTATATACTTTCATGGTTAAGTGAGTCGAGTGGGTGATCGTTGCACACGGCATTACGATTGTTCCGCACCTTTTTCGGCATGTTTGAATTCGCAATGTGTATGCATCAGTGGTACCATACAGCAAGGTCTGCAATGTATAGCCAGACCAGCCTGTCCATTAGGAGGTCATTTTTCTCTTTAAACCTATTAGATTTTTTTCTTCTAATTCATAAGATCTAAACGATCAATAATTATTGCAGGCGTTCCTGGTAGTGCATGCATCCGTAAAGCAAATCAACATATGGTGGAAAATTTTGTTGATGATGCTGATGATTGTCCATTTGGACAGGTTAACTTTTATGTGAAACTTTTAACAATTTATTTTTCATTTCATCTTATTAACTTATTAACACTACCAGTTGGACAAGGAAATAAAATGAAACAAAATAATATGGTCATCCGAAATACTTTCAGATATGCATAACTATTGCTGAATCACCGATAGGACATTGTTGCCCGAAAGTATGCCCATTAGGAACGTTACCGGAATTCAATTATTCTTGCGATCCCACTGCGAGTGTCCGTTGTCCATCCGACACACACTTCTGCCATCGCATTTCCGGTAATTTTCTTGCATCTTACATCAAACTCTTATTATTATAATTAAATACCTAGCATGTCCTTACCAATATCGATGGACCAATTTCTAGAAGAAAAAAAAATAGTTTATGTATCAGTTTTATTTTAAAACCCAAGTTGCTTTAGATGGTGGATTTTCGCAATCATTGTGTTGCCGTCGGCCATGTAATGCCATGGCACCAAAAGCATTGTATATTAACGGCACATGCATGGCACGCGGACAACTTAACTCACAATGTACTGTAAATGAGCAATGTGATGGTGGCGAAACTATGATATGCAACAGAGTAAGTTTGCGTAATGGATAAAAACTTCTGATCATTCATATTTAGAGGGAAGAAAACAAAGAATTTTTAATGAATTTATCATCACCTAATCTGACGGCATTTTTATGAGACATGCTCCCGTTTAGGGACAGTGTGAATGTTTGGCTGGATTCCATCCTCTTGTCGATCCAGTAACACATCCATTGCGCAATCCAAGTCAGACTTGCACAAGGGACTGCGAGTCGGAGACACTTTCCAGAGATACAACTTGCCTAAAGCCAGTAGCTCTAGAAGCTCACTGTTTCATTCAAAAACAGTGCCCGATAAATTCCGGATGCTATAGGCCAGTTCTTTATAACCAAACTAAAATGCCAAATATTAGGATTTCAAATAAATCACTGATCTTCATGATGCTAGCTTTTAGAGGTCGATGTCAGTGCAAATGTGGTTTTAAAAAGGAGAAACAGCGATGCATCGAGTTACCTCCATCTCCAACAACAACAAAACAACCTTCTGGTACAACTCTAAAATATGTTACAGTACCTTTGGTTTTAATGTTTTTTCTCAAACGATATTCGTAAAAGATTCTAATTTCAGTGATAGTGCCTGGTACAATGATCGTACCTGCTGGTGATTTCTTAAGCCTTATTGGAAATTTCTTTGGTGGAACGGGAGCGCGAAGCGCTACCGGAAGATAAGATAGAAATGCTGGTCATATAATACACATTCTCGGGTTTACGTTAATGTACTGTGCTTTGCAAATTGTTGTTCCAAAATCTCTAAAACAAGCCTAAGAAATTAGTGTCCGATTGCGTAATTAGTCTTCATGAAATAACATGGCGATTATGTCTCCTACAAAGATATATATGTTCATATATGTATATGAAGCAATCAAATTGGAGAAACTTTTTGTTAGGCAGTCATGAAATTACGAAGATCTACCGCACATAGCTATGTTACGCCTGTTTGTCTTAAGGTGGAGCCTCCCCTTTCCGATCCGCCTCACACCTGACAAGCAAGGCACATCTCTTTCAGCGAAAAGAAAGGACTAGAAAAAGAATAATTGTACAGTATTTCATTTGTCAAGTTAACAATTCTATTTTGGAGCTGTTTGGAGAGGAATCATGAAACAAAGGTAAAACGTATCATAAACAAATATCAAGGATCTTACGTTGAACAGCGTTAAGATGGATCAGTAGGACTTTCCAATTATTCCACACGCAATGTGCAGCCGACGACGCAGTCCGAAATGACAGAGAAATAGGGGGACCCATGAAACAATTTTGTTCACCGCTATCTAGCTAGTAAGCGACTAATAAGAGAGATATAGTAAGATATTTTTTGCAACGGTTGCAGCTTCTTAATCTGAAAATTATTCCTTAATAATCATTGGCACGGCAACTTCTTTGACTTTTTCCGCCCCAACAAGTAACTCCACCAATTTTAGTGCAAATTCCAATGCAGTTCCTGGACCACGGCTTGTCACTATGTGATCCGTTGTAACGACGCGATCTTCAGAATATTTATATCCTAAAACCAAACAAAAGGAATCCACCTGGAATATTCTTAGTTTGGAAAAATTTCAAACTTTGTTTTAAACTTCCATATTTGCTTTAGTCTTCCAGAAAAGCAATAAAAGTGAACTGATATTTCAGCAAGACTTCAGCTAAGTGCTGACATATGTCACTTCATTAACTGCAAATATGAAAACTTTAAAAGATATATAATTTGATAATTTGAAACAATATAACTGTGTTTCTTGTATTTTTCATCGAATAAACTTACCTCCTTCTACAAGTTTCGACTTGACACTTGGATGTGAAGTCACCAATATGCCCGGAGCAATACCGTGGCTTTTTAAAGCAATCGGTGCGGCACATATCGCAGCTATGTAACGACCACCTCCATGTTGAGCTCGGAGTATGGCACCAACTTCATCCGACTGAAACTCATATTAGTTTCTTTAACTAACGTCACCGTAGAAATGTTCCATAAAGATAAACCAACAAACAGTTCGAGTAAAAAACACCACTAAAATTTTTAGTCTCAAAAATTGCTCTAACGATTCTTACTAAAGAGGTTGAGCAAAAAAAAATATTTTATCATGAGCAGAAGAATTTTACAGAAATAGCAATGGAATCAAGAGAAAGGAATTCGTGGACGATTCATTCTGCCTGGTTAAATCGGAATATAAGCTGTTTAAAAGTATTCCAGGCTTAGAATAAAAAAAGTAACGTTCGGAATACGGATGATTAACAGTGTAAAATGATGTGAACTTACTGCTGCGAGGGAATTTGCTCCTTTCAAGCCACCTGGCAAAATGACAACATCGAATTTGTTATCTGCTACTTCGGATAAAGCTTTATCAGGCATAATCATCACTTGTCTCGAACAATTCACTACATTTTTATCCAAAAGACCGGCAATGGTAACCTGTGAAACAGTGTTCATACAAACGCGAAAAACTGAAGACCGCAGAGTTGAATAAAGCCAAACACTTAACTATGACAGTAATGTCCGACATCAATTAAAAAAACAGAACTTGACATAAAATCTCGATTTACACTATTCATTGGCCATATCTCCACAAACATAAATATTAACGAGAAAATTGAATTTAAGTTCGATTAAAATAAATATAAATATCGTCTGAAACCTCAATTCCAGCTCGTCTCAAAACGTCAACCGGAATAACGGTTTCCATTTCTTCGGCTCCTTCCGCAAGTATAACAATTGCAGTCTTTAGTGCCATCTGAATAATTCAAACATAAATATACAGCTAGTAAAGTTTGCGGTATAAGATTTTAAATAAAGTACGTACCGATATGAGCAGATATCATGCAATATATACTATAAACTTTCTTACAATACAATATAAATGTATGCACATTTTACTCATCAACTCACTGCAATACCAAAAATTTCATTTATGGATATGAATTTGTGGAAGGTTAGTTTCCCATCAACAAACGACCCAACTACAAATATCTGATAGTTCTAGCAGGTCTTCTTCGCTAGTAGTTGGCACGACAATGTTCGGCAATTGTTGTTTTCTTTTTCTTGTTTGAAACAGTCACGTACTAGTATTTCTAGCATATTTTAACTAATACTTGAGACTATTTGATTTCTGACCAGTTGGATTTATGGGCATTTCACAGATTTATCGAATTTCGACTACATGATTGGTATACTAGTAATATTCCATCCAGTTAAGTGTAGTATGGGACGGAAATGATGTGAATAACATGAACTGTTTGATAAACCTGTAAATTGGTCGACTTCCACTTACTTGATACGGCTTCCCGCACAACCATTCTACAAATACTAGATGTCCGAGATTTACACGCGTGCATAACCGTACGATGTTTCTTCCTTCAAATATCAGCAAATCTTATAAAGAGAAAGTAGAGTTTATATAAAGAATCAAATATGTTGTACCAGTCAGAAAATATATTTCCTGACTTATCAAACAATGCTTGTCGGCTGCAGTTTTATTCTTTTATATTTTTCAGTCTCGCTCATTCCGCCACTGCCAATGATATTAATCCATAATCTATATCTATAGTTTACGTAAAGTATCTGCCAGGTCTTGCTTTGGAAGTAATCCTTACTATTCGTCACTACCGCTAAAAACGACTCTTCACATATCTTCATATTACTTCAATAATCGACAAGATTATATCATCAGACTGCTAGATTTATCTGCGCCAATACTTGGAGATTTTTCGGTCTTGCGAAAGATGGTCGGCAATAAAGCAATTTTGAATTTTTATTGATCAGCATGTGAAATATTACTTTCAAAAAACATCTCATTCCTGTCTTAGTAATTTTTCCTCTTAGCTGTTAGAAACTAGGGCATAATTAGGCTTCACAGTGAGATATGATTTCCATTTATCTTTACAAGAGGTTTAAGCCGAGGGTAGTAGAATAACATACCAACAACATCACCGTTATTGTAAAGCACAATAAAAAAAACGAGAAAAAAATATCCCAAAATATCCATAATGAGCCACCGGCTGTTACCTTAATCTTTGTAGGAAATTTACAATGATCAGAACAATGTCAACAAATATGTCTAATCAGTAACAACAATATCATGTTGCACCAATATCTACAACCATACATTATGTATGTACATTTATCAGAACATTTAAAATGACATAGCAAAAGAAGCAAAAAACATCACAATTGGGTTATAAATCAAGTTTTTCAAGTGTTCACAACACTGCATAAGTAATACTACATAAAATATAATTCTAATATGATAGCAAAAAAGTGAAATTGTGAAATCTTATTTAAATAATTAAGTAAGCAACTTATACTATTCACCGGATAATCCAAAATGGTGAACTAAAAAGGCATTGTCAAGCAGTGATAAATTAGGAATGTTCAATCGAAAAGATGTTCATTTGTAAAGAATTCTTATTAATAGGACTGTTACTTTCACACGTACAGATTAGCAGGACCAACCTTACGGCGGTAATAATTTCGCTAAATTAGTGAAATAGCTAAATATTTCTAAATATAGCGAAATATTTCGAAAAAAATTCGAAATGTTTAGCTAAATAAAATAGCTAAATTTACTTTAAGTGATTCTCCCCAATGACACATTGACTTTGGCTAAGTTCACAAATTATCAGTCGGTCAACATGTCACAAACTGGATTGAAGCAGAAGAATTAAGTATATCAACATCGGTGTTATTTAATCGGAAGAGGAAGTGGTTTCTCTTTCTATCTCTTTAAAGGCTACTTCGGGTTTGCTTAACACCTAAAATATACTTAAAATAGATCGCATTAAGTTGCTCGAGTATAATAAATGTAAGCATAGTGTGCGGGCCTAAACGAAAATAATAGGGTGTAAATCCCTTCCACAACGAGAAAAATCCCTCATTACGTATGACTTTGGACCACACATCCAATATACCGCGATATTCTGGCTTCCCATCTACCACACGCATATTCTGTACTCTGAAAAAGTTTCTCATTCATCACCACTAGCGAATTATCAACATCGGATAAAAATTCACACCATTTCCGTTCACATCGTAAAACAAACGTTAATCCTTGCTGTAAGGATTTCCTGCATTGAAAACGTTTGTTCAAGAGGTGTTAATATATAAATTCAAATGAAAACCAATAATCAATCTTTCGAAAATTCGGATAAATTCAAGTTTATGAGCATATTGATTAACCTTGTTTTAGCAATATCAATCGGCATCGAAGCTATGGTTGTTGCAAGACCACTTATCATAGAGGCCGTAATTTGCAACATCATACCTTCCTCAAAGAATTTAGTTGACAGTAATGCTTCCTTACTTTGTGAGTAGGTACCTAATTGTGCTCCGTTTACTGTCATTGCTCGAAGGACAGTTGGTCCACATCCCTGCAAGTACAAATTTATCAAAAGAATTTACGTCCGTCTTTTGAGAAAAATGAAGTCCAGCAATGACCGTGACAGGTACGCTTACCCTCCACAGCGTGAAAAGTCCTTCTTCCCGGACAACACGCAGCAACGCATCCAAGACGTTTTTATATCGTCGCTGCTGTTCACGCGGAAGCCTAAATGATAAACTGCCTTGATGATAAGTTAATCATATTCTGCAAATAATTCTATTTTGCAATGACATACCGCCCATCAGTGCACATTCGAATAAGAGCTAATTCTGCTGGGGTACCGACAAAAGATCCAGCAGCACCAGCAATTAAACCGATTATAATCTTTGTTCCAAAATTGGTTGTTGTTCCGTCTCTTCAAATTATTTCAAACAAATGATTTGAAAATTTGATACATGAGCTGATTACACAATCCAGGGACAATGAATAATACTTCAACAAAGTAACGTCGAAATGGAAAGCAATGCAACCATAGTGGAAATTAGTTCCTTAATATTTTAGGGAAACAAAGCCAGAAGCAACTCAAGAATTAAAATTGTAATTATAATTTGAAGCAAAGGGGAAGGCATCGAAATAAGTCCTGTCTGTCAGCAATGAAAGGAAACCAACTTCGTGTATTTCTCGAACAGCCAAGTATAGATGCCGAGACGAGTTGTTGTATAAGTAGCCTGACGCAGAAGACCAGCAGAGAGGCCATTATAGATTGCGAAAAAGCCCTCATTTGCTATGATATTCCTTAAGACGTGTAAAGTTGAACGAGATTCTTTCTTACCGGTTGTCCCGCTAAGCTGCATGCGATTTTTTAGCAAATCCAGAGGTTGCACTAATAAAGTGGCACCCATCCTAAAAAACCAGATCACTGGTACTCGAAACACCTTGCAGAACTTGTTTTGCAAGATTTTATTGTTTATGAAACAGCACATTACTGATTTTGCAAACTTTTGCGTTTGCACTGACTGGAAAATCAAGATGTGAGGAACACGAAATACTTTCAACTAGGAGAATTACCTACCCTGCAGTTCCGCCAAACGCGAATTTTACAACATTGGGAATTGTCACTGATTCTAATTTATCCTTCGAATTCATAATTTGTTCGTCAAAATCACTTGTAATAGTATTATTTTTTTTAACTACTGTTACGATGCCAATTTTTATCTGATTTCTTCACGAAATATTATATATTTTTCGCTTTGACACCTCCCAACGCTTCACATCTAACCAACCGCGCAGTTCTCATAAACTAAAATTAAACGGCTTATAAAAGAAATATAAAGGTTGTAAAATTAAAAAAAAGGACATTTTTGATTAAAAATTGTTTTGATTGAAATTATTCAAATTATTTTCAAATTATTCAAATTAAATTATTCAAATTATCGTAGAGGGAAAACAAAAATTCGAGAAAATAATCATGAAGTCCTAGTCGAACTTCATTAACGATCCCACCTATTTGCAAATCAAAACGACTTTATATTCAGATTAGTCAGAGCCAAATTATCAGACTATTTATTACAACAGATATAACTATGGCATTCCTCCTGGAAATTCGTTTATAGGTAGACGGATACTTAATGGTATCTGAGAATGAACAGATGTCAGTGTAAGGAGACGATCCCAATATCCCATCTGTATTTCACTAACATATATCAATTTTATATATCAATTTTTATGTAGCAAAAATCCCAACAACCGCTCACTGTCACACAATAAAACTATTCTTTCAGAAGAAAACGGTAAGCATCATGCATTTATCAACTACTGCTAAACTTTTTCAACGACTACGAATAGAGATGGAGTAAGAAAAAAGAAACATACTACTACATCCACGGCTTTTCCTGGTCGAAGTTATCGGATATTCGATAGAGATGTACCACACAGAAGCAATTGAAAACATTAATTATGTAAGATTGCTTTAAATTTTCCTTATAGACTAATACCAACTAGCAGCGGCTGAAATTAGTTACAAGTTGGCCGGATAATAAATGGAAAATTTTAAGCGCAATACTACTATCTTCGATTACAAAGGCCTTTTCACTTTCTGTTTCATTCTATTTCATAAATTGGTTAAAACAGAAGCATAGGAGGGAAGACAAAAAATACTGATATAGGAAATGACGGCAAGTTGATGATAGGTGACACAGAGACCAAAGAATGTTTTCGACATGAACAATTGATACCAACAGAAAAAAAGAAGGTAAACATTTGCGTTCAAAGAATAATCAGGAAAATGATCAGACTTGAGAGATTGAAAATAGCGCAAGACATTGCTAACCACATCTATTGTTTTACCTTGCGACAAAACTCGTATACCGTCTCTTTCTCGCTCGTCAATAAAGATATCATAAAACTATTATATGATATATAAATTCGGACCTATTAAATTTTGAATGAACATTATCAACATGACAGCAAGGACTTTTAATGTTACAAATGAAAGTAATTGTTGAAAATTTGAAGGTTTATCAGTCAGGGAAAGATCCCAGCATGTAAAGTGCAAAATATAAATGGGTTCCCATGATCAAGAAATGTCGATGAATATCGCTGTTGCGATGCTTCTAGATAACAACAGAGAGAATAACTGTTAGCCTGATTTGTTTGTACAGCTACTATCAATGCAGTTAGTCGAACAGATCTATTAAACAACCGAACAACCATTCATTTAGGTGGACAGGAAAATAAGAAGAAAGCAGTGAAAACTGGGGATGATAGTTGTTTATCCGTGCAGCACCAAGCACTTTAAGTACGTCTCGGTTAATCAAAACAAATAAAATGATCACGTGATCTCTGTAAACAAAACGGCTGTTGAAGCAAAGTTTAAAAGAACGGATGCAACTAGCAATCTCTGCTCACATTTCCGCATGTGAGGAGAGGTACAAGGAAGTTATGTTAGAATCAGCTACTCCTACATATCTCTGATAAACTTCGTACGTATCAGTAGCAAACTGGTAAATTTTGTTCACACTGGAAAAACGTGTTCCAGATCCTATCAATAGATTTACCACTCTATATATTGTGTGCACTACATATCGTAAATAAAATTCTCAATTAAGACAAAGCTAGTACTTTTGTATCCTCTCTAAGCAACGTAATTCTCTCAGCTGCTGTTAAGAAGAAACATGTAGAAAGAGAAAAAAGAAAACCTTAAGATGTTCAGAAAACAATATTGCAATAATTCTCAACCAGGCATGAAACATTCGTGATGATGATCATCAATAATACCTGAATATTAACGATTATTGTTGTAGTCTGGAAGTGTCCAGCCATTTCTTGGAGATCTATGGATGATGTAGGCTACAGCATACTGCACCAGATCGGTCACACCAGTTTCCCATTCCTTCCAGTTCTTTAGCATGACGCCGAAGATTGCAAACTGTCTGAAATTACCACCTAATATTCTTATTCGTCGACACATTTTTTATAAAGCATCACATTATTGCGATAAAATGCCCGATCAGAGCTTTCTTTGTTCCTATTACTCTTTTTTTCTTTTCCACTTTTGCAACAGTTATAGAGGAGATAACGAGCTCAAATTCCAGTTGAAATTATCTTCAACTTCTCTTTTCATTTCACTTACAATTTTGTCAAACATAGTTCTGTGAAGAAAGGATGCATAGATCACAGTATGTGCAGGGTTACTTTCACCCGAAATTAAATTCTTTAATTCCATAATGCATTTGGCAAAGTGAAGTAGTGAATTAAATCAAAGATAATAAAATGATGTATTTCCTCCTTTCATTCGTATGGAAAAAAAGTATTTTATTACTCTCTTCTCTTCCCCTTACAATCATCTATATCTCTATGATTATAGCATTCCAATTTATTCTAAGCTATATTTTCTACTTTAGCTAATTTTTCTATAAATTTCTAATTACCGGGGTAGGATATTCCGGACTAACGCACCAAACCTCATGATCCCAATTACTCCATTGTGTTGCATCATCGTCGCTCACGTGTTGCACGCAACAGAGGGTAAAGCAAGGGATCAGAAGTCTCGTTTCAGTAACGTTGCTTGTACGTATTTCTTCGGCAGTTCTGTTAGGAGTATAGACAAGGAGGAAAATTAATTTGGAAACATTTTAATTCTGTCGAACTTTTGAATAATTGTTTACTTTTTACTGACGAAATGGATTGATGGATTGAGAATTTCCTGCCGTTTTTCCGGATAGTGCTGATAGCAACAAATTTATCTCAGTGCATAGTTGGTTTCTCTATTGTGGCATATCGATAGCATTGAGCAGTGAAGTTGTAAAGATGGCTATGGATGACACTGATCGCGAGGTTTCTTTTCAAATACTCTTTTCTTGCTTTGATTAAAAATAGTGGCTAATGTATTTAGATCGTTGAGTGATTTTAGAGTCAGCTGAATGAAGTTCAAGCGTTAGAAAGCATATATTCCGACACACCACAGTGCTTCTCATACACTGTAAACGATTCACAGATAACAGGTTGCATAACCATTGTATTATCCAAAATTGAAAATGGAATTGCTGTCCATGCAGGTTTGAATTTCGCATCTTTCAATTCGCTTCAGTGATATATTTTCACTTACATATGATCTATGATTGCACATGGCCATTTATTATTATTCAGCTATAATATTTAAGTAATTTATTACATAAGAATAAGTGCTGTTGTAATTTGTTTGATTAACATCTGTACGATATTTTTTAGATAAGAAAGTTATTCACGTTTATCATCTTCCACCGTTATTGCTGTGTTTCACATTTCCTCAGGATTATCCATCAAATTCCATTCCGTTATTTTCTGTTCGGTCGATTTGGTTGGATTCAATTAAAGTACGTTCCTTTATAAAATTTTCTGTCAGGTAGTTCATTTTATTTATTTAGCTTTGTAGGCATATTTCTTATTTGACTTCCGAATTTTTAATCTAAGACTTCTGTAAAACTGATGGATCATGATTTTCTATTGAAATCAGTTTCGTTATTAGAATAACAAATTATGATTTTCAGAGACATCGGCTAAGGGAAATTTTAATTAATTCATGGACGAATTATCGTGGCATGCCTATTTTGTTCACATGGATTGAACTGCTAAAAGAGGAAGCAATGCAAATTGTGTTGTCTCAAAACAGTATTGATTTAAATAAAATTGTTTTAGAGGATAACGAAGTTGAAGCAGTAAGTTTTTTGTCACGCATGTCCTTTATTATCATTATATTCTGTAAGCTATGCACTGGACAAGTTTTATTTCCAGATGAAAAAAGGACCAGCTGAACTTCTGAAAACATTTGTTGAATTTAATGACCAGGAGGCACAAAATGATTTCGAAAGTGAGTGGTATGAGTGCGAGGTAATTCCTTTAGGCATTTTAGTTGTTATAAAGCATCTTTTAAAGTCTGTAAACTGCCATTATTGACTTGGAAATATTTTTCGCCTTTTCAAGTTAGGAACAGGAATAGGAGTGTAATTATAACAGAACACCATCTTTTTCACATTCTGTATTTATTTTATTTAAAATAATGAAGCTTCTGGAGTGTTGAGAAATTTCGAGTCAATAAATTACGGACACGTAATGCTCAGCATGTTGATTTGTAAAGTAGCGTAGGGAAATTAATTTAAGGATAGTGATTATTTGAACTTGTAGGTATTCATTTATTCAAAAAGCAATAATATTTTTTATTCTAATCACTAAGTGAAGTTAGATGTATCATCAGTATCTTTCAGGTATGTTTCAGCTCGAAAAGTGGTAAAGAATGTATTAGATTTATGCCATGTGGTCATACCTTTTGCATGGAGTGCATTTCGCACTATTACCGTCAAAAACTACTTGATAATGTGGTATATTTTGACATCATAGATACTGTTTCTAAGTGCATTTAAGCTACTTGATGAGTTAAACAATTAAGCAAAACATATTTATATCTGGACCCGGACAATTAAGTGAACTACGTTCTGAAGTAGGTGTTTTTATATATTTTTTGTTGATAGGGATTGCTTGTACTGGTTTTAGAGTTTGTGGTAATACTTTAAAGTTTTTTTATTCTGTTCATTTTATTTTGCCTTGGGTTTTATTGTTGTTAGTTGTTGTTCATCTATTTTATTATACCTGTGAGCTGGAAAATCAAACTCTCATATGAACATATATTTTGCTTAAAACTATATTTTTCTTTTTTCATCATTGTGAATAACCGGCAATACACATATCAGCCATTTACAATATAAATGTCATTACTTTTACAAATTTCTTATTTTAGACTCCACAATTACAATGTCTAAATATTGGATGCGATAGCCCTGCTACTCAGGCACAAATTCGGCGAGTATTATCTGATAAAGAATTCGAAGTTTATGAACAACGCTTGCTAGACGGGGCATTAAATTTGATGTCCGACGTAGTTATATGTCCGAGAATATCGTGCCAGGCTCCTGTTATTGTTGATAGTGGTGAAAATTCCAGGTTTACCATTCATTGTGATAAGTAGGGACTGATATAATTTAGTTCAACCAATGTGCGTTACGCACCATATTTAAATAGAGAGTTTTTTTTGGTCCTGATTGCTTCGGAACAGTTTGATCCGTTGTGCATGGGTCAAGAAATGACTTACCTAGTGCAGCGATACATGATGGTGCTGCTAGACCATAGCGCTATCATTTTTTATCATAGAGATATCGTGTGCAGTATTTTTCAGCATTGTAGAGGTTATTTCACTTCAGTTTGGCAAGTTGTACATTGTGTCACTATTCCTTCTGCATACTGTGCAAAAAAGCTTACCATGGTGTAGAACTGTGTTCTTTAACCGAAGGTGAGCTTTAAATTGTCCGTTTTTCAAGTAGCTCAATTTTTTTGGTGTTGCAGTTAAATTCTTGTAATGAGCAAATGAAAAGTGCTCTTCTTTCTCTTCTCAGATTTATTTGTCCGCTCTGTGCATCCATTACTTATTGATTACTTTCTGTCTAACTTTCAGAATCAAGGAGAAAAATCCTGAACCAAATGGAAACTGCTGCGCCTGCTCAGCTTGAAGAAATATATAAAAGATATGGTGGCAAAAAACAGCTTGAACGGATGCTCGAAACACTAAAAAGTGAAGAATGGATAGAATGTAACAGTAAATCATGTCCATCATGTGGTTCCAAAATTGAAGTGATTACTATTTTTCAGCACCTTTTTTTTTTCAATGTGAGAACATCATTGTTATAAGTGAATAGGTATGACTGGAGGTCATAGCGCATCATTTAATATTCCGAATCTGTATAGTCAACAAAAAATCTACTGCCAGACCGTACGATTCTATTATAAAGTATGGTTAGTAGTTATAAGCATAAATTAACGTCCTGTCATGTAGTCTGTTTATCACACTCGTGATGGTGCTAAAATTGGATCATTTCTTTTGTTTATTGCATGCATATTGTATGTTTTTATTCATGATATTCTGTGTTATCTACGTTCGGTAATTTTTTGTTCTTATAGAAGAACAGTGGTTGCAATAAAATGGCATGCATAAAATGCGGGCATTATTTTTGTTGGCTTTGCGGTATTTCCTTAGACAAGAAAGATCCATATAGTCATTTCAATGTACCTGGGACAGGAAGTTGTCACAATCGCTTGTTTGAAGGTATAATTCTGGAATTAATACGTTCATATATAAGAGGAAATGTATCAATATCGTGCACAATAAATGCAAAAAATATAATTTTAATATGTAATTCTATAGTGTTAAAATGTAATTTTGTAATTTTATTTTATAACGAAAATATTTTTTTAGGTGTTGAGGACGATTATGTTGATGATGGTGATGGTGATGACTGGTGATGACGATGATGTGGAAGATTAGTGTTATTCGTTTAATGACATTATTCAAGATTAATTGAAGATTAAAACTCTGTTTTCACAAAAAACCGTTAAAACTAAGGAATAAACCGTGTCAATGTTTCTTTATTTTAGAGTTTAAGGATTTGTAAATTTTGCTTTTGTACTAGTACGAATTAAGACAACTTTATCTTGTGTGGTGTAAACCTACTGGTCTTATTTCAGTGTTGTAGCTTGTATCAGTTAAGTAAAGTTCATTTTTGTCTGAACGGTTTTTTAAAATAAGAACTCTATATGGCAGAAAGTTGCTTTGAAATCTAGAATGAATTATGTGGGATAAGGTGGCGTTACTTTCTCATTTTCTCCAGCAGGCAGAAGCTGCGGTTAATCGATTAATTTAGTTGCTTAGCTATAGCTAATTTAGCTGTTTTTCACTTCGTCACCGCAAGTTACGATGAAGTTTGTTCAGTGATCACGATTGATTATTTGAAATTTGTACTGTGAAGATTATCGAAAAATTTTTATCCTTTCTTCATTGCACTTGGAATAAATTTCCTTATTATAGTCTGCAATAATGGTTTTGTCCTATTAAGTCATACTATAATTCATTTCACAATACAGTTTAATTCAGTAATACCGACTAATAAAGATTTCCAATTAAAGAATAGTTAAAAAATATTAATTAAAACCACAAATAAAATTTAGTTGGTCGATTTGTACAATGTCAGATGGTTTTATTGGCTCGGTGCTTACTTGTTGAAGCTACTGAAATTTAAATTAGTGTTTGGGAGTGGTGTGAGATTGCTAGTGTTGGTGATGATGTGAAGTTATGTTTTTTGTCGGCATACTGGAATTTACCATATCACCTGTAATTATAGGGAGAAGTATCTGATCCTAATGCCTTCATTAAATTGGAAGCACTACGCAGTCATATTTGCTTCTGTTTCTGGGATGCCGGTTTTCTGTTATTGGTACTACAGCTTGCCGCACGTAGTAGATCGATTTGTCAGTTTTTTCCCTGTTCATATTCAAGTAATATTTGGTTAAATTATGAAGAGCATATATGGGGGTAGATTTCAGACCGAAAAATGGATGATGGAAGAACCAAAGAGGGATAACCAAGACTTTCGCGAATTCATGAAAGAACTATCAGCAATGCAACAAAAAGCCGATCATGCAGAACTTACGGAGAAAGTTGCGATTGAAGAAATGCGAAGACATGCTTTATGATAGTGACTTGAGTCATTTTGTTTGTAAGTTTAATTTGTAGTAAGTTATAATAAAATCACAGCTTATTATAAATGACTGAAGGCTAAGGCTTAGAAGCATAAATTTTTAAAAAAAGTGTGGAGTAATTTTATGTATTAGTGAATGAACAAGATAAATTAGAAGTACCGAAAAAAGTGAGACTGCTTTTATGGTTTGCAAAGTTATAGAATTACTGTGTTTCTGAATCGTTTAATTGTCTGAAAAGAAAAAATATGTTGGCAAGAAAAGGATGAAGTCAGTTGACTTCTACTAGAGCCATTTATGGTTTTAATATTATGATATATAAGCTATGTGGAGCTTCGAAATTTTTGCATGTTTTTCTGTTGATATTGCCAAAGGACGATTCCGTATCAATCCTAAGGCTTATCTTTACTATGCTTAATTATCTTTCATTTTGTTACCTCTATTCATAAAAAATAAAAGATGAATGAATTCGGTTTGCAGGTATCAGCTGATCGAAATGTATCTTATCCTCTTTTCGAGGCATTTTATTCAGCTTCGTCATTGTAGCTTGTGTACGACAATACCGGAACTAGAAACCACTTTCATCCGTGAATCTGGTGTGATGCTTTGAAACAGTTGGTATAGCGCTGAGAGTTTGTTCATGTGTTCTAAATTTACCTTTTTATGTTCTCTTGCCTTTAATACGAGGGAGAAATCAACTGATACAATTGTACCGAAGTTGTACAGGAAAATGAGTGTTCTAACTGCTTACGATTAATGAAATGAATGGAAAATATTTTGGAAATCAGCTCGTATGGTAAGTTTCTTTAGTTAGCGATTAGACCGTGTTTATATTGATTGCTTTTTTGGACACTATATTTTTAGTCTTATGTATCGTTCATTGCAATGTAAAAAGAATGACAAGGCATTCAGTACAGTGGATGAATGTAATCATAACGCCTAATTAGGCTCTCTGTAGCAAAAGTTATCTGTGGGATACTGTTTGATGTGTTTTTATATCTATCGAATCAAAAGCAGAAAATTGACATTTTTTAAATACATTGGATGCATTTTCTCTTTTTCAGTCTTTTACCACAACGAATTTATTGGTCCTTTTGTTTTGCTAATTCTTGTTTTCATGAATTGTCATCGGTATGAGCATGATTTTATCAAATTTCATTGGGTCAATAGGAACATGGCGATGTTGGCATAAAACGTAATCGAAGACTAAAATTTTTGGAAAGATAATAATTTGTTATTCACAGTGATTTCTTTCGTTTCGTCTCTTTCATTCAAAATATTCGTTCTTTTTTTAGCAACAATTGGAATAATGAGCTATACGTTGCAATTTTTATTTTGGAATATGTTGTAGTATTGGAAGTTTATTTCTTCAACCGCTTGCGGATGCGTATTTAATAATGATAATTAGTATTTGAATTCGGTTGTCGTCGATAAGTTTGGTATTTTGGTATGAGTGAATTGACTGATCTCTTCAAATAACTAGTGGAAGTTTCAACTTTTTTTGACGTCTACTTTAGTTAAAAGTGAAAATTACTTCCACTTCACTGCAGTGTTCTAATGAGTTTATTGCAATATTCAAGCTGAATAACATCTCAGTAAATAATCGCAATAGTTCATTATGTATTCATTTAGGCAATTTAATTTAACAACTAAATTATGTTGGTATGGAGAGGTAGTATAAATAAGCAAATGTCCTGGGAATTACGAAGTTAATAAAGCAAAAGCAATGAAACAATACATCAGTGATACATTTAAACTTTGACAATAATCACTCATTATAATTATGTACATAATTATCAAAATGTATGTTGATCGATACAGCCAAACCCATGTGTCACCAACATCATCAATGTTTTCATTTTTTGAATTCCCAAAAAAAATTGAAGATTAAATTAAGAAAAACCATTTCCCTCAATTGATCTAAAGCAATAATTTTTAAACTTGCAATTAACATCTGCTTATATGTACGCATTGAAGATTCGCTACGACCTAATGCATAACGAATAAAATATGTGCAATTAAATTACTCGTTGGACAAGCTCGTTTCGCAAAAAATTTAAATGTTGTGTTCCGTCATTCTTTAAGAATGATTGAATGAGTTTAAAATGCATGCACAATTATATCCATCCAATATCGGATATGAATCTCAGAATTGAATTCAATAACATCGGAATTTCCAGGTTTATCTCACAATTTTAAGCTTATCATCTACAGTTTAGTAGAAGATTAATTTTATTGATATAAATTAATATTTGTTATACATTATACATATATATATATATATATATATATATATGAGCAGTCAAACAATATTTCGACAATTTAAACGAGATATAAAGAGTATGAACCAGGGAAATGTAGAATAAGGTAATAGTAACGAAAAATAATGTAAGATATATGTTTTAAGTTTTTAAGAAATTCAGGAGATTACTGGAAATACTACACAGTACAGTTAAGGAGTAGAGCAGCTGTGCTGCATAACAGAAATACAAACTTCGTGGTATTTATGAGTTACAGACAACGTTTTTATGAGTTCCATCTTTGCAATATGCTATAACGATTTACAGTCAGTTACAGAAGATGCCAAAATAAAATTTATTGGAAAATATTCAGCTTCTTCCTGTACGTTCCAATGTACCAGTTGTTAACATATATGCCGGTTTGTAACCAACAACCGAACCATCATCAGCAATAATCTTCAATGCATCATTCTTACGAGTCGTGTCACGCTCTCCAAGGGATGTATAGCCTAGGTCATATAAAGGACAATATGGTATGCACATACCACGTAACGCTCGCCACACGTCATCATAGCTCCAATCCAAAATTGGACAAACCCTTTAAACAATTTTTTTACTTTCAAAATAATAATTATGTTTAAAACTCACTATGAGTTTGAATAATATCTGTGTGATTAATCATTTTTTTTCAAACTAGAACTACCATAATCCAATCCAATCTTTATTTGTTCTAAACTAATTATTTTTTTAAACTAATCACTGCGGTGAATTAATACTCTAAGTCATAATTACGAACGAAAATATCTCATTTATTAACTGCTACGATAAACCGGAAAAACTAGCCTCAAGTAACGTGGCCAATCAGCATCTGTCAAATGACATTTAGACTTCATGGACGATACGCTGGGATCAGTAGCTCGGCTACCCATAAATATACATTTTAACTTCGGTCTCATATCTCTCAATTGTACAAGACCTTCTTTCACCGGACCTGATGTTTCCAGTACTATGATGTTGTATCTGGAATTTTGATATCATTCAGTCCTTTCTGGATTACTCGTAAAACTCTCATTCAACGACAGGCTCCAGCCTTTTGAAAAGCATTACAAAACAGACAGCCACCGTACTTCGGATAACATACTCATAGCCTTTTCAAAACGTACACCTATATGTTACGGATCGATAAAAATAACAAGCCGTTTAGTGGTGTCAATGATGAATTGATTCATTTCCGGGAAACTATCACCACACACTATATGAAAACCAAGTATAGTCTGCTCCGGTCCATACTTCCTGCAATTCATATCACTTCCTTATTAGTACAATGATTGTCAAGCTTATTTCGTAATTCCGCCAAAATCGTCAGATTTCTCGAATCGAACATTACATCTCTCCTGCTTTCCGCAAGAGACTTATGACGGCACCCTCAGAGTATTTTGTGCACTTGTCGATCTAAAAGAACTATTTTTGAAAGAGCTGACTTGTCAATAGCAGCACGTAGAAGATGTAGGACAAGAGTGCAATCTTTACCACCATTGAACGATATTGCTATTTCATCCAATCTAAAATAGTTGCACCTCTATTTTTTTATGGTGGTGTAGTTCAAAAGAAATTCTCATTTATTACTTAATTTTTTATAATAATTTTTTTCCACCACTATTACTTAATTTTTGAGGTAAATTTTCAGAGCCATTAATTTAATGGAATGCAAGGTGGATCTGGATGTAGCTTCCCGCAAAAACTTCTATACTTGAGGTCTCACCGACAGAACTTACTAACACATTCAGAGAAATTATTTCGTTGATACAACTCATGGCATCATCCAGTCGATGCACAAAACCATCATTTAAGCCACTGGCCAACTCCCTTTCTCGGAAAGCGTTGAACTTTTGTACCGTATCTATCCATGGTTGTTCATCAAAATATGTCACCTGATCTAAACGATAATACGAAATTCAGAAAGGGTTAAATATGGTTCAAAATTCTGCTAAGTGCAAAACGCTCAGGAATTTTTTATTTTGCATGTTAATTCCTGTTAGACAATAGCAAGTAGCTAATCAATAATAGCTAACCTTTCAAAGAAGCTTTCAAATCCTCTACAACTTTGTCGCCCACATCTACATGCTCACTTTCGATCAATAACTTCGTCTTACAATATCTGAAAATACGATAAAACTCAAATATAAAAGGAAATGATATGTTATGCAATATTAAAGTAATACTTTGATCCCTTCAGATATCAGATCTATTGCTCAGTTTTATGAGGGCTTTACTGAAAGCTTTTAACCCGCTAAGGAATATTTCTGTCACTCTTGAAAAATAAGTTAAACTGCTAGATAGCATGCCCTTCTCCACAGCAGTATTAATCACTTACTTACCCGTTGTTTCTTACAGGATATGAACCAATGGAAACTTTCTTTGAACTATATTTCTTTGCCACCTCCATTATTACATCCGAAAATTGTAATTCAATACTCTTAATATGGAGAACAGATGAATAAAACGGCTTTGCTGCATGGGATGGAAATATCGACTTCTGCAAAACATATATTAACCTCATCATAGAATATAAGCTGAAAAAATCACTTTGTTATAAACTATCTAATTTACTATTTTGTTATCGCAAGATATGGTGCTAATTAAAGACGGATAGCAGGGAACAAATTTTGCACAGTATTGCAACAGCTTTTCAGGGGGTACTCCAACCAAAGGAAATTTTTCGAATTTTCTCTTTTCTCTCCTTCACATTTTTTAAGCTCATACTATATCATACAAAGAGTGAAAAAAGTTCTAATTGATAACAACATCGACAGGACTATCACTGTTGTAATTTCTATCGATGATGATTGGTGATACGATGTTTAAGGAATTTCGAATTTAACTTACTTCATGTTCTTTGAATGCTTTAGCACAGAACTCCGGAATACCGGGAAATGCATAGACATTTCGCATTTGAACCAAAGGAAAAACTGTTCGTGTATTCCATAACAACCGAGCACTTTTTGGTATCTGTTTAAGAGCTACACCATAATCACACTCAAACAGCGCTACCAGTAATTTTCATTGAGTATAAAAGTAGGTACAAAATTAATTAAGTACAAAATTAAAAGTCTGGTTTTACAATGGTTTTACTGATTGTTAAAATGATTCGTTATGATGACATTTTGGTCTACAGATAATCGCAACATTCCTGATTTTAAAATATGATTATAAAATTAAGTACAAACCTAGCTATAGAATTTAGTCATTATTCGAAAAAATTTTCAATGAAGAAATAGAACTTACAGTACACATCCGCTGCAAACCACTATCAGGTATGATTTTGTTCGCACTTTGGATAAAATTCTCAATCAATTCCATCATCTCCTCTCTTACCGTCAACTCATCATTAAATGCAACTGCCAATCCTGAAAACTTTTTTTTTACTTAACGCATTCATCCAAAAATTTCAACATCATTTATTTTCAGCGCCGACATTCACTAATTTCTAATATTGCAGACTACAGTTCACAAGTGTTCATTTCGATCTAACGCTTCATTCCGTCGAGTATCACGCTTCAAAACACAAATCACAAACGTTGCAGCACCTTGCTAAGCTAAATCAAAGAAACCATTTGTTAATAAATAGGCCATAACAAAAATCTTAGCAGAAATAAATTTGCATAAGGAAATACCAGTGTAAGTTCGATCATCGTGCGTAGGTCCAATACCACCAGAGCTGAAGACGATATCGTAACGTTCACTAAACTCTTTCACTTCACACGCTATATCATCGGTATTATCAGATATTATAGATATCTATATTAGAACATTATTGTCTCTGTACTGAATCATATTTTGAAGAAATTAATTGAACGATCTAAGGCAAAATTATAACTAAATCACAGCCATCGAGATCTTGATCGCTTACTTTTTTTTATAGAACATTATTGTCTCTGTTTTACTTTTCACCAGAATTTTATCGCTCAAGAAAATAGTTAACTAACAAAAATCTTAATTCTTTGAAGCAGTAGCACTCATCCTAAAAGAAATTGGCTATACACATAAAACTATTGTAATAGTTCTATGCATAAGTTTCTTTATTTACTGCAACAACTAGTGTGCCAAATAGCAAATAAACATATGGATAAAGAAATAAGTCAATGAAACATATTACAATAGTTAATTGGAAAACTTAAAGAAGACAGAACAAATAAACCTAACGAAATAAATACGCATGAAAAAATAACTACTATGCTATACTTACTTTTTGACTACGACCGAACGAATGAATAATATGATTGATATTATAAAAGCAATGATTAATACACTGTCCATTTTTCCATAATCAAAGAAAATTTCCTTATTTGCCGATTTTTTATTTTAAAATCAAGACAATGAAAACCCGTATAACGCTATTGTTATACCTTTTTTAGCAGAATTCCTCGACCATACAACTCCTTGCAGAAAAAATTTGAATTCAAATCACTTGTTACACCTTTCAAAATTTCATCACCAATTACTGAAACGTAATATGTGCATTAGGTTAGATATATAATATCTTATTTAAAGCAAATAATACGTAATAAGTGCAAATTTCATAAAACTCATTTACATTAACCCAATAAAAATTGAAGAGTGATGTTAAAATTATACGATGTCCAAAATAAATTACGGGAGAAACGATTGATTCATTACTCATGATGAAAAAATCCAGGAATGGAAAATTTTACGCAGACAGCATATTTTTTCAGCATATTACTCATTCCCCCTAATTATAGCAAGCTATCTTCCGTTTTGTTGAGAATTCTCTTTTGATAACAATGAAGTTCTTATTATTTTGTAAATACCAATTTAATAGATAATGAAATTTATAAAACAATGTAAATATTTCTTCTAATGGCTATGCCATTAGAAGAAATATTTACATGTACATGTAACGTTGTATATAGAAAAAATCTGAATCATTCTTATGTAATTTTAAAATAGTAACTCTTAAAGAGAATTAATCCAAAATTTCTTCTTTGATTGTATATAATATGATATAGGCTTCATCGATGAAAATTTTGAAAATTAAGCGAAGAGCAAAATACTCATAATGCCTACCGATAATGCCTGCTGTTTTACGTTGTGTGATATTGGTTGCACTCGATGAATATTCACTGTCCGTCCCTTTTTGACCGCTATAACGACATCGATTATATACTAAATATGATAATGAATCGCTCATAATTAGTCGCTTAATTCGACAGGACATCATCATATAGAGCAGCAATACTGAAACTAAACAAATCCTCAACTGCAGTTAACAGGTAAATACTACTTCATTCTAGCACAATCATATTATTATTTATGACCGCTGATAATTAATCCATCCTGTGAGTCATTAATATTGTAGCTTGACTGATTTAATACAACTCCATCACATGATCAAATGAGAATAAAGAATTGAATTAGTTGTTCGAAAATAAGCCAATAACACTGAACTGTATTAATATCCTGATCCTAACACCGCTAAAACATTGATTATCGAATTTACATTAAAAGTTAAATCATCTCGTCCATTTTACTTATTATGCAAAACAATGCCTACCAATTAACTTTTTATAGGAACTGAATTGCAGCAAAGCTTACCAAGCGTCGAGTTTATTCATCCGTTGAATATTAGAAGTGTTTTATAGCAAAACTTTCACGTTGTTAATTGTCGCTATTGTAGCACACGTAACCTTTTCTTCAATAATCATTTCAACATTAAATGCACCTGTGGACACCTACAGAAAAATTCTCCAATATAAAATTATGTTTGATGAAGCGACTTTAACTTCCGCACAATTCTATGGCCAAAGACATGTTGGTTTATTCTAACTGCAATCTAAGAAAGAACAAGTAATGTTACCTCAAATTTTCATTCTCATCATCCCTGTCTATACACATATGCGCAGTACTGTCAAACTCTCCTGAGTAACAGTAAAGATAACCAAGTGTTGAATCCTCTGACGGAACTTATCCTTAATTGCTACGAAACTGCAAAATAATAAAAATCTTTCCCATCTTCATATGGTTTAACGACATTCCCTTCACTTGTTAAAAAATTTTATCGGAGCAATGGCACAAGAGAATGAACAGCAGTAAATGGAAATTAAATGATATTAAATGACATAGCTATATCTAACTCTTCAAACTGTTAAAAATCTATTATCTCGCAATGATTTGTAATCGCAGGAAAATGGAAATCAGGAATAATACAGGGAATTGTTTCCTATATAGTTCGCCCAATCCGTGAGCTAGACCCCTTAATTCTGTGAAGACCATAACAAAAACTATTTTTCCAAGATAATCTCGCTGATATTTGAAGCGTAATACTAGATACCCCAAATAACAACATATGCGAGATCTGGCATCGCGTTATCTTTGGTATATCAAAATTTAACAATAAAATATTGAAAACAAAAAAAATGAACACTGAAACAATTAAACGTATATATCTATATAACTGTAAATGTAACTCGTAACTGATAAATTTATCACTATTATTTTATCGACTATGCGGTCGATAATCTGAATCCGATGAATCCGTATCACCTAGGTAAACAATACGTAAACGTTTACGACGCCGAGGCCCCGACACTGGTTCTCTACTTCCACTTGGCTCACTGCCATCTGCTGTCAACCCATTTCCTAAATGAGATTTGAACTGAGGCAGAGAAATAACTTGAAACATTTATCTGTGTATCGTTTTATCAGCGCTTATTGAAAAGGACTACATGCAACACTCGAAAAAGGTGAAAGAAATTTTTTGTAAGATCTAGTTATTACAAAAATGGCATCTTCAAAGGACAGTTCAATTAAGCGTAACAAACGAACAACATCCAGTCGAAGTAAAAAAATGACTATGCAGAAATAAGCTCTTCTAATTACACATTTAGAAAGACTATTCTAAGCATTTACTTCCGTCGAATGTTCTGCTGCTACTTGAAGTTCCTAAACTCATACTTTCTTCTCGAGCGCGAAGCCGTGTTTGTCGTCTGCTGAGGACGCTCGAATTATATTTTATATCGTAAAGTTCGAGCTAAATGATGAAAAATCAATATCTCTAAAGATTGGATCCTGAGTTGTAGAAGCATATTGTGATCAATCTTTGTAGAAAAAATCAAAAAAAAACTTTCAACTTCTCCGCTGTGATTATTACATATGCGGCATGAAGAAAAAAAACGCACTCCATTACGTTTCGGTTTCTCCCACTCAACAACTCCTATTTCCTGTAAACGTTGAACTTCCAAATGCGATTTCCGAGGTCCTCGCTGGTTAAAGCACATCAATACACCAGACATGTCAAAATGTAAGACAGTATTCTGAACAATACTAAATAATATTAGCTGGTGTCATTAAGAAGTTCTGAAACTTATAATAGTTTCGAAA
Source organism: Litomosoides brasiliensis (assembly GCA_013365375.1). Taxonomy (NCBI): domain Eukaryota; kingdom Metazoa; phylum Nematoda; class Chromadorea; order Rhabditida; family Onchocercidae; genus Litomosoides; species Litomosoides brasiliensis. Next base: position 75,714 of record JABVXW010000175.1, on the reverse strand, counting down.
TAAAAAACAATTCCATCAGTCAAGAACAAGTTCCAGATAAACAGACACCTCTCTTATTGGTTCACGCATCATCGCAGTTTTCAAGATAATACCGGTAGCATCATCCAATAAAAATATCACAGTGCACATATCGACTTCATCCAAATATATATTTCGGCGAGCCATTGCATCAAACGGTCTTCAAAGAAATTTCCTGATTCTTTCCACATGGCAAATCAGAAGCATCGTTTTAGTCGACATTAGGATCATTGCTAATATGTTATAAAATACCTCGAATTTTAAAAGTACCAAGAATATTAAAATCCTCACACTACTTCAACATTATAACCTTATCGCTTACGATACGAACAATCGAAGGAGAGAGATATACGATGGAGTATGAAAAAATTACTGAAATTCTGGAGATAAAGATTGGGGAATTTAGGAAACAAACCGGCTTGGATCATCAAAAACTGGCGAGTGAAGATCACATTCGGCAATAATAGCAATAATCTGGCTTTCGATATCGACGTCTACTCCTTTGATGACCTCAATCACAGTAATGGAGGATATCGGAAGAAGAATAAAAGGTACAAATTTATAATGCTCAGAAGTGGCGATGTAATAAACAAAAAGATTATTGATGACTGCGTAACTCTGTGATTGTTATTTGGCAAGAGCCATAAATCCATCACTTAAAATTCCATTAGAATATTAAAATAATGCAATTATGTTTTTTTCAATGGATAAGTTAGAATAATGACGCATAGAAGTGAAAAGGATAATATGATGTCATCATCTCCCGGATGCTGATATTGCAAGGAGCAAACATACCAGCCGAAAGTCCTGCTCGAAATCTGACGTTGGTTTAATATGACGTCCAAAACTTGATTTAATTTTCACGTTGCTGAAAATAATTTCATAAAGAGCTATACCTTTAGAACAGCACAAACTTCATTACATCTCCGACATGGGAATTTGAATGGAATTTCAATTATAAATATCCACGTTCACATAATTTCAAAATAAAAAATGAAGGAAGGTTAGTGCATAACTCGTGAAAATGATTAATCATGCAATTTCATGAGTAGCAATGAGAGAACTGCATGTACCGAAAGTTCGGTTAATAAATCTATATTAGAAATAATAATACTACTGCAGAATACAGAGTGCAAACTTCAACCTTTCAAGCCTTTCATGGAAAAAACTATCCTTCACCCACAAATTAGTTCGCCAAACTTCTTGAAATGACATTTTATCATCAGTCGACCTGCAAAGGAGACACAGATGGAACAAACGACAACAGATACCTTGCTACTCCTTAGCAAGTCAATGGATGAAATGTTCGGCTAAGAGTAATTACCGTTGCATTTTATATGATACAATTGTTGGTCCATCAAAATGAAGCAATCGTCCCGATTCATCTGAATGGAACATCAAACTAGCTCCTTCCACTTGTAGTGATGTATTCTTTGGTGGCTGCAGCGAAAATGGTAGTGAGGCCTGTAATTATGTTCATTTAATACACAAAAAAGCTAAAATCCTACAATATTAAAAACTTGAAAAAAAAATCCTAAACACCACAAATTTTTCCAACAGTAAGATGAACCTGCATTTTTTTTCATGCTACCAATCCCCCCCCCCCCCAAAATTTTCTGCTTTATGCGCTCTGTGTTGTATCATGTTTCCCAAAACTGCTGATAACTAAAAAGTTAATTCAATGACAAACTGACCGGTTCTGTCATTTTTGCAGCATCAACCAACATGTACGATTTTTTAGAAGAATATGAAATACCTAACAAGTGATAAGGTACACCACTATACTCTAGCGTTGACCAGTTACCTGCAATGTTCATACAAAGGACAACTTAACGACTGGAAGACAAACTGCATTTATTTGCTTTCACAGTTGACTGGAGTCATTTATATTTTGTTTATAATTCTCTAAAATTCGAAGAAGATTACCTGCAACTCTTGCACATTTGACTGGTTCAGATATAATTAATGTAGGTACAGGCAAAACTATTTTTCCATCAAACCGTAATTCGGGGTCATACAATCCTTCTTCAGTCTAAAAATAATTTTATCACCATAATGAATCTCAAGTCCAAACTTTCAATTTCTAAAAACAAATTAATATAAAAAGTCTCATATAGCATCATGATCTTTATAACGAGTAATAAAATAATGCAAAATTTTAAGCACAGAAATATTTACTTGATTTTGGAAATCGACCAAATTATATAGCACTGTTTCATATGGTTTCTTTTTGAAAACAATTACCATATCAGATATTACACTCACGTTTGTAACATTTCCAAAAACCTTAAAAATATATCAGTTATACTAAAAATCCATGTGATTGGTCACCTAAGTGGCGATAACAAAGTAAAAAATACAGCATTTGCACAACGCGTGGAATTGTAGAAATTTTCCTTACTTCTTTAGTAATGCGGAAGATGCCTTTGAATTTAAGTGGATAAACATCAAAGACGCCAATAACACAATCTGTTCCAGTGGAACTGCTGCCCCGTACACTGTTCTGAATGAACAAGGTATATCAAATATGTGTAAACCTTTTATCGTGTAAATCTCAAGCTTTCATAATTGATGGTGACTTGATACCTGCGACAGCATGTGTCCAAATAAGCAAAACGTTCGTCCAAGTTCATTGGGTGCTAAGCAGCTATAAAATTTACATCTTTAGGATATAACGAAAATGGCTTTAAATTCTTTCTTACATCAATTGAACGACGCTTACACTACCGGAGTATTCATGTCCATAATATAAAAAAATTGCAGGATCTAACCGAAAATTTCCGAAAAAACTGTTGATGGAATCAATGGGTTTGTGTACCTATATACTTAAACAAATGCGTACATCTATTTGTGTAGTCATGCATGTGTATATGTATATTTAATGAATGCGTATAAATTAAATCATATAAACAAAAGAAATGTTTCCATATTAGCAGCGACATGCTGTTCATATATACGTTTGATCACATAAGAAATGATTTCTCTTGAAAAAAAAGCAAACCTGAATTTACAGGAACCTGATGGCAGTATAAATTCAGCCTCCATTGACTGACGTAGGGGATCAATGCATAACAAACGATTCTGTGTTAAAATCAGTACCCAGAACGGAGAAGAGTTCGATGTTCCTTCCTGTAATACATTTTTTTAAGGAATAAACATATTACAAAGCGATGAATAAAAGTGGTATGCAGTGAAAATTTGTGCCCATAATAATGACTGCGACATCCTTCCACTAAATGAGTTCAATTTTAGGTTTCCCCATTCTTCATCTAAATGTAACTAGACAAGGTGTATTTATAAAATACGAAATAAATACAAAAGAATTAATAACTATACACTATAATGTTATAAAAAATTGCTTGTGTAGGGAGTAATTTTTTACTGATAAATCTATATTCAGCATAATTCACACAACGTGCGAAGATCTCAGGTGTTTATTTTATGAACGGAACAGTAAAAAAGTCTGAAATTGTGACTTTATAAAAAAGCAATGTTTAAAAATCCAAAACTATTTGCCATACTTTGAAAAGTTAGATGTAAACCTAAATGAGTCGCTCCAAATTAACCCCAACACATTGATCGAAAAATAGCATTACTGATGAATGTGATACAAAAACAGACCTGCAAGTCAACAACAAGTTCAACCCAAAGTGTGGACAAAATCTTTTCTGTTTCGTCGAGCATATCTAGTCGGCATAATGGCTCCAGAATATCAATGTTGTAGATTTTGCGTGCTTTATGTGCAACCATCAAACCTCTGCATTTGATGAAGATATAAATTAAAAGATCTTATTGTATTAATCATTCGAAAAGCAGAAATGGCTTTCATTTCTCAATCACTCTTGCTTTTTATTAGTACTGAAAACCTTTTGATGACCGAATAGGTAATTCTCCACTGTCAATTTCTCTAAATATATTTTCCTTGCTAAGATACTGCTTACGAATCACAACGTGGAACTCACCCGTCGACGTTAAGAAAACCTTTTGTGTCGTGTTTCTCACATAGAACATACTGCCGATTATTCTGTAAAATAAAATCAAAATATAAACCATGATTCATCTCTTGATAAATCAATTAAACAGATCAAAAGCACATAAGTTGGAAATCCTTGATTAAAGCGAATTCCAGCATAAGAAACACAACAGGCTTTATCAGCTGAGATTACAAGCTTTTTCCGAAGTTGAAAGCTATGAAAAGCAAACTCCCTCATCATTTCATAAAACGACCATATAAATACAAAATAATCGTCCACAACTAAGCCCGCTAAACTAAAGTTAGTATCATTAGATCCTATAATTATAAGTCCTATACTACCAATAACCCAGAAAGTAAAACGGCATAAAACATACCGACATAATAAGCGAACGCAAAGCATTTCTACCAAAACTGCACTGGGTTCGTTGAAGTCCTAATTCACGTCGAATGATTAAATGCCGTATTGAGGGATGTTTCAATATCTGTGCGGGACTCTTCTTACATTCAGCACCCAAACACGACAGTAATCGACGGGATAGCTTCAATATTGCTGTCGTTCAGTGCTTATTAACATTACTAGATGTAAGAAACACGGAGAATCGCTTAAAAACGAATAATGGACAAGACAAAAAATGGGAAAAAGGAATTTGAGGAGCTTCAATTATTCCATATTAAAATTAAGTTCAAAACTACATATTTCAGAATCTTTCATTCATAATTCTTCCATAGATCGAAAAAATCAAAATATACCTCATTGTAACCATCATCATCATTCGGTCGATGCGTGTTCCTCGATTCCGCATTCATTAAACGATTTAACAACCGGTTTCCAAGAGATGATGTTCCCATAATTTTAGCAAATAACGTTTCCACTGCTTCGTTATTCCTTCAAATAAACGTATTAAATTTCCAAATCTTTCGACTTTGGCTCAAATTTATTACTCTTCTCTAACCTGCACATCTCATTCAGAATCTTGGTAACTTCGACCTCGAAGATATCAAGATTCATACTGTACCTCAAACGCTTTATAAGTGCGTTTCGGCTTATACAGGAAAAAACCTAGAAGTGTTGTAAAGGCATAAGGTGCAAATAGTGCAAAAATTAAACACAAGATGCCAACTACATGATATCTCGTTGTTTAATCTATACAGTTGAAGATTACTGAAAACACTTTCATGGCCTACGATAAAGGGTTGTCGAGCTTGTCAGGTAGTTTTTTGCATTTCTGTAAGCTATTTGAATTTTCGAAATCAAGATATTCTATAGATATGGGCTAAGTGTCTCTAAAATGATTCGAACAACTGCCCAAAGAATTATTAAAATCTAGAAGCGATCCCCGACCCCAACACTTCCACTCCTTCCCACCTTCTATGTCCATGTGAAGAAGAGGACGCGGTCCCAAAGCATGTAGAATGAAATGAAGGAATCTCAGGCGTACATTATGCTTTCCACGTGGATGAAGCGGGAGAGCTGAAGGTTGAAATAATTCTGTTCAACTATTAACTAGAAGAAGAGAGCTTTAGCTATCTAAATTAATTTGTTGTAACCGTTCTGATCCGATAAAGGATGATCTGCGGTTTAATAAGCGATATCTCGCGTATCGCGACAGCTTGAACTTCGTTCGTCATAAATGGTGAGTTATAATTATGAAAATTTTCACTTTTTATGGGAATTTAAGGCTCTTTTCAAAAGACTTAACTAAGTTAAGTCTTGGAAGCACTCAAATTTAGCAGTCATTTCTGAGTTGCTTTATCGATCAAAGGTCACAGCAAATGAAACTATTAAGCTGTTTATTAGTAATATTTTTCCATGATTTTTATGTTATCAAAATACAATTCGCGATTAATTTTAATTGGGAAGAAAGAAGCACTGGCAAATGATAGGATGAAATTACCAAAAAAGGTGCAAATATTCTGCTTATCATTATCATTATTATTATCATTAATTCATCATCGCAACCATCATTATCATTTATTATTACTATGAAAATAAATTAAATGAAATCACACAGTTTACAATAAGCAAACAATGAATGAAAGCACTGATAAAATGTACGTTAGAATTTAGTGATTAAAATGATAGAAACGAATGTTACGGAGAAGGAAAAATGTGCCTATATATGCTGCATGTGTAGGACTGTGTGAATATAAATAATACTATTCCTTTCAGGAACTCCTAATTAGTTCAATAGGCAAGGTAAAATAACTGTAATTTCATAAAAGTGCCTGATAATATAATTAATTACGGTAGTAGAGAATGATTGTTTGAAAAACACCGCAACATTCCATATATCACAGGATATTATTGCAATCATTTCACATATCACTACTTCTCGAAGTCATTTGACATTTTTTTTCCACTTGAGAATTTAATCAAAGAGAACTGACTGCTTGATGGGCAAAGTTCCAGTCTTCCCACTAATTTTTCAATATTGAAAAATTGTAGCGAAGTTGGTACGGTAATTTTGAGTTCAGTTCTAATCAATTAATAAACAAAAAAAATAACATTTTTTAATCTTATAGTATTGGTTGAAATTGTAATGGTAACGATTTGTGAAAAAATATGAAAATAAAATAGTTAAGGATGCACTTGTATGTGTCGGTAAAGTTTTCAACAAAATTTTTTTTGCTCATTGAACTTTCCTTTTGAAGATTAATAAAAAATTGACCGGAAAAGAAAAGAACAAGTTGAAATAATTGACGTAATTAAAAGATTAATTTGTAATGATTCATAAGCTACAGTACAAAATTGGTAGAGACAAAAATTGCAAATAACATTAAATTTAAATGAAACCAAATTTAAATGTAAGCGAAGGACAAAATTTGTGCAATCAAATAATCCAAATTGTATATTTTGGTTAATAATTCCAGTAATGTTAATTTTTATCATTAAATTATTGTTGCCATATGCATAGCCACTCTTCGTTGCTACAAATAGCAAATTTGAATTTGCAATTCATTCTAATAAATATAATTTTAAGTATTCCATCTGTACAACTCTTTTGAATTTCCGCAATGGTCTAATTCAAATTTTTAATTTGTTTTACAATTCAACTATTCGTGATTGGAGTAGAAATGAAATTGAAATTTCAAATACTTCGGAATTTCAATTTAGTAATAAATGTAGAGTCTTAGGACAGGAATGAAAGAGATGCCAACCGGTTAGTTTCCTTTCAACTCATTCTCTTCGTCGTGTAATGTAATTGAACTGGAAGATGTATTACTGATATTACCCATACCTATCTCATCCAATCTTTTCGATATTGCTAATATATGTGTTTGCATTTGACCGCATTCCTCCTGCAAACTTTATTCATTTGAAAACTTAACAAATTACATTAGATATTTCGTGGCATTTAAAATTTGATAGCTTTATTTCAAACAAAAACAATAAGACACCTGTAATAGTAGTAAAAGCGATATGATAAGGTGTCGCATAACATAAGCAAATAAAGAAAAAAGTGAGCAAGGAAATAAATTAATGAGTGGATAAACATATTGCTAAACAATTAAGGAAATGATTGGAAGGTGAGTAGAAAAGCAAATCACTTAACAGAATCTTCAAATAAGTTTAACCGATCAGTCAGCTATTAATTAATTAGTGAAATGGATTCGTAAACTAACAGACTAACTGCTATTTTACTTAAGGTGATTGGTTGATTAATTACTGATTGTATCAGGAATACCCGAAGTTTCGCATTTTGCTGCTTGTAACGCTCTGCAACAAAGATCATCTCTACTTCACGATCCTTCATCTCTTCAAATATATTCAGCAATCGTTGATTTACTTTTAACCATTCAGTCATCTTTTTCTTCATATCCAAATTTTCCTCTTCAAGCATTCTTAGCTGACGTTCCTGAAATAATCATCAATTTACGGTAACATTGCAATTAATTGTATACTTTTTAAAAATATATTTACTTCCAATGAAGACACAAACTTTTTCTATTTCATAAACTTTAAATATTGGCCAACAATTGAGCAAATGGAAGTGCAGTAGTAAAGTAAGCTAAGTTAATGAATTACTTTGTGGACTTTCTGAATGGTACCATTCTGCCACGAACGAATTATTTTCCTTTTATGTGCAATGAGATGATGCGTGTACTCAATTTGTTTCTCAATTACCTTCACTTGTTGAACATTCTCTGATAATCGTTTATCGGCGAGAATTTTCTGGAAAATTAGACATTTTGAACAAAGCAGTTTTTCATGTCAATAATTTGAGTGAATCTGAAAGTTCGAATGAATCTAAAGAATGAGCGAAAAAGCTTCAGGACAATGCAAGTACGATGATAAGTAAACCACGAAAATCTAAGTAGGATTTGACAGGTGAGAATGAAAATGACGAGTTGAAGGCAGAATCTCCCTTACAACAAGGGCAACATCTAAATACCGACTTGCTAATTTATCGAAAGTATCGATTTGTCAATGTCTTTTAAAATATTGACAATTCTTATTTTTTCTAAAAAGTGTCACCGTTCCTTTTGCTGTCGACTTTTTAAATAGAATTTTAACTTTTCGAAGCATTTTCAAAAACTAAAATGCCAATTTTTCTGTGCAAAAGTGCAGCAATTCCTTGCCTGTCCATTTTCATTTAGCCATAACTGTGACCAACTTTCGGTATCAAATGCCATTTCATTCTCAGATCGAAATGAATTTTTTGCAAAGATCGTTTTGTGCCTAATTTCTTCCATTAACTAAATTAGTTAGAATTTGCTATAATTCATTCATATTTCCGATAGCAAAAGACTAGAAAAGAATGAAGAGACCTTATTCGACTGACGAATCAAACTTTCGTTCTCCTTTTGAGCAGTATAACGCGAATCTTTCAAATTTCTTAATTTTCCTTTCAACAGCTCTACTACTTTTTCCAGTTCGCATACTTAAGTATGTAAATTTGATATTATAGAAATATAAAAAAATTATAATAAGGTTATACTTTTGAAGATATTCCATTTAATCCGTTGTCAATGTGAAGGGTTTCAAGCAAATACTTCTAGTATTTTTGTAAGATTGAGATTTTCAGGACTAAATGATAATGTTAATGGAATATTATACCTTGATGTATAGAGCATAAATGTTTCCCATTTTTCAAATGACAACTACAAATGAAATTTTTACTACAGTGCTTTGAATCGATGCAATGTGTTGAGCATGAACAATGTTCTCTTCTCAGTTGTGCTTTACCAAACATTCGATTCAGAGGATGGGACGGAATGATCTATTAGCGTAAATTGCATGTTGTAGGCAATTATAAATTCATTATACTTAATGAAAGCTTTACTCTATCATTTATTCAACTGCAATAAGTTTGAAAGGTTTCAATGTCATTTTCAAATAAAAAAAATGAAAATTCAATAAAAGAAACCCATCTGCAACTTTCAATTTGATGACAAAAATTTACTTCATGAAATATCAGAGATGATAAAATGATCAAAACAACCGCTCTACGACGCTAAACGGTACAATGTTGAACGTGTATAATATAAATTAATCTATTTATTTCGGTAAAATCTCCCTATAACTTCAAAAGTGTTTTGATGCATAACATCAATTTGATAGCAAACTTTCACTGGAAAAGTATAAGAGCAGTCAGCAGTTCGTGAATGGCAATAAATTTGCTCCCTTTGTTTCCTCTCTCGTATTGTCAGCATAAGTAAGGAAATGCAACTGTATTACAGGAAATGCAGTAAATCGGTTAAGTGATTTATAACAAGCAGTGCGCAAATATAAGAGAGAGAAACATGAAATTTCCGCATATTAACAAAATTTGTCTTGGCGAATTTTTGTTTATTTGAGTAAGAAAGTAACATAAAACATATTTTTCAGATACATGCTGCAAAAAAAGCGTATAAATTATTCGTTGATAACTATTATGTTTTATAAAAAAGCCATTCATGAAAGAACTGAGATGAGTAATGATGGAATACATGAACAGAGACAGCTAATGCAGAGAGGATACGTAGAAAGATATTATTGCCAAGTTAAACGTCATTAAATTTAAACTAAAAAGTTGTATGAGAATGCTAGTTTGGCAAAGGGAAATGCATAATCAGGCTTCAACATATTAAATAAACACCTACCTTTGTTTTCTTGCTTACAAAAGCACTTGTAAGATAAATTATTTAATACAATTTTACTATATTACAAATAAATTTAACCGGAAACACTTTCGGGGGTTTTACCAATCATGCTAATATGCTTGTGCTTTTGGTTATATGTTTCGATAAATTTTTGTGAACTACCTGCTACTATCTCATTTCCATTCATCAGCCTTGCTGGAACAGGAACCGATAAAATTTCGGGCATCATCCACGGCTTCAACCACCCTACTGAAACTCAATTTAGTAAGGCTTTTTATCTTCTTTTTTTACTTCTTTTTAGAAATCACCAGTTACGACACTGAAGCATAGCAGAGCAAATACCTTCCCTAGATCTTTCAGTTAGTTGCTAAGATTAAACAGTCAATATCTCAAGCATCAGGTCTGAAAAATCAAATTAAACAGCCCTTTAAACATAATCGGACAGTCACACTTCTATACAGCCACACTACAAGCAAAGAAGATAAAGTATACTGAGTAAAATGTCAATTAAAATCTCCTCATAAAAAATAATTGAATAGAGAAACAAACCAAGTGGGCTCTGGCCTTTACGGTAATGTACGCTCGCATGATAAAAAAGAACACCATCAATTTCAAAATCAAAATCTCGACGCATCATTTCTTTCATGGAATTGTGTTCGCAACGGCAATACGGAAGGCATATAAAACGATACTGAAATACATTTGAAGACCGATAATCAGAATATAATATTCTTCATACATGAGGCGTTCTAGGTAAAAATCTATTCCAAATAAGCAAAAGATCTAAAGTTAAAAATAAAGTAAGAACTAACAGGTATTTGCTTTGAGATCTCCCTAAAATTTTCATTCTCAGCGATACGCGAGTTCATCATAAACAGTCGGCAATCAAAATCCGAATCAGCAACCGTAAGGCTATTCCAAGCAATCATATCCAAACAATAGAATGTTGGTGATTTCGCATCAAAAACACAGTCCAATAGAGTATACGCACCTAAGTCAAATAAATTATGACAGTATATGATGCACACGATACAGCACAGATGATATAACCTGCTAATATTTGATTACTTCCACCACCATATCTGTCAACTTACCACGGCAAGGATGATTTCCGCCGGGTAGATAGGAATGAAATTGCGTAATGAGAAAACCAGATTTCGAATAAACACTTGTTACACCCTGCAATAATACGCTAAATATAGTGCATAGAACTTTACATGATAAAGTTTTGAATTATAGGTTGTATAAAAAGGTTGATTTTAAAAAACTATAAAGTAACTCATGTCATTTAAGGATTATTAAACAAGACATGTATCATACAAAGTCATCCAAAAAAGAAACACCGACTGCAAGGTGATTTCGATAACTATAAAATACTTTATTAGAATAATCAAAATGGTACAGTAGATACGGAATGCAACCATCCATACTTAAAAAAAATTCATTTTTGTTATGGAAATAACAATATAACGAATTGGAAATTTCATGCTATACGTAAAGAAATTAAACCAGGATGAGAACCTTTTTAATTAACTACATTCGGTGCAAACCATCATTTCATAATGAATTAAATAAGGTCACTACAAACTGATCTCAACTATTCTTTACTAGGACACATTTCAAGACCTTTCTGCCTCTAAGTTGAATGATACAATCACATACATTAGAAGCGACCACGAGACATCGTCTACCAACTGGGCACGGTATACAGATCCAATCCTTAGATAGGCTATCAGGGATATCGACCAACCATTCACTAAGCATCAGCTCATCGGCATAACGATTGCAATCCCCTTTTCGATTTATCTTCTTATTGCTTTTACTAGACATAGTTGTATCCATTTCCTCTTCTTTGTCATCCACATCTTCATCAAGTTCATTCATTGCCAATTTTCGCGCATGATTCGCATAATCAAAGCGCGCTCTGTAAACGAAGTTCCATCACTGTCATCAGAAAGTCAAACTCAAACGTTCTTATGAGTCAGCATTTGCAGATCATTTTAGGGAAAGTAATATGTCACTCTTTACAGTGAGAAATAGTGCCTTAATTTGATATGGAAAGTTTATTCCCACCTTGAATTCAAATTTTCTATGTTCATCAAACATAATAATATAATTTACTCTTTTTGGCGTCGAAGAAACTCTTGCCGTCGCCTTTCCTGGCTTACTTCCGCTCGTCCGACGTATTTGTACTGAGAAAATCGAGGATGCTCTCGCATTGTACTATTTGGTGTAACAGATACTGAGCTACCTGCCAATAAATGTGCCAAATCGTCTAAATTATCCATTCTCCTGGAAAAGAAATCTCTTACTGTATCAAAAATGGGTAACCCCTTAATGGAATCGTACATTTAACGCAGGTTGAAGATATCAGGACGCATATGCTATATATATCAATGATCCCCGTACAAGGGACCAGTAATATAACCTACACCACCAATGGATAGTGCTGAGCAACCGTTTATATCCTTTTTCTGCCAGATATTATATTAATATTCATAATACAACCAAAGATAACAACGACAAAAATTGATAGAATCATTTATTCAAAATTTTTTTAATATAATTTAACAGTTCAACAATAACAACCAAATCAAAAACAAAAAATCAACAAAATACAGATTTAGCGAATGAGCACGTGTGAGTCAAAAATAATGGTTTAACTGCTATCATAATTACGAGACATTTTACATTTCATCAATTTTGCTTACAAAAAAGCACAACATGCAACAAGCTAAAATCTAATTTGCAGCAATCTCCTCGTTCTCGGTGACGCAGTGTTGGCTCACGTCTCGAACAATACCATGACCAAGCATGGCGAAATCATCCAATATGGCCCTTGTATTAACAAGCAATTTATTATTCGATCCTTTTAATCGATGTAAGCAACCGGATATCTATAAGGATATTATATTAAGGCCCAATTGGCTGTAAAAAACCTAATACCATGCAACCAGAAGAACAATTTCAAAGAATTTCATGTTCAGCATATTCCAGCAACTTAACAATACAACATGTAAAACAATAATGTCCAAACGACTTTGATAATCCCTTTTAAGGAATATAAATAACATACGCTTGCATCCCGAGGTACTAATGCAGCTGGTTTCCATACCACACCGATCACATCACCTACGTATTTGTTGTAGAAAAACAGAGCAACTGAAGAGAAGCATTGTCGTAGACGTTTAACATATTCCCTAACTGGATCATAGTCAATTACTGGTAATGGCCCGTTCACTAATTTGCCACGAACTACTCTTCTCCTAGCCATATGTCGTCTCCTGATACGTATGTCAACATCGCAGAAAGTAGAAACGTTAGTTGTGAACACTCCCTGCAACCAATCAACAAGATTAATCAATAACTTCAGGCGTAACGTACACACATAATTCACTAAGCCTGGAAATCCCCAGTATAAAAAGCAAAAGGTCAAAAATAAGTGAAATGACCGTTTACCATTACAGTAGAAACATTTAAAACACAAAGAATAAATAAAAACCTTTAAATTCAATGGCACTAAATTACTAATATGTCGCTCAATTAATGCTGCCGATGCTTCGGCAAGCGCAATTATCCGTTTAAAGATCAACGGTTGTGGTTCCTCTCTTGTCCACCTAAAATAAAGAAATCATGGATAAATAAATAATACAGTGCGATTAACTTTTATTCGTAGAAATTAATGTCAGAAAACGTAAGGCATAAAATCAGCAGTTATTTTCTAGACATCTATTAAAGTTATCAAAAAGTGGCTGCCACAAAACTGACGTGTAATGGAAGAGGCATTTGAGATAGATAACGACTTACCGACAACCATTCCTATCAACCGACGTACATATTACCATTACTGGCAACACCGGCCTCATTTTGATAAATTCTTTTTCCATTTCATCAATATCCTCCTCTGAAAAAATTTAAAAACTTCACATTTTCCGAGAGGTTTTTAAAAACAACCAATAGACATGTTTTGATAATTTGTGATGAAAGTCCCAAAATGAATAAAAATGAACAGACCTGTCCATTCGTTATTGAAATCAACAAATAAAGGTTTCATAAGCCAGTTATGCGTAGAAATCAGTATTAGAAAGTGAAAGAAACCAATGAACGGGGTTCTGAAAAACAATATTAGGAAGCCTCAGTTTTTCAGCCAACAATAAAGATATTTAACTAAAAACCATGAAATCGGAACTAACCTTGGTGGCTGAATTGAGAATGGTTTAATGAACACAGAAGAAACGATAGTTTCCAAAATTACTTCATTTAAATAGTCAGATAGAGCATGGGATGACAACCAATATACCGCTAGACGGCATGTATCTGCGAATGCCTCGAACTGTTGACTTGTACTGGAAGAATGTTTGTCAAATAAAACATAAAAGTATCATCCCCGAATTCAAGATGTACTGGGCTAGCGCAACTTTCAGAATAAGCTATGAAATACCCGAAAAGCGAGTAACTTATCAAAAGCAATGCTTTGTCCCTGAACATTCAAAATTATTTGCAAAATAACGAATTGTGACTTGAAGATTGCAGTTTACAATTCCGCCCAAATAACTTTGTACATAACAATCTTATCAGAAATAATCCAAGCCATAATTAATAATTCTGGACTGGATTTTGTGCACAAGTTTTCTCAAAAATTATCCAAATAATCATTCCCTTACCCGTGCATAAAATTCGTTAAATTGAAATTGCACTTTTACCTGTGCAACAATGCAGTGAGTTGGGGCTCCAGTATTATCTCGAGCTCTTTCAACTTCGACGCTGGACTGTCCTTTAAAATACCCGTTTTGTCAGCGTTTAATTTCCTCATTAAATGCACTTCCTTCGGATACGCTATTACCAAGCGAAATACAACAGTGTTCTGGAAATACAGATATAATCAACAGAATCTAGAAGTCAGGGAGCTTCTTTTTAGCTCGCAAAAAATGTTGCCACATTGATGACTTACAAAATGAACAATTAAATAATCGTCGAAAGGAATAGCTTGCATCGAATGCTTTTCCTTCAATATTTTGGACAGTTCGATGTAAAAGGCAGTTTTCAGTCGAGCAATAGCTCCCAGCTCATCACCCCATTTTCCACTTTGTTCCATCGTTATTTGCACTACATACAAAAATAATCAAAAGATTGGTAACAAATTGAATTAAAAAGAGAATTTTTGTCTTCACAAAAAAGTTATACGTTAAAAAGAAATAACGTCTCAAAATTAAATGAAAATACTACCCATTCATAGAAAATACAAACCTTCCACAGTGGGCAAAAAGGGAGGCGAGATATGTGACAACGGAAGTGCTACCGAATCTTTTACTACGGTGCTGTATCTTTCGACTACTGCATTGGTAGAAAGAGGAGGAAAAGGCTGCAAAAACGTTTTTGTAAAAAGTATGACACGAAATTACTGTTATGAAAGTAGTAATAAAAGTAAAATAAGCAATAAAATGAGCAATACAGAGTATGTAATTAAACTGCACGCTTATATTTAGCATTAAGAGTGACTGAAACTTGTCGTTGCATAGTTTTAAGAAACATCAATATAACAATATTTCCAGATTTTTAAATCGGAAAAATATTGAATTCTTAATAACTAGAACGTGAATTGATGTCTATTATTAAGATAATGCAAATAAATTCCAGTGAAATGAAAAACAAATTTTGACCATTAATGAAGCAACAAATAAATAGTACCGCAGTTCGCCTTAAATAGACAGATACAGGATGGATATTTGTGATAAGAAGAGGCAAATCTTGGACCATTCGAAGTGTTTGGCACAATTTATCGTAAGCTCTTCCGATTATAGTGTACCTGTCCATTGCACTCGGCAAGATTTCCTCCACATTTAATGTTCGCTCTTCCACATTAAATGCTTCTAATTTCAAATGCCTAAAGTGACTTGGCAATATGTTTCGTTACCAAAAAAAGAAACATTTTCCATAATAACAGCTTCAGAGAAGGTACAAACTATCTCCAGAAATTAGAACGTGATCAAAAAGCATATAAAAAATCTACCTCTGTAGAATGTGTTGGCAAGCGAGCACAGTGACATTACTAGAACCCCAAACAACTGTTTCACAGATTGAATTATCCGGAAACTTGCGTAATTCACATATATCACCCCAAAACTGACGAAAATGCACCGCATCTGATGATTTAGCCGGTGGACCACGTGTCAACAAATTATTCCATTTCGCCGAAAGTCGAAATCCAACTAGCAGCACCATTTCCTCATCCACAGCACATTTCTCTCTTTCCATTTGCACGTCCCACTGCAACCAACGATTACGTTATCTAATGCCTTACTTGATAGGTTGAAAAGATATCATGAAGCGCATCATTAAAACTTATAAGCATACCAGTTTGCCTGTTTGATTTAGTGTAATTACATCGAAATTCACAATCCTATCCGATAAAGCCTCTTTGAATAGTGGAATTAGCCTGCGTTTGAATATGAACAATAAGTTATTACACGTACTTATGCACTCTGCACCGCACGTTTTTTGGAAAGTATTTTGTAGGTATGGCTGAGGCAATCGTATCCTTAAAAAAGAAAAATTTCTTTAAACATCGTTATAAAATGATGAGTCAAAATGTGATAAATATGAAAACAGATTTCCTTGAACATAGTACCTGATATATTGATCGAAGGTTGTAGTAAAAGGATGACTTTTCACAAAAAGATTATCAAATTCGCTGAAAGTAGAAATCTTGGTTATAGCATCAGTTGCAGCAGCACGAATCTGCTCTACAGCAGTAACGCTCAAGGATGCAGCTAAATTGAGATATCCTGTATGGTCGAGGAATACAAAGTCGAAGCACGATGAGAACTGTGAATATAATTCATCGTTATCACATAAACCCAAACGAGACTCTTTCCAATTTGTTGATACTGTAATTTATCATAACATATATACGTATGAATTCAGGCTAATCTGCTTAAAATTAATTCTTACAGGTACGCTTTAAAAATAAATACGAAGTCTCAAAATAATATATTTAAGAGGTAAATATCTCACATATTTCAATAGACAGTCAAACAGTGAACATACCTATAGAGGAGAAAAATCCTACGATAATGTCGAAAACAGATGCCTGAGCAAAGGAAGCTTCTTGAATGTTAATGTACATAAGCCAAGCAGACAATAGCAAATCCGAAAATCCGTCGACTCTCTAGATTTTTAAGAATGCATATTTTAAGAAGGAAAACAATCTCATTTTTGTCAAAAATAATTGAAAACACTCTCCTGATCTCAAATATGCAATGACTCTGGAATTACAACCAATTTCTCCAATTTGGTAAAAAAAAAGTGACGTAAAAATCAAGTTGGCCACATACCTGGATGAAATTCCTTTGCAGCATCCACGAACGTATCATAATGAAGGCTTTCAAAAAGTTCTGCTTTTGATAGAAAAATGCTTCATGCTTTGATTCAATTTCTTCGCGTAACATATCAATTAATATTTTTGAATTATAAACTGGTGTAGGTGTATCAATGCCTGCAACATTTTTTATCTATTATTTTGGGAATAGGATCATGAAAACAACATGATCAACTCTCCTTGCGTCGCAAATACTCATTCCTTGTGTTCGGAATTCTTGGAATTCAAAAAATAAATCCTTATGAAATTCCTTGTTCTCAAACACCGGTTTTATATCTTAACAAAGATATCTATTTCACTTTTACTCTCTCTACTAAGTCAGGCCGAAAACGAATTTCAAAAATGCTGACCCAGAGATCCAAAATGAGCGGAACAGAAAGAGGGTCTCAAATTATTATTTTCTGGACGAAATCGAGAAATCTTCGCGAAATCCCGCGAAGGTGCAAAATGAATCCGCAAGAATCCATTACTTTCAAGTTCTGGAATGAAATATTCCCAATTAGTGACGATGAAAATAAGGTATTTGAAGCTATCTTCCTAAAAAAAACGAAGAAGAACAATAATCAATTAACAATGGGAAAACATACCATCATTTAAAACAAACAACAATGGTTTCAATGTGTCGAAATTATCCAATCCAAATTTTACTGACATCCCTGTTTCTTTCAAAATTTGTGCTACCTGGCAAATATAGTGAGCACGTTTAACAAAATATGTAAAATTCAGGTAATCACGCGACCCAAAATAATCCTGAAACATTCAAGAACATAACAGCAACTTCTGAAATCACTCAAAAAAGCACTGAAGTGAAAATCGTTAAAAAAGCAATACAACAAAAAAGCATATGAACCTTAGGTATAGTAACGATAAGATCCAGAACGGGCTCCATTTTTGTCTGATGACCGGCATACCAACTTCCCAATATGCTAATCTTAACCGGATGGGTCCAACGACAGTCACATGACGATTTGATGCTACTTAACTGAATATCAAATGGTAGTGTCAGTGGAAAACAGATTTTGCCCAAATGCAATTTCTGCAAATCGTCTATCTGAAATGTTCAAAAAAAGATAAATGCAAATACTGCAAGTAATTGTCCTTAGCTTTTATAAGATTAAAAGTTCAAATTCAGTATTAGATCAAAAAAAATTGTAATGCTTGATAAAAAATATCACGCTTTACTTGCCGGATCGTTATTACTTCAACTTAGAAAAACGCCTACATAAGGTAATCAAACCTGATGAGCAATTTTTGCTTCTTTAGCTGCAAAAAGAGCACTCTTTGCGGACTCAGCTAACGTCTCCAGTTTGCACCTTTTTGTGCTGGGTAATTTGATCTCCTCAATGTAATCATCAATCTGCATACATATTAATCGTCGTTTTCCACGTTTCTGATCAACTTGCTCCAATGTATCATCTCCGGTACGTTTCATTTTTTTTTTCAATAAAACGATGTAAACTAGTACAAGTGACTGCTTATATTCGTCGCTTTCTCCAACAAATCTTTAACACATCTAAAACTAATCCGCTAACTTCAAATACACCAAAATAACCAATTAAGGATGGGTTGCTTGATGTATTAACAAAAAAAACAACGCGGGCAAAAGTTGAACTAATCGTTACTCTATCCCACGTGAGAGAAATAATAAATTTTAAGAAAATTACAAATGCTTAAATCTGAAATACCAAAATGACTTGTGGGATGCACACGACAAAGTCGATTTCTTTGTAGGGAATATTACAGTGGATCTGCGAACACCACCCAACAAATATGCGGTCATTTCGTAGCATATACTTTTTATTCAATTCCTTTTCATAAATTCACAACGTATATGAAATAATCAAAAGAGTTGCTACAATATAGTTAGCGCAGAATTTACGAGCACTACAAGCTCACTCCTTGTCAAACCTCCAATCCAAAAAACATAAACTAAGGAAATATGATCAAACATTGAGGTGTTTATACGAAATTCAAAACTACAAAAGTAGTAAATATATTACGAAAAAAAATACGAAAGAACACTTCGACGTCACACGCCACAACTCTCGTGAAATATGCAATAAAACAAGGTGTTTTATAGGGATACTACACGCAAGATAATGAGAAGTTGGGTATCACAGAACATGAGGAAGCAATGTATAAGTTTTTCATTCAATCTGATGACAAGGATACTCAGCTCAATATGAGTAAATGGCCACCTCCTTATACAACATATAATCAAGCAACATATAATTATCATTTAAACTACAAATTTTAAAAGCAATAAATTAAGAAAAATCATAATGAACACTTTCAGATACCTTTGGTAGTATTATCAACAACTGAATGCCCTACAGTAACAAAGTTCACTCCTCATTGCTGTGTACTTTTCATAGATATTTGCGAAGTTTCAGAAAGTACTATAAATATGCAAATCAATATCACAGCAATTCTAGAACAATGAAATTTTGGACACATCACTCCCATAAAATCCTAGTTTAAATTGGGAGAAACTTGCATATTGATAGCAACAGTCATTTGCTACGTTAGGAATAACTTTAGAACTTCGTCCTATGAGTTGTGTGTAAGATTTATGAGGAATTGGGTACGTGCTATAAACAATAACCAAATAACTTAGCCATTCAAATCCAATTCAGTCAAATTCTTTTATTTTATAATCATATGTATATTTTATTTCATAATGCAATGCTATAAGTGAGGAACCTACGAATAAACTATGAGCTCTGAAGTAGACGGGAAGCGTCATCTGATGACTGCCGACTATGTGTGGAGCTTGCGCGTCGAAAGAATCGCGTGTTCATTGATGTCACTCCTGGCAGTGATGAATTCACAAATAAGGCGAATAGCACCATTAACGACCCAAAAAAGAATGGTGGTCCTGGGATCAACTTCTGAAATGATCACTTATTCCACGGTAATTTCTTTTATTCACTGCAGAAAGAAGTAACAGCAGGTCTCTTGGAATTTCGTAGAATTTTTAAAGTTTTCGTAGTAGAATTTGTACATCACAGAAACTCAACAATACTTACCCAGTTAAATACAGGCTTCTCAATGGAAGATGCATTTCGACGAGGTGAAATAATTGGCTGAATTCGAATTCGAGGTGCCGGAAAGGGGGGTATTCCAATATGACCCGTACCATCGTTATCCACATTTAAATCCATGTCAAACAAATAAAATATAAAACCGAATAAGGCCGGACCCAAACCTGCAAGTAAAAGGACGTCAAAGGATAACGAAAGAACAGGAATATTTAAAACGTCACTCTTTTCCTCCCTAACATCTTTGCTTCCTCTTAACTTTACCTTCCCGTAATTGTGACCTCATTTAAAAAACTCGTAAACCTAGGTGAACCAACTGGATTCAATTTCTGCAAATTCTCAAAGCTTTTTTTAAGGAAAACCATATCGGTCATGAAATCTTATGAATTATAGATTAGCGCTTTTTGGAGGATTTTTAGTTCAGTACAGCAACCTTGGCATAATCCTCGAACACCGGTAATGACACCCTGTACAGTTCCCTGTTTATCACGATCACTGTGTATGCTAACAAATGCGCTAATTGATGGATAAATTAACTGACTCATCGCTACTAGCACACCTGCGGCCCACATCATCCAATATTTTGTACCCAAACCATACCTGAACAATCATTTAAGACATTAAAGATATTAATATTATATAACCAAAGACAGAAGTTTATATGAAGTTTTTGTTTTAGATATGAAAGTCTTCGAAAATAATTCCTGTCTCTCAAACTGACCATAATAATTGAGCAAACTGAAATGAGAGGCCAAGAGTTATTGTATATTTCGTGCCAACAGTGCTAGTAAGAAGAAAAAGTATGCCAGTCTGGGCAACAACAGATAATATACCAACAATTCCTGCAAAATAGATTAGAAATATTGTTGACGCATTTAATACTCTAAGATTTCAGATAATTTAATGTATCATGAAAGTTACAATAATGGTTCCAGATCATGACAGTTGACATCACAAGTCATGCGCAACCTAAGTCGTATACATTATTATCAGGACACGAATAAATACAATACTAGCCAGGTAAAGCCGTATATGGCAGCAAAGTTTTACCACAGATTACCAGGTTCAGTTTTATCCAACATAAAAAAGTAACATTGGATAAATATTACTGCAATCACTAACCGATGAAAACGGCTACTGCTTCCGGAGTGAAACCAACCACAAGTTTTAAATACACGAAAAAACATGAAAATTGACCAGCTTCAGGAAGATAACTTAAAAAAATAATAGCAGCCAACTGAAGCACCAAGCGATCCTCCCAAACAATTCGTAGTGTTGCAAATGGATCAGCTCTTTGCCAACGAAATGCATCCATTGCTCGTCGGTTACGGGAAGGTAATGATTCTGGCACTATTAGTAATATAAACAGTACATCCAAACTTGCAATTATTGTAGCCTGCAATTACTATTGTTTATTATTAGGCCAGTCTCTTCTTTTCCTCCTCGCGTTTCTGTTATAAACAAGTGATAAATACTAGCTCTACCTATTGAACAGTACTAAAATTGTAGCTTCAAACTTACGAGTAAAACGACACCATCATCACCCCAAGACTCTGAAATCCATGCTCCAAGTGCAGGTGATGTAATTAAAGATGCTGCAAATGTAGCAGAAATCAGACCATATGCAGTTGAACGATCGGACCTATCAGTAACATCAGCCACGTATGCAAGGGCGACACTGAACGTTATCGAAAATAGACCACTAATAGAAAAAAGAGCAAAATACCACCTGAAAGAGCGCTCCACTGCATATTAGTGCTTTCATTGTGTAAAACTTATTTTCTATTGATGAATTAATGACATAAAAACAAATAAAGTAATGTCTGACTTCCATTGCCTTTTATATCCCTATGATTCTCACTTATTTATTGAAAAATATAAAGCAGTAAACAATCACCAACCATGGGCTAATTTTAAGGCATGGTATAGGCATACATGTGAAAAATACAGTGAGCAGCAAAAATGACTTGCGTCCCCACTTGTCCGATATCGCACCAAGCAACGGCGCACTCAGAAATGACAGCAGACCTTTTATGCCAAGAATCACACCATTCATTAAAAATTTATTTGTAGGGAAGGTATCAGCCAGCACCTGCAAAATTTGACAGTGAAATAAGGATTCTTATTACATTCAAGAGATAAGCCAACAGTGACAATTGTTAGACTAATTTTTATATCAGATAACATATCCAACACAGATTTGAAGACCACAATTTATTTGCATAACTATGGTTTTTTACACCATTAACGTCGTTCAATGTTTTATCACTTATGAAGTATCCTGGTTCCTGATACTTTTTCTATAACGGTTATTGAATCACTCATCAGCAATCCAACGATCACTAAAGAAATGATGCATTCATTATGAATCGCTATTTTGTTTCAATAATACAAGGATGACTACCGAATGGATACAAGAAATGAAAAGGAAAACGACACAAATGAATGAAAACAAACATTAATGACCGGTACGGTAAGCAATCCCCAGGCAAAATATTCGAGGAAAATGACAACAACTGCATGGTAAACGCTGGCTTCGCAGCAGTCCATAGTAGTTCCATCATGTGCTCGATGTAGTTTTCTACCAAACAGTACCTTGAAAATATGAGCACTTCTTACCATTCGCCTCTACTCCACCTGAAATGTAGGAACGTCAAATTCACGTAGTCCTTTTGAGCTAATCATTTCCCATCTGTAGCTAAAAGCTTTCCCACTATCGAAAACCTGTTTCCAATATTACACCTTGTGTTGACAGTGTACTATCCACTATCTTCTAACAAGAACATTCGTATCCAACTGGAAAACATAAACTCGATCTGCATTCCTGAACTCTACAGACGTAAAACCACCTCTGCCCTAACTTTCATGCTTTATTAGCTAATCAAACTAAGTCATTAGTGGAATCGTGGACAAAAACCATCATCCCTCGTAATCGTCGCATTATTTCCCAAAAATACCAACTTAGACAATTTAGTCTATTATTGTTGATATTTTATGATACATTCCAATATCACTACTGAAAGCATCATGAAAAATAAACGAAAGCTTAAGAAACAAGAAACCGTGCGAGATAGTGTATCCTCGTCAGGTGAGCCGGCTGTTTGTTTTCCAGATGAATTTCGGAGTTAATAATCGCTTTCGAAAAAAGGAGAAGTCTCCGGTGGTTCAGTTCCTGAATCCATTCCACATATACTTATTGCGCCATACAAATCGTACAAATTGTCAATGCGAGATCGAAACAAACATCACCTGAATAACGGCACATCATCCCCACCTCAACCACAAATTACTAGGATGACGCGATCCAGCTGGATAGGAGAACCAAAAGTATAATGGAATATTTGCACCTACTCTTTCCGATAATTTCAAATGCAACTATTACTGCTGCTTTTGACGAATAAGAAACAATGCAGATAAATTTTCATCTTGATTTTTCTTGCTACCTCACACTAATTCCTCCGTCTCGTTGTACTATTTTCGGGTAGATCAGCGCAAATTGAAGCTCTATCAAAAATATAGGGTGTTGGCAATGGCATTCATCACAATCATTAAAGTGTGCTACGGTTTTACTCAACTACATAACAACAAAGTGATAAGAATGTATTTGTGGAGTGTGCTTAAGTTTTCTAATTAAACAGGAACATTGCCAGCTGTTAATGATAAATTACCGAAGTATTTCAAACAGATATGCTAAATACACAACCATTCTAAGTGAATAAATCATCCCAACGCTTATTTACAGTGCTGCATGAAATGTCGAAAAGCGAAACATTCACCTCATACAAGCACAAATTTCACATACGACCTTATCCGAAGAAACAATCTCATTCAGGTTTCCGTGATCACGCATGTCACGCGACAATTATCTCCTTGTATAATAAAGCAGTGTCCCCATGAAAATCAGTGTTTCAGCGTGGGATTGTTTCTTCGGGTGGTTTCTGAGACAGGAGGCTCCTTCTGGCGGTTCCCGAGACACTAGGATTTCTTGGTATCAGGGTAAAGCGGAAGTTAATTGAGGAGAAGAAAGTAGATTATGCTTTTAATTACTCGCTCAATACAGAAAGTTAACTTCATCTGAACACAGCGCGATGTTATACAAAGGTCACCTCATATCAAAAGTTAAGCACTTTTCATGAGGATTTAGTACCAATGAAAAAATTGTAGTGATTCATTTAAAGAGAGGAATTTCCTTGCTAGAAATCGACTTGAAAACATACGGAGCGAATACACAAAAGAACTTTGTTCACTTGATGACCACGTAAGTGCAAGAAATCCATTGGTATAGATGAAATCAAGTTATATATATCGAGGAGAAATATTGCTATAAGTGTAAAATAATATCCTGATGTGAACAATTATTCCTTTCTAGAAAATTTAAATCATCGATGCTGTTTGACATTTCGCTTGACCTTTAACTCTAAACTGAACAAATGAAAAAACACGTGAGTTGTCTTTTTACTCACTCGTTATCTACCCATTCATCAACATTACAATGATACTGTATTTAGAATATCGTAGTGATAATCTAAGTTATATTCCCACCACTACTACCGATTAGTTCACTAGCCGATAGCTCATTGTAGAGAATACGCTCCTAATGTTCACAAATTATCACGGGAATGATTATATACTAGAAAATCTTGTACAAAAGCTGGAATATGGCTTAGTTTGGAGAGGGAAGGGATGAAGAGGGAAATTTCTCAAATCTCTGATAACATTATAAATGAAGTGAAAAAAGATTGGGAGGAAAGCGATCGCTTTCCGAGGTAAACCAAACGAAAATCACATTATGATGAAGTGGTCGACTTCCGTTAAATTCCTAATGCATTGCAAACCGTCCTCATTGATTTACTGAGTAAATAAAAAATCCGCGGTAATATTCGCAACGTCGAGAAAATTCCAGGTATGCGGGAAACACGTAGCAAAGGGAATGCAAAAGTCGGTTTTCGTTTCGTTCAATCTTCTTTTGATTCGTTTAATTCGATTGATAAATCATCCGTTGTCTTGATTTCTCGTATTTTTGTCAGAGTATTTTATATATAAGGAAGGAAATAAATAATTGAACTTGCCGTATTACACGAAGTGCTGTGGTTGAAAAGATTTGTAGTAATTTGTAATTATTTTTGGTACTGAATGTGCTATCAAACAATTAACGTAGCTAAAATTTTAGTCCAAACCAATCTATTACAGGCCATGCAAACACTCATTTGTTTGTCATAAAATTAAACATTTAAATTCCGCTACAGCGTTTCAGGCAACTTCGATATTTAACGTTATTATATTTTTTCCGAAAATTTTCACGATTTTTGATGAAAACTAATTTTTTGTTGAAATTTTTTGTATTAGAAATTAGAAGTGTTTAATTGATTAGCTTATGTAATTCTTGCATACCTCTGCCAGTTGAATTTAGGACAAAACGAAAGTTTATATAGGGATAGGTAGTGAAAATCGAATCAGTCATGACTCATACTTTATCTTTGGATGAATTAGATCGATATCTGGCCTATGTTCCTATGCGCGGTAAGTTATAGCAATCTTACCAATTTGTGTGAAGAGTGAACAGAGATTGAAATAAAAGAATTATCGATATGCAAAATTTCGAATGTTCCAAGATGTTATCTCCGGTCGATACCAAAATATATCTGTATATGTGGGATGTGTAGTTTTCGTTATGGGATTGTAGAAAAAAGGTTTGAAAGGACGACCTGGCGGTATATTTGGTTGGGGGTTGTGTCGTAGGGCTAAGTTTCCCGTGGTTGGTCAGTGGGTGGTAGGAGCGTCAGTTTACGATGGGTTGGTTGTAAATTTTCGTATCGTTGATGGTTGCTGGATCACTTAAGACTATGAATTTTTGAATTTTTGGATAACTTGAAGCTGATAATTTTCGAATTAGATGGATGTTACGTAGCATTTCAGCGCTGCCAGGTATGACTGACTGTCAGAAGGGAGAAGAACTTGTATTCGCCGCAACTTATATATTCCATCCTATTCCGGTGATTCGCATCTCAAGTATTCTTTTTTTTCTTTTTTTGCTCTTGACTTAAAAAACTTTCAGGCATTTTCAGTTTTTCTTTATTTTTGTTAGCTTGGTCGAATAAGATATGATATTGCATATACATAAAAGTGGTACATGGAAAATATACAACCAGGTTAGTTTTTGCAATTACTTTTTTAAAATTCTGTTGAAATATGTTTTTAAATAGATGAAGAACTGCATACATTAACCAATGAGGAGGTTGAACCTGCAGTTGGGTCGTATGATTTTCGGGATGTACCAGATATGGTCGATCGTTTTATTTTATGGTTAGTTCCTTTCATATTGTATTTAAAACAATAAATATTCTGATGGTGACATTTGTCCGATTTATGTCAATGAAAATTCTCCAGAGGCAGGCGAGGGCGGCCAGTCCATACTTATTCTTGAAGGTCAAGGCCGAGGAGCAACTTTGAAGTTGTGAAAAATAGGGCGAACTAAATCAGGAATTGCAGGAGATCGAGTCGATCATCACTACTGTTAGAAGAACGAAGTGTCGAACAGTGCTTCGATTTTGCGTCGTTAAGCCTTAACTTCGGCCCAGCTAATGTTGTACCTGGAACGCAGTTCTGTTTCGCACATGACAAACTGATATTAATAGTACCAACGCAGAATGCCCTTCATCGATTTACGTTTGATATTGGGAATCAGAAAAAGGACGAGGTTATATTTGTTAATTGCATCTGTTGCTCTTTTCACCTTGTTTCTGTTTCAGAGAAACCAAAGAAGTGTTGTTATATAAGAGTGGTAGGAAGGAAAACGGAAGGAGAAATTACGATCAGTATAATGTTATTTAGTTTAACTGTGATAAAGTGAGGAGTTCAAGATTCTGTAATAGAAACAAAAATTTTGACTCTCTGCAGGTTCATGCCGTCTTAAAGTTATCTGCTGATCAGAGCTTCCTGTATAATCATGATAGCTACGAATTAACATCATCAAGAAATGCTTGTAGTGCAAGTGTCGCACATACGACAAGTAGTGGTACTTCTGCCATATATTCATTAGGTGATGGACAAATTGTTTTTGTGCAGATGCGTCATGCACCGGGAAATAAAGGCCAAGGTTTCTTCTAGATATTTGAGGCATTTTCGAATCTTTTTACTTGATTCTCCTAATTGGAGTAATATTTTTTTTAATGTCAATTCTTGTTGTAGTATTCCATATGAATTACGAGCAATAAAACAATTACTGAATCAGGAAATTTTTTGAGGTTATGAAAAAGTAATGAGAGGCGATGGATTACTACAAAGGGTTATGAAGGCAAATCATCAGCCAAGCTTAGTTGTTAGCTTGGCATCGTGTGTGGTTCATCGTGATATTTTCTTTTATATACTTTTCGATGATAAAAGGCTACATGTTTACGTGGTTTGTTTTCTTTTTGACATTTTCGAAAATTATCGTTTTGATACACAATGCTAGTAGTATCAAAGAACGTTTATTGAAAATATAGCGACGAGTAGTTCATTCGACAGTGGGAGAAGGGGCGAGAGAACAGGGTGAAGATTTCTTACAATTAAGTCGATGTAGTGGTAGAATTCTGATTTTAGCTAGAAGTTTTACTTATCGCATATCAATTCCAGAATGGTAAAAAAGAGTATGATGGAAATTTATATGACATATTGGTGCAAAATGGCGGTGGAGGTGACGAAGAGCAAGGTATTTACTGTTTAAAACATGCCTTTAAAAAATGATCTTTATGGAAGTTTTCATGCTGAATAACTAACTCTTCTCCTTTTTTTCCAGTTACTGTGGAAATGATAAGGATTTGTTCTAGCGGAGATTCGTTTTATGTTGTCGTGCTTTTTCAAGTTATTGATCATTGCATGGTTCGTTGTTTTTTTTTTGTTGAGAATTAAAACTTAATATAGTATGATGCTAAATGAGCTGCAAGCATACTAAGCAATTTAATTTCTCTCCGACCAACATTTATGCAAATAATGTTTTTTGGGTTAAGTTGATTTTTGCAAATATATTTAGACTATTTAAACACTAGATTCTCTTACTTCTGAAGAATCTAAGTTCGTATAGTATAAGGTCATAAGGTAATAGGTCACTTTTCAGTGTTCGTGGGTTACATTATTTGTATATGGACGTGTAATAACTGTTTTAGTTCATGTTGGGGAAAATTGATCCACATCTATTACCAGAGCACGCTGGATATTTCTCGTTTATTAACACTTTCGAAACAGAAGTACGTCAGTTTGCTAGAATTCCTTTTTTCTTCGACAAAAATCAGATTTTTATATTCTTTAACCTTACTAGTGAGTATTAACGTTGTTGCAGAGTGGAATAGTGGATTTTATTTGTGCAGTACAGGAAGACATTCTGGATATTATTTGTTTATGTAAAGTTTCGAATGGAATTCGCTACTGTTTACGTACTGCTTCAATTGATTGGTTAGCTCCATTAATATTATTTCGAACAATTCTTGCTCACAGGATTATTTCCGGAATTGACACATGCTAGTGCAAATAATTTCGAAAGCCTGTATAAAGGTATTTAATAATTTCGATAGCTTGTAAAAAAGTATTTAATAATGTTTTATGTGAAGTTTTAGTTGGAATGGGATATTAATAATTCCTTGGAAGGGAGTAAATGAAATCCACAATGGTGATTTGGAGGTAAGTGTATTGCAAGCTAAGCCAAAGCAGTCAATTGCTGCACAGAAATCATATATCTTCGATCCCAACAGATATTCGTTTGGCGTTGTTTTACGTTCTCTTCAGGTATTCTCTTCGAATTTAAAAAGTAATGGAAACGATAAATATTTTCCCGTATTATCTTCTATATTTTTATCACTTATTCAACAATTGATTAATACTGTATCCAGACATATCAAGCATTGTGTTTTCGACAAAGTAATTTATTGTAATAATTTTTAGTTAGTTTGCAAAAAGGGGACGTTTAATTGGGAACTTTTGGGAAGACGACAAGATTGGCGAATGTTAAGGGATGCAGCGGAAAAGTATTGCGGCTCAGTAGAGGTATTTCAGTTCTTTGTTAAATTTCATATGAAAGATTTTGCTGTAAATCCAGAAATGAACTGATAATGTTTATTATGGGAACTGATTGGTGTTTCATGAGAAAGAATACGCGAATATTTTTTACAAAAATTTAGTATTATATGAATGTCCTGGAAAGAAATTATACAGTTTTATTACAGTTCGAACAGTATTATGTTGTTCGGGAAGATCGTTCACTTTTGTCTACTACACCACCCAATCAAGCTGGACAAGATCGATTCTGGGCAACGCTTACAAAGATGTGCAATGAATTAATGCAAAATGAATGCCTTTCTTTAGGTCTTTGGCATTCGGTCCCTCTTGGCTTGTATGGTACGATACAACAGGTAAGGTTATCATTTTTTACGTACTATTAATTTTGTTACCACTACTATCCCTTAAAATCCGACTCTTGGAAGTAAATAGGATTTCTGGTCCACTGAACAGAGAATGTCAGTTGATAACGACATTCTCTTGATTGACGGTCAGTGACTCGTTACATTGATCGCTAGTGTAACTATCACCTTACAAACATCATCGTGAATTTACTCATCTTAGTGTGTTTGCTGCAGGGACGTTTTACGGTTTGTCGACCGGGTGATGAACAGCTTCGCTGGTTCGAGCGTTTAATTGGCAACGATGAAAAGAATGTGAAATTGTGTTGGGAAATCGTCACAAAGTTTGCCGCTGGAGGACTGGTATGTTACTCTTCTGCAATGTGGTTTTGTAGATTGAGTCACTTATAATATTCTAATTTTGCAAATATTTTTTTGGTCATCATAACTAAATTAAATCTCTTATGTAGGTTGCCAGTGCTGTAAGTATAGAAGAAAGCGAGCAGTTCGTAAATGCATTTTCAAACGTTTCGTATATTTTCGAGGATGCAATTCGAAAATTTACTGAATTAAGACCTGTCGACGAGTTTGATGTAGACAGTATGTTATTTGTTAATATCAGAACTGACGGAGTGTTCGATTGTCCGGCAAAGCATACAAAATGTCTGCTAACAGTGAATGGCGTAACCACATGTGAGTGCTCACGAACTTGCGGTGGAAGACAATGTGTGTTTGCATACTTCGATGAAAAAATTTAATTTCATTTTGTTAGTTCGCCTTACGGGAATTTTGTTTTAGCAACAGCGGAAACGCCATTTCATGGATCGTTTACTACTGGCCTGCTGGCCACTTACTTCATACGTCTAATTGATAACAGATTAGAGCTTAGTCAATGCTTCATCGCTCTAATGGAATTAGTAAAAATTCTTTATTCTTGTCAAGATGTAAGTGACTTTTCATTATTTTTAAATTACTTAGTCTAATTTGGATGTGTATATAATCAAGCTTGTAGCCGAACAGTAATAGTTCTTGCATACAGGAGACGATACCGTTGGACGCTAGATGGGGGCTTACAGTTAACACGCACGAAAAGTCGCTTCATGATATGAATCGGCAGCTTAGCATCTTATCACAAGCCATGAAACTACGAATTTCTATGTAAGTTTTTATCTTTACGAAATGAGAGTAAGCTTGGATAAGTGATTTGATCCACTTTAAAGATGGAACTTGAGGTACAACAAGGAATTTGAATAATAAAAATGGTTAATTGCAGTGATAACAGTAACGAAGTAAGCCTAGCAGATGGTTTTTTCGCAAGTGCCGGCCTCTCAACTGTACTTAGTTATGTACAGGATAAGGTTTATTATTTTTCTTTGATGTTATTGTTTCTCGTCTAGCGCTTTGATTTAGATCCTTGTCAAAGAATGGCAACTGTTGGTAAAACTGGCAGGAGGTGAGTTACCGAGACATGCTCATAAAGTTTGAAATTTTTTTTAATCGTGTGAGAATGTAAGATTTTTGAGGTTGTAGAGATTACTTAATTATACTCGATCATTTATTAAGGAATTAGTGGGTGAGGAAGATGATACGGAAGAAGATGAAGAGGAGATTGTTGGGGACAGAGCCGATAATTGTGCTGAAAGAATTTCTTACGTAACGCCTCTTAAACAGTCAACATCAACATATTCACAGTTTCTTAACAGAATTGTTAATGATACTGTGGTTGTTCTTTGGCCAGAAAATACGGCTATGGTATTGGCCAGATTTTTAGCCAACTATCGTCAATATTCTGCACTTCAGGTTGTATATTTTTTTTGCCTTTATTTACTCAAACGTTCTGAAGAAATGAATATTTGAATTTGCTAATTTTGCCTTTTCAGACGTATTGCCAGTTGAATGAACCTTATATAACAGAATTGTATGTTGCTTTTCGGTTTTTCGAGGGCTATGCACTCGCTGGTCTAGGATATCCAGAAAAGGTACTTTTTCACCATAAAGGCTTCCGTTATTAAGTTTGGATGTTGTGGAGCCGAATAGTGGTTGTTATTTTCAGGCTTTGCAATCGTTCTTGGATGCAGTAGAAGGTGTCAGGAGGCAAGATGAAGCGCTTAATAGGGTGCTATCTGTTAATGGTAATGTTTCTGATGAGCCCTGCAGTGAATTGCAATATCTGCTGAAGGTAAGTATCAGTGCGGCAATTCAAAATAAATCAGTGCCTATCTTACATCATGTTCTTCTAGTTGAATAGATGCATTTTAGTTGATCCTTCAAAACCAGCAAGTGTTTCAGGTTATGGCTGTCATGGAGGTACATGGTTTCCACGAACAGTTAGTTTACTTATCAAGACGTGCCTTGAAAGAAGCATTACAAACAAGGGACTTAAACGATAAAGTTTTGGTATTATCTTTGGAGTTTTGAAAAAAATTGGGATTTTATTTCGACACAAATTTTTTAATTTCTTTCATTATTTTAGCCGGAATTGTATACGTCTGTTTTTAAATTCGAACTTATCACTGGACGATATGAAGATGCTCTCAATACCCTTCTTTCTAATCCAGTCCCCGAAAATCGTCGGATATGTCTGAGAGAACTTTTAGCGAAATTGATAGAGCAAAAGAAAAATGGAGTGCTCGTTGGTTTAAATTATGGAAATATGGAACAGCAGGTGAGTGTGTTATATATTTTTTGGATGAGAAAAATCACTATAGCTCTATTTAGTTGTCCTAAAAAAAGGAGGAAGAAATTGTTCCATTAATATTTTAACTTACACTTTTAACTTTCAGTCGCAAAAAACGATAAGCTTATAAAGCATTAATCTGTGTTAATGGAGTGGATTAATGCTTTCTAAGGTTGTTATTTAGCAGAGAGCATTTATGGTAGTTCACATTATGTTTATTTATAATTGTTTAAGGTAATCGATATATTGAAAGCGAACGCACGCACTTCAGATATCAGTAAAGAAGGGTGCTTTTATGAACTGATCTATGCATTTCATATCAAACGAGATCTCTATCAGCGAGGTAAAATTATTAATTAGTACTATGATTGATGATCAGATCTTAGTATACATTACATATATCTTTCATCTCTCTCAAGAGAATAATGCAAAATCAGGTATAAAACATTATTAAACACTCCTTATGTAGTGCTAAAAGCTTCCATAATCTTACTAATGAATACTATTTTGATTTACGAAACTATCTTGTCCTGTAACTGACTGTGTTTCATGTATTTCACATCTGAAAATTTTTGCAACAGCCATTTCTAGTT
Organism: Litomosoides brasiliensis; assembly: GCA_013365375.1. Taxonomy (NCBI): domain Eukaryota; kingdom Metazoa; phylum Nematoda; class Chromadorea; order Rhabditida; family Onchocercidae; genus Litomosoides; species Litomosoides brasiliensis. Next base: position 42,576 of record JABVXW010000175.1, on the reverse strand, counting down.
TAATTTTTGCAGCTGCGTTGACGATGTTCGAATATTCCTGTCGTTTACAGTCGGAGCTGCAAAATCGTAACGTATTATCTCGTCGTTGTCGTGCTCTTAGCATTGTTGTCAGTTTGCTCTCATTACTTCCAGAAAATGACCAATTTCTCACACTGCCAGCATCACTGGTATGTTTTGATAGTTTAGTTAATTGGAGCATTTATAGGAAAGTTAGGTGTCTTTTTAAGAATAAACGATTTAAAGTGAAAATTTCGGAATTTATCATTTTTTTTCCTGGTCTTAAACATTTTATTAAGGAAAAGGATAAGAATACAACGAAACAAATAGAGGAAACAGATGAGCAGAAGAATGCTGAGCACAAAACGGGTAAAAATGCTCTCATACTCTGGACGCTAAACGATATTTCGAAGGTTTCATGTGAAATTTTTTAGTTCATATGTATCAAAGTTACAGAGACTATCTGCAGGTATTATAGATGATGTGACATAGTATAAAAGGGAATATCACGAAATTTATTGATTCCAGAGAGCATTGTTATCATCAGCTCGGTTAGTATTGTTCGACGCAAATTATAGTCCGAAAGACAAGAAATCGATTCCGCCACCTACCGAACTTAACGGAATTTTCGAACAACTCATCCAGAAGAAACTCTTTGATCAGGCTTGGGAGGTGAACAAGTAAGAATTTGTTGTACTGCCATTTTTCTAGCTATAGTAGGTATATATCATTTCGATTAAATAGTTTTGTTTTTCAGGCTGTTCAACTTGAAACCATATTCACTGTTAAAGGCAGTTACTGTGGAATGTATTCATCTGGATGCAAAGCCACCGAAAGGTGAACCATATTGGGTGGCCCAAAATCGAAAATTTGTGAAGAGATTATCCAGGTACTTCTTACCATCCGAGTATTGCATTACTTGTTTTATGGTTTTGCTAAATCATTTTGTAGTTGATTTCAAAACCAATATTTTTAGTTTACGAGAACGGCATTGGGCAATTTTACTAGGGTATATGGAGGTAGCCATGAAAAGATCTCCCAAGGATTTCAAAGTATTATGGACAGTAACCTTTGTATTTCTTGAACATCAGTGGCATATACCTTCATGGTTATCAAACTGGTATGAGGTATCATATTTTGAATTCTCTATGTTGTATGAGAGATTGCACTAATTTGTTAACTATACTCTAAATCAGGTATCGTGTTCTGACACGAAATTTATCATTTTTCAGCGGGCTTGTGTAGCTCAGTATGCTTACCTGCTAATAATGTTCGATCATCTTCATGCAGCCTGTGAAATACTCAGGAAGAAGATAATTTCGGAAACAAAGAAAATAAGATCTAGAAAGTCACAAACGGAAATACCAGCAACAGAAATTGATTGGCTATTATGGCTAATAAGTAAAAGAGATGATAAGGGTCTAAAAGAAGTAAGCATTTGCTAAATTTCTTTATATTTTCTCTAATTTCTGAAACTCCTTTAATTTCTTTAACCACATTCTCAGTACAGTAATGTTGGTTCCGTATTATTTGAATTAGGATTTGAAGTTGTATAATCTCATTTTGACCTTAACAGTGCATCATACCAAAATTCATATATGTAGAAGCCGTTTAGTTTGGAGGTGATGGCACTGCATAGAAAATTTATGCCAGATTTGCACGGGCTGTGGTAGGTAGTGCTGTTGTTGGAAAGTGAACCATAATTGTTATATAAAATTGCACAAATATTGTTTTAGGATGGGGACCAGTTAAAGGACTGTGTAGAACGGTATTTTGAACGTATTGCATCCTTTTCAAAGCAGTAAAATGCTTCATAGTGATAGTCATTTGTGGTCTTCGTTCCAAACCAGTTCGCAAAATCATGTGCTGGATCTCATTGTTTGAGCAGTGGTGCCATGCAATTCGCCGCATTCCATGCTTTGGCAACATTGAAAACTTAAAGGACGCCAGTCATGGCTTGAAGTAATCCTCAGGTTTTCTGTACCACCATTTCCACGTGAATTTTTGTTTGTAAATAAATCTTGCAGCCACGCCACTTGCATGGTCTTCTCCAACAGGAGTGTAGATGAAAATATTTCTTGACTCCTTGTTTTAATTTTACTTTGCAAAAATCCCCTTTATTTGGACTACAGTTCCAAACTATCGGCGATTTATTTCGGTGCAAACGAATTGCCCATCTTTCCATCATATGCTTAATTCCACTACATCTTAGCAGTGCTTTTGCATCTCGTACGAGCTGTCATGTGCAACTCAATCTTGCTCAACAACCTACAGACAACAGTTCATTTATCCGTGTCTTTTCGGAAAGAAATTGAAGTATTCCGCAATTAACTTTACAGTACGCATATATTTAGTTCAAGTGGACGTCATACTAAAGGTCATACTCTTCGCGCCACTAGTTCATGGTCCGCATTGAGGTGTGTTTAATGAGAATGAAATCTGAAGCATTGAAGACAATGTCTTTTTCAAACCCATAACAAGAAACAGCAAACAAAATGAATTGCCAGCGATAGTGCAAACAATATAACACAGCAAACACTGACTCAACACGAAATATAGGGAGCTCACACCATAACACATCCCAGTTCAAAAGCATTGCTTAGGAGTGGTGGTGTGTACAGATCATAAAAATTGTGACCGGACTGAATTCTGCTGAAGCACCAGGGACACTATGGAGAAAGAAATTGTATGTGGACAACAGAAGGAAAACGGAGTACTCAACAATCAGTGCAGGAAAAGGAGAAACGGGTAGATATGTACCTTGTTTTCGAAAGTATCCGCCCTACTCCTCGGATACTGTTACTTCTTGTAGTTTCACTTTTTCTGTAGTTAAAGGCACCGTTATGGTTTCTTCCACCAGGTCTTCATTGTCTGCTTTTAACATATCCAAGCCACCTGCAATCACATCATTTGGTTTGCTTCCCTTAATGCGATTGCATAAAACATTACGTTCTTACAAAAAAACATCTTTTACGTCTTTTCTGCCTACAATTTCGTTTGAATCTCCAAAACATAGAAATTACTAGCACAAATCGTTTTGAAAGAAACACCTCTCAATTGTAAGCGTAACTCTGCTTCTTCTGCCAATTTTTTCGTGCACGCATTGCGAATCAGGACAAAATCTGCCATAATTTTCTTGCGTTTTTCGCTTACTTCCTGAATATATGAACAACATTGACAATCCAAAAAGCAAACAAAGATTATAAAATGAAGAACAAATACGAACCTTGGTTGCCCTACCACGTTCCATTTTATCCTCTTCCTCGAATTTAGCTGATGTAGTTTTCAAATTTTTCCTTATCATCTGCAAAGCAATCATTACTCATAATATTTCACAATACTGATATGAACAAAACACCAATAATTTTAGTTATATCCACCATATAACTCTCAGCAGCGATGCAAACACATCTGAAATCACTACTACACATCCCTGAATCAAATTGAAATAGAGTAAACAAGGAAGTCCTTACAGCGCTACCTGGCACCCAACCAATCCAAAGGAACTTGATCCAAACACTTTTTTACATTGCAATAAAAGACCCAAAGCTACCTTAATAGTTTCATCAGGTAATTTAACTGGTAAACGTGGTCGCCATTTGAATTGCATTAGCCGATCCAATGGCTTTCTGTATAGTTCTCGTCCTTGGAAAGTATAGATACGATAACCTGTATCACCTTTCCCACCACCAATTGTGCATGCAGCTGTAAAATACCTTCCTGTAGGATCCCAGCTACCCTGAAAAAAAAATTATGAAGGATACCAGTTCCTCTTTCTCCACTTCGTCAAATCATATTTCCCTTCGATGAGAACCTTTTACAGCTTTCTTTCATCGATAGCCGATCACAAGAGTATTTTCTACACCGTAAAACCAACCTTATTGAAGCCCGGATATTCAACTAAATTTGTGCGAGTTGGTCGTGTTCCGTTGCTATCGATAAACATTATGTTGCCGGACGCTGTAGCAGCTGAAAAAACAACAAGCCAACCACCGGCTGGTGCCCAAAGAACATCACTGAAGCGTTCCATCGGTTCAAATTTCGATATCAGTTGGGGAGCATGCTTAGTTGTATCCAAGTAATAAATGAGCGGAGTTGATTTATGCTGTGATCCGACAAGCACGCAAAATTTGTCACCTAAGCAAAGGCAATTCTGGATTAGTTAGCAATTTCTATATGCATATCCAAGACATTTAGGAACAATTGACTACATTTTAAGAAACAGTGCAATGCGCCAAATCAAAATCTCTCTTTCTACTGCTATATACACTGTGTGCACCAAACTAATATATATATATATATAGAAAATCATTTTCACTACTTTGTCAAGTACTTACATTTCGAATTTTCAATAGCTGCAGAAACAAAAAAATGCTTAACCTGATGGTTCCCAGTCAAATGCAATGAATGATTCCGAGAGAGGCATCGAAAGCACTGAGATGTCTTTCCCGCGTGCATCGAAAATTTCTATGTGTGAAGTCGGATTCTGTAAAGAGTATAGAATTATACATGAGTAATCCATTTTAATTTTCTCATTCATATAAGCTGGTTTACTTCTATGAACAAGACTTCAACAACTCCAATACTTAGCATACCTGTCAAATCTTGTCATCTTTTCCGTAAATACTGAAATTACTTTCTGCCTAATTATCACTTTGAGATTTGATAAAAACGTGTGTTTAAAATTTCTAAGACGTTTGGGTTGAAATCTTCATATTAAAACTAGACGACAGACACACTGAATTAAAACTAGACGATAACTATATTGGCCTACCGTATACTTAATTTCCTCTATGGATCCACTCGCAGATGTCTTGATATTTTTCTTTTGGTAACGTTCTGTGTGTGCGGCTAATCGATCGCCATTCTTATTCCAAAACAGTTCAGCCTCCGATACAGAGAATATTCGTTGTGCTCGAAGCTTCTTTTTTGATGGAATTTCCATTAAACCAATTTCCGCTGGCGCATTATCTGACGTCTTAAATAGTTTTTCTCAGAAACAATCTTATTGTTACAAGTCAAAAGCAATAAATCAGTGTAGAATTATTGTATGCCCTAAATGGAAGAAAATAAACACTCACGCGTTCGTCACAATAATATGCAAGAATAGGGCGTGTTGGTGACCATCGGAAAGTTCGTAGACCCTCAATTATTACATGCTTTTTGTCCAGCAAAGCAAAATTCTTCGTTTCATAAATATTGATTCCATTACCACCTGGCTTCGGACATGCCACATATCCGTTCGCTTCTGGACAAGCCAGGTATGTTTCATTTGGTGCTAAAGCTCGAGTATCTGCTGACCATCTACAAAAACCAAACGTTATCTTTCCATATGTTATATGTGACATCTCCTCTTTTCTATTACAGTTGAGACCATTACGTTTCACAAAGTGTACTATTGAGTGAAAAATAGCAAAAACGGTTCAAAATATTTATGTCAAAACAAATGCCTCGTTATGTGTGTTTCATAGCGGTATATGCATCAAATGTACTAAATGTCCAACCAACTAATAACAAGGTTAATTACGGCAAAGTAAAAGAACTTCATAAAAAGTATAGCTATTATCAAAATGTACTGGAAATATGGCCAGCAAGGTAATTCATTGGATCCTTCTTGGGTAAGCAACGAAAAACCACGTCGCATTTCTCCGGTCATGGTGTCAAATATGCGTAGGGAATTAGTGTCATCAGCCCAACGATTTTCCGGCAATGAGTATGTAACAAGAAATCTGTAAAAAATGTTCATTTCTCATTTACTGTTTCATGATCAGTTTAAAAATGCAATCATTCTTTCTTATACTATAGCTGTAAAAAGTCAGACCACTTTCATTATCACATCCTTACTAACATGATTAAATTGTAAGTGCGGGTATTGAATAACATTTCTTCTCACACAAAAAGGCCAAATCAACACTGACTGCATTTTTTTGATTACTGTGTAATAATGTGTCTATTTCTTTAACGTCAAATGGAAAAAATTTTAAATACATACCTTTCACATGGCGAAAAGTCAAGCATCACAACATTTTCATGTGAATAACGAGCAAAACGTTCAAAATTTGCCCCTGCCCATAATGCAATACCCATTCGATGAACACTTACAAAGAACGTGCCGTTGGGAGACCATCTAAACACTGTCTCAGTCCAGTACTGAAAAGATTTTGTATAATTATTAGCTTCGAATATCAGTAATGAAGGAAATTTGTAGCTGAAATTTAATTCAACAATCAAACAAAACCTATGTCATTCTCATTTTCTAGTAGAGTTAAAAAAAAAACGAAGAGAACATCATACATGCCGCTCCGTAACAGGCATCGGATCTTGTCCTTTCCGGTACTCGTAAACCCCAACAAACGGAGATGTCGAGCCATATTTAGAACCTTGTGCGTCACGCTCGTAGTGGACAGCAAACTGGTCATAGCATTTCTCATTTTGTAACCACGACCACAAATCACCCTAAAAACTTATTCAATGACATTTGAAGATTCTAACCTGGAACGATATAATGTTAAACATTAGGTGAAAATAAACTAGGAAAAATTAAAAAATGATACAATATTGTTGTATATTCGTGCTTCTGGTGGCTTCCAATTTTCATCCGGTTTTTCGAATTTATTCAAATCATCAAACAGATTAGCCGAAAATGTGTGGTTTTTGTCGAGCAGATAACCGTGCAATATTGCTGTAGCATTCTCTGCTATCTCGCTACCAGGATATTCCACAAAGCAATAGCCCTACAATGCATCACAATATTCTGAGGTAATTAAAAGCTATGCACTAGAATTTTGGCTTCAATGTCATATGATCATCACAAGATTCTGTGACCAATCACAGTTCTATATGTTTATATATATATATAGAATTAACTTTTTGTACAGGATTTGTGTACAGATTTAATTAGGATTCAGAATTGATTCAAACATGATAGCATTATCACCATTGAAGGACCTTTACGACTCAGGATAACATATCATTTTGTTACTGCAAAAACCTTGATCTATTGCATCGAGATTAGAACGAGTTTTACTAATTTTGAAAAGCAATTGCTAGCAACTGTTCCTGCCCAATCAACTTAATATTTTGCATTGCAACATGCCTTTGTAGAGCCATTATCATCAACTGGATAGAAGTCATTGAACTCTGGGTGTATCCGGCCAAAAATTTTTCCAAGTACACTCTTCAACTTCGATAAGCGATTTTCACCGACGATCGGTATGCCGGAAACTATTATGCAACAGTGATCATATTCACTTAAAGACGGCTTTTTCCGTAACACATCTCCAAGTAATTCTGGAAATTTTCAGAATATTTTTAAATCCTGATTCCCAACAATTAGTAAATACAGTACACGACACTTCTCAGCAACATATACAGGGGAAAGAGGTAGCTCCAAAGAATATCGTGCTACTATAAAATACAAATGAATTACGGAGATATGTGATTATCTCTCCACCCAATCTATCCTTAACAAGCATTCCCACACAATTCGTCTTTCACAAACAGAACGATTATAGAGCAATACCTTCATCAGTTGCGCTTTCTTTAAAGCCATATTCGCCGTCTGAAAATGATGGCTCCTCTGAAACATTTTCATCAAATATCGGATCTGCTGCCACCATGTTTTTCAACCTCAACGAAAAACACCTCTTTTTTCTGAAATTTATCATATACAAACTGCACCAGATCTTTTCACTCTGGTAAAGATTTATACGGTGTTCTCTACATGTTATCAAATTTTGTTCTTATCACTTATCACACAGTAAGCATGCAATCAATTATTACTCAAACCTCTTCCAATACCTACAAACAAAGTATCACCACAATCTGCAGCACTCCAAGCAACTCGCCCACACCAACTCTAAGCAATTTTTCACGAGCACCCCGTTATGCCAATCAACCGGACCAGAGTTCAAATAAACACACTTCCACTAAGTTAATTTCATTTTCTTGGTTAGTAAATTATAATGTGTTGTAGCCATTCTGTAGAGTTCAAAATGAAAAAAATTAAGCGCTGTTTGAATAACGAAATAATTTGTACGCACGCCGTACAAAGTATTCTGATGAAATACTTGCAAAGTTCCCACCCATCAAAACACTACACAAATTTTCACGATATCTTCCCGTGACAATTGGAAAATCTGAGAAAAATCATATATTCCTGTAGTATACTTTGTAGTGTACGTTAAATTAGGCTAGAAAAATATTGCACAGAGTGAAAGGAAGACCTACCACCCACCGCTAACGAAACAGCCAAAGGGAAGTTAATCATCGCAACAGTTTTCTACGGAGTGCAAAGATACTGTTAAATATTGTTTGTGCTGACGAGTAATTGCCAGTTGGCTGGCGGGTATGAATTATTTTGGCTTATTTTGTGGTTTCTGCTGAATGAATTGAACTTGATTTTTTTTCATTTTCTAATTTATCAATGTGCTTTACAGTAGAATTTCTGGAATGTCATCGGAATCATATTTTTCTTTAGTTTTGCTTTTTAGAATTTGAATTTTTGAATCTTATATGTAACATGATTACGTTAGATTTACCGTACAGTTATGCAACATATCGTTTATTGTTTTCTCTGCAACACTTTTGACATGAATATTGCAAATGAAGTAGATGATATATTACTTCTCCATGACAAAAATAATGAGTAATAACTTAAGCAAAGTAGTTGGTATCGCTCGTATGTAATTTCTCTTAGTCTATTCCTTCATTAGTTCAGGTATAGTATGGGAGCCTTGCGTTGCGTACAGAGTGGATAATTGGTCGTGATTGGTTCAGAAGAAACATTCACACATAATTCAAATTTCAGCTATGATGTTGTAGCGAATTTTGATTAATATACCTCACAAATTTGCTCGATAACTATCTGAATATTTCGGATAACGGGTAATGACCAAATGGATATCTCATTTTTCATCCTACCACTCTATCTTTTCCACCAGCTAATGCTTGTGTCAGCCGGACGAGATTTCTATCGAATTTTGAAAGTGCCACACGATGCAAGTCTCAACCAGATCAAGAAAGCATATCGAATGCTAGCTAAAGAATTGCACCCCGACAAGCAAAGCGATGATCCTCTGGCAGAAGAAAAATTCCAGGACTTAGGTGCCGCTTATGAGGTTAGTGTATGCATGATTCCGACGCTTACCAAAAGTAATTATTGGATTACTGTTTGATTATTATAATGTCGCCATTTTATGTCGATGAATATTATATTAAACGGTACGACAGTCCTCTAGTAGGTCTTTTATAGGTTTTAAGTGATAAAGAGAAGAGGGAGATCTATGATCGTTACGGTGAGGAAGGTTTAAAAAATGCCGGTTCTGGTGATAGTGGAAAGTTCCATGATCCGTTTTCCTCATTCTTTGGCGATTTCTTTCATAGCAACAAACAACATGAAGAAGGAACACCTCGTGGTGCTGATGTAGTTATGGATTTATGGGTTACACTCGAAGAAGTATATGGAGGGAATTTTGTGGAAGTAAAAAGGTTCAGGAAATACTGCATTTGTTTTTTTGCTTCTTCAACAACATCATAAGCGATGAACACAGGATGTGAAATATATTTCAAGAACTTCACATTGTTTGAATAATCATACCAAAGTTTATTTAGTGTACCAGATTGGTTAATATAAGAAAAGGATATGAAGTGTATTGAAGTTATAAACATATGTTGAATCACTATCAATTTAAGCACTGCACGAAGATTTCATGTTATTATAGGATAAAATCATCATACAAACAGACATCGGGTACAAGAAAATGTAACTGTCGTCATGAAATGCGTACGGAACAGTTGGGCGCTGGTAGGTTCCAAATGTTTCAAGTGAAGGTTTGTGATGAGTGTCCTAATGTTATGCTGGTACAAGAAACGCGATCCCTTGAGGTATGTTATCTCAATACTAAAAACACGCTTTATCATTAATCACTAGTTCACAAAATGAATTATTATGTTAATAGGAAAGCTGCTACATATTTGTTTCAATTTTTTTTCAATAATTGTTGAGTGTATCTTTTTCCACTTAAAGTTCGTTCGAAGAATGAACTAATTTGGTGTGTTTCCGTAAACCATTTTAGGTTGAAATTGAAGTAGGAGTGGATGAAGGACAAATACAGACGTTCTCAGGAGAAGGTGAGCCACATATTGAAGGTGAACCGGGTGATCTGAAATTTGTAATTAGAATCGAGAAGCATCCGATATTTGAGCGGCGCGGTTTGGATCTATATACTAACGTCACCATATCATTAGAGGATGCATTAAAGGGATTCAAAATGGAAATAACCCATCTTGATGGACACAAAGTTGAAGTATGTGAGAAACTTTTTCTCCATTTCTTGATGTACCTCTTTGTTACACTGTTTCTTTGTATTAGAGTACTAGATGTTTTACTCTTAGGAAAATTTTATCTTCCTTTTATTATTTGTCACAGTAGATTCCATTATTAATAAGATACTGCTACTTGGATCACCGATGGCATATGCATCTTCAAGGAGAAACTAAAAAAGATGTGAGTAGTTGAAATCTGCTTCTGTTACAGATGATCCGCCACCTACGTTTATTTGTAATGCAATCCTGGGTATTATTCGTTATTAGTCGTAGACATCTTGCTTTTACTTTTACATAATATTTCGGAAATGTATACACCAGTGAGTCTTTACTAGAAAAAGCGAGCCCGAAAAGGATTATAGACGTTTTTTATTATTTCGTTTCTGTAAAATATGTTCCCAGGGGGATAGAGAAGTTACAATTTATTTTGTAGGTCGTTCGCGAAAAGATAACTTGGCCAGGAGCACGGATTCGAAAAAAGGATGAAGGATTGCCTTCGTATTCCAACAATAGTAAAAAAGGAATCCTCTATATAACCGTCGATATAGATTTTCCTCGCGGAGAATTAACTCCTGAAGAAAAAGAAGTTGTAGGAACACTGTTGAAGCAGGACCTCCTCCAACCGAAAGTATACTTTTCTATTACTCGAGTCTCGATAACATCTTTTTTTCAAATAGCTTAGAGGCGAAGTTATTGCTCTTGATGCAGATTAGGCAACTTATTTTAGAGACTAACAAGAATTGCAGTCTTTTTTACGGTTTTCTTATATGTATAATTAATTACATTGGGAGATGTTTTAACGGAAATATTATTTTAACCCCAAATTTCAGGTTTACAATGGGTTGCAGATGTCATGAGTGTGTCCAATATTTATTATATTGAATATGATCAGGTCATCTTGTTTTGTTTTAGTAAGATATGTATAGTTAAGTTATTGAAGTGTTATCGCATTCTTGCCGTTGTTTTCTATTTGTTGGCTGTATTTGCATTCGAAGTAATTGTTGTTGCGGCCAAATAAACTGTAATATTTTGACTTGCGTCATACCTCGGCACATCAGTGTTTTCTTACATCAATGCTTATTTTTATATTTTTGGGAATTAACAAGCGCAGCTAATCTGGCGAGATTGGCAAATGTGATCAAAGGTTGTTTAAGACTGCTTATTTAGGTCGGTCCGCTGTCATGCTTTTGCTGTCGAGAATGAAGCTTCTTCCCTCATCTATGCGTAGTGTCAGCCCTTTCTCAATGGCAGCGAATGACCTTGGGACCTTTTTACGTCACGTGGAAGTTTAATCGTACATCTTCGGTGATCCTTTTGCGGTTTAGAGCATGCAGTGCATGCCGCGCATTATTTCGCTTAGACGACACGACATCAGTTCTTAATGTCCGTATGTAAGGAACTGGAATATTAGGAATTTGTTTCTTTGTATCTTTCATTAAGCCGTATTTAGTCTTTTATGGTTTGCACCTCTCAAACATTCAAAAAATGTCAACATGTTCTTAAAGTTCTCAGAAGCTAAATTAACTTGCTGTTCCCCTGAAAAAGATCGAAAACGATGAGCAGCAGCAACAACACTGAAGAAACAATAGGTTATTCCATTATATAGATAATAGCCAGTCTAATTTCATCATACAAGAATGACATACTTTCAGGGGGTCAATGAATAGTCCATGTAAACATATTGGCAAAAATCAGCGGGCATTGTCAAAAACCCTTAGCAGTGTTGTTTATGCAGTTATCTTTCCTAACAATGCTAAAGCACGGGAAGTTCACGTGAGTTTTAATTAACTTCACCCATTTATTTATTGATGATATACAATGATGTAATATACTTGATACATGTTTCCATATAAAGAGCAACACACAAAACTCTTCTTTATGTATTCCAATTAGGTAATCTTTATTATGTGAAGGATAAACAGCCTCGAGGATTATCTGATCTTGAAAAAGAATTAGTTGATATTAAATACTGGGTCAACTGCATGCACTAAAATTCTGTGAGAAATCTTACCCATATGTTAATATTCCGTCAATATATATAGCAATCAATTTAGTTTACCAAGGATATGTATTGTTTGTGTAAGGACATCAGTGTGGTACTGCAAATATATTGTTTTCATTTCGGCTTTAACTATTTATTAATATTTCAATCGTTTTGAATATATTTACGACTTCGAGATTTGAAAACGTGATAGCAACAACCTCAAATTTTTCCATTTTGCTGGAAATAATTTTTGATGCCTCATCATTTGTGCGTCAATTTCCATCGGCAATTATTTTCAGGCTAGATATATTAGATGTAATCAGTGCAAAACACGACTGAATGCATTGATGTGTGCATGCTGCCAGTGTTCAACCTTTGCATGTTTAACACATATACACGATCATCTGGCAACCAAAGAACATCTCTTCGGTAAGGTAATTTCCTACTACTATTGCAGTTAATCATTTATAAAATCAAGTCTTTTCCAGCTAATAATTATTTCTCATTTTACAGCAGTTTCTGTCGAAACAGGTTTTATTTATTGCTATCAGTGTAGTGATTTTGTATATGATCGTGAGATGGAGGATGCTCGGAGAGATGCCGAAAATGGTTGTCGACGATCGCTGAACTTAAGTACCCGGAGTATTTGGTATCCAGGTGCCGCTGTTGTGGATATTTGCCATGATGATCCTACTCGAATGGTTCGCTTTTCGAGAAGCAGTATCCGAGGTAATTTTAATATCAAAATAATTGGTATCTCTAGTAAGATCATAATTGTGGATTCATGAAAATGTGTCACAACTGTAAATGTAACTGCGCCATAGCTATAAAAAAAACTAGATAGATTTGTAGTTAATTGCAACTGTGATATTTTCGGTACTTCGTACATTTGCTGTGTTCTTGCCATTCCAGGTTTACGAGGGTTGGTAAATTTGGGAAATACATGTTTTATGAACTGCATTATACAGGCCATAGTACATACACCACATCTAAAGGATTATTTCCTCACTGATCAGCATCACTGCGCTTCATCATCACATAGCAAAGCTCAATGTCTTATGTGTGAACTTGCAAATACTTTTCAGGTAACTTTATATGTTTAACACATATATAGATATGTTTAACGACAAGTTTTATTTTCATTTACCATCCATTCACCTAGGTTGGTGGTAATTTTTTTAGACAGTCGTGGGTTGCTTCTGGACAGAAATCAGTTGAACTCGCTACTCTCTTATTTTCCCGCTAAGTGTTTATTCGATACTACAGTAGTAACTAAACTATTTTTTAGCACTGTAGAAAAAAATACTCTGGACCTTTCTTCATTCCTTTTTTGGTTTCCTAACTGATGGGATTATTTTTTAGATTCTTTTGCTTGATAATGGACTATGATTGCAACTATTTCACTTAGGTACTGTCTCAACTGTCAAATGTTAAAGAATAATTTTCTTTTGCTCATTTATTCCTGGTTAATAAGGCTTTTATTTTTTTTAAATGTTTTTAGGAGTTTTACAAAGGTGATATTACTCCTTACAAACCGAATAGATTTCTGAATCTCGTCTGGACACACGCTAGGCATTTGGCTGGCTACGAACAACAGGATGCTCATGAATTTTTTATCGCTGCTCTTGATGTGCTTCATCGACATTCCGGAAGTTAGTTTCTTTTTTTAATACCTTTGTGGATTCTGTTACCCTACGATTGGTTTTTATTAGCTGTTTTTACAGGTAGTTCACTTCCTTCTATGCCAAATGAATGTAACTGTATTATTGATTGGATCTTCACAGGCAAATTACAATCTGATCTCACATGCTCAATTTGTGGGTACGTTGATCCTTTATGCTTTCAAATATTTTAAATTTTAAGGGTAAAAGTTATTCGAAAAATAATGACCAGTGAGCAGGCAAGAAGGGAACAGTAAAATAGGAGGGCCATCTGAAGTCATTTAACTCACTTAACTTAATGATTTTCAGGTGTGTTTCTACAACTGTTGACCCATTCTGGGATATATCGCTTGATGTGGCACAAGAAGTGTTACGTTCACCTAGCAGCGGCTCCGGTGCACCACAGCAAATTACTTTAGAAGACTGCTTGCATAGGTTATTTTTTCAAAAATTGAGAAACAAGTTTATGCAGCACTAGCTTCAACCCTCTCTGATACTTCAGCAGAGACGAAAGTCGAAGCGAAAAATCTATTGTAAGTGGAAATTGACATGGAGCCGTGAACTTAACGATTTACTTTCAGGTATATAATGCCCGAGCATTTGGGTAGCAATGCAAAGACAAAATGTGCTCGTTGTGAGACATACGAGGAGTCAACGAAGCAGCTCACTCTAAAAACTCTTCCAATGGTTGCCTGCTTTCATTTGAAGCGTTTTGAACACAGTCGGAAAGACCGAAAGAAAATGGATACTAAAATCAAATATCCGCAGTTTATTGACATGACACCCTTCACAGCTTCGTTTCGCGAGCGTTCCGCCGGTGCTCCAGAGAGCAAAACCAGTGTAGTCACCGACTTGTTGACAGTGAATCGAAATAAGTATGGTTTGCTGCCAAAATGACGTAAATAGGCTTTATCATTATCGACTACCAACATGTTAGAGAGGTGAAGAAAGAGAAGAGACTTCATTCACCTTTCATTCACCAACACTTTTGCGTTGGTGAATGAAGGGTAAAATGAATGTGCATTCTTAGAACTTTAGTTAAGTCAAAAAGGCGTAATTTGTTTTAAGCACCTAATCTACATGAAATAAAAGTTGCTGACTAAAGTTCTAGTTCGGTGAGTAAGATTTCCTAGAGTAACTGCTCTTTGATATACTTATATCACGTGGTAGACATTAGTAATCAGTTTATGTACATTAAGAATTATTTCAGATACGAACTATTTGCAGTCGTTAATCACTTGGGAACGATGGAAAGTGGCCACTATACTTGCTACATCCGGCATCAACGTAACCAGTGGTTTCAGTGTGATGACCAAAAAGTTATGAAAGTATCAACAGAACGAGTCCTCTCCTCCCAAGGCTACCTATTGTTTTACCATAAGTGTCATGCTGATTATTACTAGAGAGCTATAGCGGACTAATTTCCACTTTGTGTATAGACATTTTTTATTTTAGTTCTTATTTAAGTCACCCACTCAGCTACATCTTAAATCTTTCCAGATGGAGGAATTCTTAGAAAAAAATTGGAAAAGTGTAAAAAAATCAATCATCACATGACTGATTTTTTTTGAACCAGTGGAGTATTCGTGTCATTTCCATCGCCCATTATGAAGGTTAGGTATAATATTAAAGCATACTTTTCACCTAGGTAACGATTATAAACAGAAAATTCACTATGCTATTCATATCTTTCACAGTTTGTTTCATGTTCATATAAGCGCTATTTCAACTTTCATGATTATTTGTCTTTCGGGAATAAATAATTGCGACGCATGTATTATGTACCTGATTTGATGCAGCAAATAATCAGTTCAAGTCTTTCCTCTAGATAAGAACGAGGCATAATAATATGTATTCCTATTCTTTTTTTTCATCGAGGAACGAGTTTTATTATAATAAATTCAAAATCTTATTGCCGAAAAGAAAAATCATTACTTACTACTTTAATTTAAGAATTAAACGAGAGGTTCTCACACAGTTACTTTTTTGCTCACAAAAATGCACTTCGAGCTATTGTCAAATGTTTCTGCACCGGCAAACAGTAATATGCATTTGAAATAATGTTCCTTTAAAAACAAGAGAAAAAAGCAAAAAAACTCCGGCATTGTAAAAACACCAAAACAAAAGGCAAGAAAGCTCTGCTTCTGCTTCAATTCTATATAAAGATTACGACCAATCAAATCAATTTAAAAAAAAGTATTGGATGAAATGAAAGTCCACTAAGTACGATTACCAACCTCATTACAGTTAACGAATAGCTGAATTCGAAAAACCCGAATTCACAGTGATGATTCCGCATAGTTTAACTGATCTTTTCGGTAATAACAACACGAAAATAGAAAAATGTGTAGCAAAAGTGTGCTACTAACGTCAATATCAAAGAATCATTTGTTTTATAATTAGAACTAATTTGTGCCCGTCTCCACTACATGAATTTTCAGGATACGATATGACTCTTTTTTTGTTGAAAACTCTCTGATACAAATATTTATTCTTTATTTTGTTTTGACAGGACTTCATGTTATCATTTAAAGTGTGAGATGACGATTATGACAAGATATCACTGATCATTTTAGCAATCATTCATCCCTTTTCAATAGTTTTCTCTTTTTTTAAGAGTACTAGAAAGCTATTATAATTAGCGGAAATTTTATATTTATTAACAGTAATATTAACAATAACTTTGGCATTGTATTCGAAGTGTGGGATTAAAACGAAGAAAAAGTAGCACTACAATATTCCTGGAAATTTTTGAGAACGAAATTTTTTAAATCTTGTCCATCTTTTTTCCTTTGCAAAAGGATAAGAATTTATTTCTCGACTTGCTATATCACTATGTTCAAAAGAAACTTCGACCAAAATCAAAACAGTGAAAAAAAACTTGTAAGCAAAGAACACCAAATAAGCTATACTTCTACTATTGTACAACTAAGCTTTTCGCGGTTTTGGTCACATGAAATCCAAGATGTCAGCCCCACTAATTCTTAACGACACTACGCTTCATCGGACAGTTTTTTGCTTAATATTTTAATAACATTGATGATGCCCAAGTAATATGAGTGATAACAAAAGGAACTTAGTGAACGGAAAAGAACAGATATCCATCGTTCTCGCTCCTACTGAACCAAAATTTCTAGAGAACTCGCAGAACTGATCGAATCGCGATCAGTTTCACGAAATGTTCGTGATGATTCAAGAGCTGATTCTGTAGCATTAGCATTATCACTTCTATTATTGCTACTTTCTGCAGCAGTTCTAGCAGCAATAAAATGTTCGTGTTGTTGATGATCTATCAATTGTCGTCTATGTAATGCTCGAAGTGGACGTGACGCTGTGGAAGTCTGAGCAGATTTATGTGTCTTGTCCAAAGAACTAATGCTATAAGATCGAACTACATCTGCTGGAGTATTTGGTAAAGATGTATCACTCTTGGTATTAGCTGATGACGAGGAGCAAGAAGGAATAACAGATGGGATTGATGTAATTACAGATTTATGACCAACAGTGTTAGCTGTAGCAATATTACCAATAGTAATACTTCTACTGTGTTTTACTTGACAGGTTCCTTTCCGAAGATAATGACTAATACGTGCCAAAAACCTATGGCCTATTGTCATTCGATGACTTTTGCTTTCATCGCAGATATTGAAGGATGATGTAAGCGGAATTGATAAATGACTGCATGAGTTGAATGTCAAGTTTTCTGCTGAATAATGAACCATCTCAGATGTTGCTGGCTTTACTGAATCGATGAATGTTGGAGTCGAATCATCTACACGGGTATTTCCATAAAAAAGTGGATTTGATGCGGAATTTGATGTATCCGATGAATGTGTAAATGACAATTTCTGCAGTTCGGTTGATGGCGATGGCAAATCCTGTAACGACGGGAATTAGACGTAATATTTAAAATAACTTTGTTAATGTTTCGCAAGAAATATTTTTCATATGTCAAAGAAATAAATAGAGAATAAGATAAAGCAAACAAAGTGTTTTCTGATTCATTTTAATTTTTGAAAAACTATTCCATTAAATGAACAACATACTTCATTTACTTTTTCAGGTATGTTTAAAGCTTTCCTGGATTTTAGTCCATCCAGAACTCTCGGCCGATCCAACAGATGTGGGCATGTTAGCTCCATCACACGCTTACCATTCTCGTTGGTTTTTGAAGATGGCTGACTACAATCGCTATCCCAAAAACTTTGAGACGATACCCTGTGAGATAAGGTATCAAAGCTGACCGATTTTCCCAGTTTTGAAATATTCTCGGTGTCATCACATTCCTAAGCACATATCAATTGACATCTCCAGATAAATTCATGAAAAAGACCGCCTCTTCCAATTATTTTACTAAACAATTCTGAAGTATAATATCTGAAAAGGTTGTCCTTGATTATGTAAAATTTTTACACATCCAATCAACTGCTCTCATTTTTACATAATAAAGTGCTACCTCTTCTTATCGCATTCCTTTTCTATGTTCTTTCCTACAGAAAGATGTGTTCTGGAACGATGAATTTGGTAAAAGACAAGAATATCTAAGATAGAAAAACATCAGCACCTGAATACAGATAGAGTAGCCCGATTCTTTAGGATGAAAGACGACTTGCTTTCCGAATAACACGTAAACCGAGAACCTTAAAATTACCTCGACTGGACATATGCTATCAGAAGAGTCGACATCCGGTATAGAAGATAACGTGAAGAAGGACGTAGAAATTGCAGTACTGTTGTCATTTCGACATTCTTCTTCATGTTGACTGAATTTAGACGACAAGCTCAAACCATTCTTCTCTCGTAGCCGTGCTTCATATTCTAATAACTGGCCCATAAAATTGAAATTCGGCGAAATGGATGGTCTACGCTCCTTCACATATCTGTAGCTGGTTCATATTAACTAGTTAGGGTTCACTTAAACTGGATAACTTTTCTTGGATTGGAAAAATTTCCTTTTTAAAAAATAAAAATATTTTACATGTCCTATATTAATTGTGCATAACCATGTCAAATTTGTCCCAACGGTACTACCGTGATCTATCGCACAACCGGTACAACATAACACGCGTGTCTTGTATGCTGCCAGAACGTGCATGCAATTAGTCGTAAATCCAGGAAACACTACTAAGCACAACATATGTTTGCATGATATATTTGTTTCATATTTCAGACGACCATAATAACCGTATAGTGAGAAATTCAGAGGATACTGTCATATGTGACATATGTATAAGTGATATGACTTACGTATATTCAAATATCGTACAGACAACTGATTGTATAAGTGTGCACACAAATATAAAGCAAGCGTAAATCCAAGTTTGCTTGAACAAACGATCATTAATGACCCAGTCTGAAGCAGTAACTTCAGAATCAAGCTAAGTTGATTGAGACAGGTACTGAAACTAACCTATACGCCTGTTCGGATGTCCAATTATTTCGCCTCATCATGTATGCGATAGCCAATGTTGGACTTCGAGAAATACCAGCAAGACAGTGTACTAGTGCTACCGAACCACGTTCACATACCTTATCTGCAAATAAAACACATTCCGTAATTATCGTTTTACTAATTAATAATGACAAACGAAAATTTACCAAGAAATTTGAAAGCATCTTCGAAATGAGGCAGAAGTTTCGCCTGATAGGTGTCATTGACCGGTATCCGCATAAAATGACCTTCCTGTTTCAATGCATCCGGTTCGGGGCAATTTACGCTAAGATTTATCACATATTTGATGCCGTATTTCTGCAATTATAAGAATATGAAGGGAAATATTTGGTAAGCCAAACAAAAAAAAAGGAATGATAAATGATAAATAATGATAAATGACAAATATCACCGATAACAATCTGGAGTCCATAGCATCCTGTTGTGAACCGAGATAGAGGAATGGAAGGATTTGAGTTGGGCCATCATTAGTAGTTGAAAGACATGGATTGGAAATGCTTGTTAGTATATGATTTCCCGTCACACTTTTCTCCATATTTTCTCGTCGTTTCGTAGAACTTTCACATAATTCCGGAAAACGACTATGAAAGTCACCAAATCCATCTAAAAAATATACATATTAGAAAACTTTGTTACAATAACTACTTGCTAGCAACTAATCATCTAAAGGTAATCTTGGATAATTCACACGAAAATAACGATAATGATGATAATCATAAGAGTGATACAGCAAAATATTTTGACTCCTGATTTTGGCAGTACCTTGAAATTAAGAATGTAAAAGTTCCACAGCAACCGTAGCTCCCCTGTGCATATTCTTGTCATTAACAGAAGGAAACAGATTAGTGATAATGAATCATTAAGGAAAGAGATTAGGGATAATTTCAAAGAGTGACTGATAAAAAATATTTTTTCACCCTACTACTACTATTACTACTACTACTGCTACCAATATTAATCATTTAGAGAAGAATCTCAAAACTGAAAAAAACATTTCTAGATAATTACAAAATTCTTTCCTAAGAAACTGTTTGAAAGTATAATAGTCATTTATAATATCGGAACTATCAGTGCCGGTTAGATAATAATTGACAAACATGAAAAAATATTGCATTAATCTGATAATAAGAGATGAAGGAGGTTATTTTGGCGAAATAAAAATGAATTGAGGAAATTTGCTGAAAACAATAACTCACGAAACTATCACAATAAGCGGGTGATCTTAACTTCCATACAAAATTACCTTTATAAATCATAGCTCCCATATATTAAGCTTTTACCAATTCTATATTAATTGTTGAAAATATAAATCAATAAATGAATATATTACACTAGAATTTTCAAAAATTTATGTTGGAATAGAATTTCGTTTTTCTATTTTATAATTACTTACAGTTTGTAGAAGTGGAAGGTTGATCTGGAGCCGTTTGCCTGATAGTACATGGCCGATGCATTCCGGTACTGAGATTAGTAAACAACAGGAATTGCAGTAGCAGTAAGAAACAGGAAATGAGTAAATGAATGCTACTTCAGATGGGAATTAAATTAAGGAGCAAAAGTTATTTTGCATAACTACCCTCTAGCCAACTTGACAATTGGGCATAATATGCAAATTCCATGCTTTTACTCCTCCTGACCTAAGGCTTTTGTTGTTTTATTACGTTCCGCACAAAAAGAAAAGAGGGTGAGGAGTTAATAAAAACGGAAAGAAAGGAAAAGGAATTAGTGCTAGAAAAGATGAGGTGAATAAAAATGTCGAAGTTAGGCTACACACGAGTAATAGTCACCACCGTCAGCGTTGCTGTCGTTCTCGTTGTTATCATCATTGCTGTTATGTTATGGCCTTAGGCTTAGAAAGGCAACGCGTGTAGGCCCGTTCCGCTCAATATTCATACTATAGGAATGGCTATGTGCAAAAATTTAAATCATTAGTATCAATCCATTCATTTTTTGTTGTACAGCAATGCCTATTATAAACTTTTTTAAAAATATTGGACATAAAAGTACATCTCTCATCATCAAACTAGTAGTATCAGACAGAAATACCGGGGAAGGAGGGAAAAAGGAAAAAAATGAAAATATTGATTGCCATTTAACCGGAATGGGGCAGGATGGGAAAATCGCTTGTTGTTATATGACCCCGAGAATTTTGATGACCTAGAAAATACGGAAACCAATATCAGTTTTCTATAACGCATAAATACGTAAACAAATCCGCAGCTTCCTTTATTTACTAAAGTGATGCCTTCTTCATCTTAATAATAAACATTTCTCTTTCACCCTCTCTTCCACTCTCGCATTCCTCTTTCGTGTCTTCCTGGTTATCCGTTTCAAGAAACTTAGTCCCTTCCAATTCTCTTCCTTTTCACTCCTAAAAAAACTAGTTTCTTACTTTACTTTTTATTCATTCAAACAAGCCTAGTCTTTCCTACTTTCCTTTTGGCCATCTGCATTAAAACAAGCCTATTCCCTTCTATTATTAGCTAGCATACGTTTCATTTATTCAAATATTTCAATCGCTGACAATAATTCAAATCACCGTACCTACACTTCCCCTCTCTAATATCCATGTAAGGCATTTCTTACAACTACAAGAATAACACTGTCAACTAAAATGGCCCTTTACCTTTAGCTTATGTCTAGCAAATTAGGTGAAAAAAGAACAAAGCAATCCTCAGTGTGATCATAGAAAGGGCCGAAGAGTGAGAAGAGACTGGAAAAATAAACAAACGTAACTGGACTAACGGATGGGTGGGACGGGAAACGATTTGTATTGTCGTTGTCATCCTGGACATGTTTGGAAAGATGACGGATGACAGCTACCATTACCATTATTATCATTAACACTATATAAATATCACTATCACTGTTACTGCAATTATAATCATCAACACCATCTCTACCACTATTGCTATCATTTGCAAGCCATCCTATTATCTCATTTTATCAAACAGCGACAATTATAATGTTGGTAATTAACAATAACAACAATAATGTTAGTCATTAATAACAACAGTAATATTAATAAAAAAATAACAATGATGATGATAACGGTAATAATAACGAACAATAAGTAATAAGTGATTAAAACAATAATGATAACAACTGACAACACTTAGTAATAACTGATAATAATACTAATTAGTTAATTTAAATAAATTATAAGACAGAATGGTACCACAAAACAAGCATATATGTAGTAATAAACATACACACACACACACACACATGTAGTATACACATCCATACATAAACCTACACACACACATACACATTCCAAACATGCACATAGAAGTAGCAAGGTGATGACTCATCATCATCATCTATTGCCACTGTTGCAGTGGTATGGCAATAGACGATGATGAGTCAACATCTACCGATCATAATATATTCATTCATTGAGAAAGATGCATCACAGTCATCGCAATCATCTACCTCTCTTTCTCTCTCTCTCCTTCACTTCTTCCTTTCCTTTTCCCCTCTCATCTCTCTTCTTTCATATACGCATTTATCAACTACAATGAGTTATGATTTAAATTCTTCTATAAAATAAAAGAGATTATTAAAGTAATATAAGTGAGCAAAGATCAAATATTTTTATAAATTAAGTTTTTAATGATAAAGCTTCACTGTTATATTAGATCATTTCATAGACTGACTGAGATGATAAGTGCTCCGTGGTAATTCCATCAAACCTTTGCTCACTCAAACCAAACCATTTCTTCCTAATTCAGTTTTACCAACGATGAAACCGATTTGAACTCATATCACTTGACGAATTCTCAACTATTTCACTTCATCAATAATCATCTAATTTTGACAAAAAAAACCATTGATGAAATTTGAAAAGCACATTGTGCACACACACACACACACACATAGTAAGTAAAGGTTATCATCGGTATTTCAAAAATTTCGTTCTTCTTTTGATATCTTCCCCGTTGTACAGCATTGGAGAGATTGAAAAAAAAATGAGAAAAGAATGGATCACAAATCCAACTTTTCCCCATTTTTTTTACAAAAGAAAGAGAAGAAAATCAATGATCACATCGCTATTTTATGCGTTTCTTGAAGGTTTCAGTTCAATCAACAAAAATGACCCAACTATATACACATTTATTACATTTCGCATAACGATGAGTCAGTGAAAAAAAATTTCGGGAAATGTGTAAAGCAGAGATGACGTAGATGCATGCCTCTTTCATTTGCTTCTTTTGAACAAAAGAAGAAAGAACAAAAAGGAAATGAAAGAGGAAAATGTCAAAATTTGAAAAGTAAAAATTAAAATTAATTGAAAAAACAGGAACTAAATGACATAAAAAGAGAGAAAAGAGGGAAAAAGGAGAAAGAAGATGATCAAAATAACACTATGAGAAATAGGATAAATCGAATAAGACTGAAAGTGATTTTATGCGAAAAATGAGACATGGAAAGAGTGAATAGTTTAAAATGGAAGGAAAGAAAGGGAAGAAGATATGTTCCTTATCATTATAATCATTACTACATTTTTATTCTTTACCGATATACTGATAGCGATACTCAGATAATTTCCCATTTAACCTATATAAGTTACCAGTCACAATTAAAAGTGTTGGGATAGAACTTAAAGCATAATGAAATTTGAAACAAGATTTAGCACTTCGAAAAAGGAATTAAATTCAAACTGTTGCCATTTTACTGAATAAATTATTTTTGAGATAAATAGAGGAGAGTTCCTCCTTCTTGTTCACTATCAATCACACACTTTCAGCTTATTGCGTCAGATGTAATTATCAAAATGATCAAAATACTCAGTTTCATTCCATACTCCTTTTTATGATCTCTCTCGCAAAAAATCCCACGATAGAATGAAAGAAATGAAAAACAAAAAAAAAAACATACCACGTAAAATGAGAACTTTATGAAAACGTTTTGATGACGTAAATTTTTCTTGTAATGTTCGAAGTAATTTTTGAGACGAATTATCGGAACACTTTTCACCATTAAAATATTTCCGCTTTATACTGGATGACACGATTGGATGATTATTTGTCACTGATTTGTCGCTAACGGCTTGATGATCACTTTCTGAGTACAACACCAAATCAACCAGTGTTGAATTACACTTTTCTTCACCAATTTGCGACAACATCACACTATTACAAACCTGTAATTTACCACTAAAAAAGAAAAAAGAAACTGGAATATTATTATCATTATCATTTATTATTATCATTATTATTATTATTTTTTTATTATTAATTATTATTATTACTACTATTATCACTATATTTATCGTTATTGCTGTATTATTATTACTATATTTATTATTGCTATTATTACTATTATTACTATTACTATTATTATTATTATTATTTTGTTATTATTATGAATTATCACCATTATTACAAGCGATTACGCACTACAGTAGAATTGTAGCTTGCATTACAGCAATGCTTAATCGTAAATCATATTATTGCTAATAAATAAATTAAGAGTGAGTGCTTACTCCATAAATATTTATTTGTAAATAAATGAAACTTTTTCTTCTTGAAATTTCTCAAGTGTAGCACTATCATTCACATTTGATGTAAGCCAAGCAATGCCTTGAACAGAAAAATAAAACCGGAAGAAATGGTAATATTAGTGAAAGGAATATATTTTAATCATTTCCATTCTCTATCAGAAACTATCACAGCTTCTTAATTACTTATCATTAATTACTTCTCGTAACTATTTGTGAGCACGAATGATTATATAACAAACACTCTCTCGCTCTCCCAATCATATTTCTTCCACCGACATTTTCATTTTTATCTGATATGACGCATTCTTAACAAAAGCATACAGCAATACTAATACTGAACAGTGGATAATTAGCAAAGGTCAAATGTCATCACATATTAATCTACTAACACATCATCAAAATATAGATCAAGCCATATGTCAGCGGTATATTAAGAAAAATGAAATAAAATGGTCTATTTTCTCTTTCTCTCTCCCCGGGCAAATTTAATATAATTTCCAAAAAATAATCGTCCTTATTACATACCTTCAATTATATCAATTATATGAACAACCCTTTGTTAATGAAATAACATTGTCCACTTGAACAATTCGATGAGCGAAAATGCTCTTCTCTCTCCTCTTTTTCTATTGCTTTTTTTAAAATTTAAAAACAAATTTTACAAACCAAACAGATGATACTACCGTACCTCTAATCGATATCACTACTCATTCATCCGTCCATCCCTACATTATATACAGGAAATGCCACCACAGATACTACAGTTACTGCGAATGAATCTAATATAACAAACATAAAGTAAGACGTGACGACTATGATATTATAGGTAATAACTACTCCGAGACGACTCGTTTCTACCAAACTTACTATTTCGTAATAAACCGCAGCGTTGATTTGATTGAGATAGAACCATAGTGAGCGATGGATGGACGTTAATGACTAATATTTGTAGCAGTCGCTTAAAGAGCAGATGGTGATGACAGGGCAGGGCTAAGCCGGGCATGTTAGATTTCATACTCGTGAAATGTGACATTTATATGAAAATCCTATGGGGATGAGTCATCCCTCCTTTCATTATTTTATATTGAAAATGAAGACGGCGTGTGAATTTCTTATCATCATTACTACTATTCCCACTGCTATTACTGCCCGGAATGAATTAATTTACCGATGGTATTACTTTCAGGATGGATACGGAGTTTTTTTTCACATGTAAAAATGAAGAATCGAAAATAAACATACGATGGCAAAAATATAACATAATTCCCCACAAGTTAAATTAACTGTAATTTCGCATGTGTAAAATTAATAGTAATTCGCAAGTGTAAAATTAACGGAGCTCCGGAAACATAAAATCGACTGTAATTTCAGAGAATAATACTTTACTATCGATTTTTTTAGCTTTCTCACTAATTTACTTGACAAACTATACGAAGATTTTTGATAAATCATACAAACAATTTAACAACGTAAGTATGCGAAATGCATAGCTACGTAAGACGTGCAGATGGACAATTCAAATGAACTTACCTTATTGTCAAATACACGGCGGCGCATCATTGTAGAGTAGAAAGCGTTGATGGCATAGCGAATATGCAGGGAGTTATAATCGACAAAGGGTCGACAGTCAACAATTATCGTCTGTAAATAGTTATCAGCAATAGTGTCAACCATTTATATTTCATAAAATTTCAATTTAAAGAAATTTTCAAATTCTAGAGAGGAGGAGATAACAATTAATTCTTCGAACAGCGTAAAATATTGGTACACCACAACTTTTCATCAATGAAATAAAAGAAAAAACTGAAATTGTTATTGTTAATTATTATTAGTATTATTACTAATTACTTATTGTTGTTGTTATTATTATTATTACTTAGTTAAGTACCACGCTTGAGTCTAGCAAATTCATTTTAAAGCGTTAATGGGTAATTTTTGTTGAAAAACAGCAAACGTTCACTACCTGAATTTAAGTAAAGTAGAATAATAAAATAAACAGCTACTATTGAAAAATAATACCAAAACTCAATTCCTCTAACATACTCTTTTATTTTTAAATTTCAAAATTAAAAACTGATCGGAATGGGAATTCCGATAATTCGGATATATCCATTTTTTTTACCTACTGCCAAAACTAATTAAACTAAGTTGAATTTTAGGAAGAAAGGGATGTAAGCATAAAATTTTAAGACTCTTTAAATTAAAACGAATCATTTGATTAATATATGTAACATATCACCCAAATAAGAAAAAGGAGAAAGAGCGAGGGAATGTTTTTCCTTCTTAAATTATCCGATTTATGAGTAATTTTTCCATTTATTTTCAATTTAAGTTCTTATTATTTTCAAATTCTAATTTCCAACAATGCGCTTTTTCGTTTCATTTTTACCAATTAAAATGGTTGCGTAGAAAAAATGTTTGTTGAAGGAAAAGAAAAAATGAAAATGGAATGAATTAGTTCAAGGCAATTTCTCAAATAATTTATCTAACAAATGACGGAAAATGAGAGTATGAGTGTAAAATGAACCTTATGCAAATTTCTATAGATTTTTACCATTTAAATTAACGAGTTAAAATCAAAGCCGAAAGTTAAAAAAGAAACAAGAGAATAAAAAAGAACAAAGGATGAGATAAAGAATAATTAAAAAAGTTTCCTAGAAATTTTAAACTTGAGCCGTCAGAAAAAAACGTTTTTTTGGAAATGTTAGATTTTTTTTCGGAGAAAAGTAAATAAAGAAATACATTTTAGAACATTGCAATATTTTATATTTAGGTAAAAGAGAAAAGGCCTTTTTTTTCGGTAAGAAAAATCAAAGATAACAGATCAAAGACGCCAACTTGTTTCCTGCAATAATCATAAGTTCACAAAAGATGAAGAACAACGTCATTTAAGAAGGCATCATAGTAGATGATATCATCACCTGTCAGTCAGGAAATTAAAAAAGTACTTCAACAATAAAAAAGAAAGAGAAAAAAAAGGCGATTAAATTAATATTTAAAAAGCGCAAAAGATTTTTTAAAAAAATGTCAATGAATCATTCGGAGGTTTTTTCTTCCTTTTGATTCACACAAATAATTGCACATATTCGTTCATTCTTCCCACCGATACGTATAAAATAGCTTTATAAATTCTCCCAATAATTCTCATTTCTCAAAAGAATTTTACACATTAAATGTTTTTTATTTCATTAAATCAATGTGAATGAAACTTAATTTTCATCAATTTATCGAAAACACTTGCAAAATTTCCGCTCTTCAACTTATTAACTTCTAACCTTCTCAAATATCAACTTATTAGCTCATCAAGCACATCTTTCCTCATTGCAATGTTCGCAAAGCTAACAAGAAAAAACATTATTATCTGTAAGGAAGGATAAGCTACTAACTGTCAATTTCATTAAATTCAAATAAAAAGCACAATTCTAATAATCTGCACTATCTATTGCTTCATATTAACTAACATCCTTGCTGTTATGCCTAAACACACAATTGCTAAATGATTATTTGTTGGCATTCATTATTATCATTATTAATTGGAATAAAAAAAAAATAAATGGAAAGAAAGAGGACCTTTTTGAATGGGTCAACCTTTTGAACAAGTTTGGCAAGTGCTGCTGCATCGATATCAGTTATCATTGTTGATAAAATTGTCATAATTTCATCACACCAATTTTCGATAACAGAACAGAAGTCCTACAACACTAGCAAATAGTAGTGCTTGCAAAGTATCATAAATATTCGTCGCTGCAAAATAATCTTAACACAAAACAACGATAAGCAGAGATCACTCATTTTTCACTTTTAATTATCACTGCTATTATCGCATCGAAATTACTGCGTGGAAACTTGTTTGGGATAAATACAAATTGATATTCATACATATGTCTGAATGTATGTCTGGGTATATGATATGATATAATCGACTGATAATTTGACTATATGCTATTTATAAATGATGAAATAAGTGGAAATGTAAGTACCTACAACTACTTTTACCATTTTGTTAATTCCGTCTAATAAAAACAATCTTCGAATCCAAAACATATCGATGATAATGCTGATAGTAATGATAGCGATGACGACGGACGTGACAATGACAAAAATTAAACGAATAATCAGAAGAGTAATTAATTAAGCATAAAGTTATCTCACAAATAAACAGATGAAAAATATGAATGTGTGCGTAATCTCAAGGAAATTTTGCGTAAAGCATGCACATGACTCATGGCAATAAAAAAATATAATGATAGCCATTAAACATTTAAGCATACGTATGATATCAAGGATAACAACAACAACAACAATGATGGTAATCTGCAAACAAAAGAAAAAACTAACTAAAATAACAGTTAATTTTTTCACCTAACAATTTTTTCTTTTTAAAAAATATGTGATTTATAAAAAAAGATGGGTCACGTCAAAATCAATCACATCTTCGGTAGCAAATAAAATGAAAACTTCACAATTTCATTTGAATGGCTATGTATGGTTGTTGATCTGATTGAATACCTACTATAATCTAAGTGCACTGTTTACATGAATTATTATGTTTCATATCACTTTAATAACTCTCCTTCGCCCTCCAGAAAGGGTGGGTGACCTTTCTCATGCAATAGCATGCAGGAAGTTTTTATTTTGTTTATCGCATATGTGACATGAAACGCTAATCATCTGATAAGCAAAAATTTTCACCAATGGTTTGGTTGTGAAAACCAGTTGGTCTGAAATATGTTGCCATTGTTCAACTAAAACGGTTTAGAATTAATGAATTTGACAAGAATTAGTAATTACAGATATCACTTATGTTATCAATTGCATTAGTAAATGAATAGAATAGGAATGAATATAAAAAGTGTTAATCGTAGGATAATCTTGTCACTCAATTCAGGTATTGCTAGTAATATCACAATGCTTACAGATAAAGGGAAAGGTAAATAAGTAGGAGGAGAGGAAATGTATCAACTGTACCGGTGGAAAATCCGGACGACTGCCACTTTTCAGATGAATCTACGGATTGCGCATATGCATCCGTCATCTTCCGGAACACTTGTCACTGCCTACGGAATGCTTTGGTTAACCAAAAGACAGTAAAGACATATGTCCTGTACACTATAAATTAATGCTCAAATGCTGTAGAGCATTTGTCTTTGACAAGAAGCACGGGTCAACGACATGTTAGAAAAATGAAACATTCAATGATTGCGCATCACTGGATATTTTATACATTGGCCAAACTGATCAACGGATCAATGAGTGATCAGTAATGAATTATCGAATGTAGTACTTTCAGCAAGCTTTAAAAATATATCGCAAGAATAGTATTAACATCAAATATTAGTTTAAATGAAAAATTCTACATATTTCAAAAAGGGAAAAATATTTGCAAACATAAATGTCGTGAATTAATAAGTGTCTGCAGATGACGTGAACCCTTTACGTCATCTAAAAAACTCACGGCAAATTCACACTGGCAACTGAGAATGGTCGATAGTGCTATTACAAATCATATATTTCAGAACCGCTCATTCTTTTTGCTGTATAAATTGAAATTTGTTTGCAGCGTACGCTGCATGCTGGGAATTTCAGCATTAGTTAAAGTAATGGAAAAAAAGCACCCTTCCGCTGCGCAACAAACAACACCACGTAAACATGTCCAAACGATAACGATATATTCTCATCCCATGCAAAGGGAGATATAAAAAGAGATAAGAGAGGGAGAGAGGAAGAAAGGGAGAAGAATCGTGTAGAGCTCTCTAATGCCATTAAGCAATCAGACCACTGCGCATCTCTCAGTACTTCTTGCACTCTCTACACCCTCTACTTCCCCTTCTCTCTTGCACACTCTTTTCTCACGGTCTCAACTGCTTTGGCATCACTTCGCATCTTGCTGCATTCCCTCATCCCGCACCTTCTTGCGATCGCTTACCGTCTATCGTTAGTGACCCTTTTTCCTGAAGTTGAATAAAAAACTGGATGGAAGTAGTTAATTTCACTGAACAACCAACCGGTGACGAACCATCTCATTAAATATGGGTTTGAAATGATTGCTTGTAAATTCTGCTCCTTCCCTCTTCTACCTGGCGAAACTGCTAATATGTGATGTAGCAATCTTTTGATTGTAATTGCTGTATATAATGTTTATTGAGATCAGCTATTTCAATGATGTAATGCTTGATTCCCGGAAGCGTGCTGCACCGTACCACATGAAATATTACTACTGTCCGTAAGACATGAAATAAGCTAATTGAACGACAAAAATATGCTGACATTTAAATGGATGAGAAATTCATGTAGTTTATTAGTTTTAAATGTTAAGCTAATCCTTTGATCTGTTAACTCTGTTTATTTCGAAGGATTACTATATTACACTTCGTTTCTCACGAGCACCGATCAGTGACCGATTTAATTTTTATCCTTTCTCCCAAGTAGTTCGCTCATTTATTGCAACCTTTTTCTCCTGCTTTATCTCACACTCATTGACTAATGTTTTGTGCAACATATTTGGTAGCGAATAAAATTCGTTACAATAAAAACTTCCAACAATGCCTTCCGCTGTAACCCTACAAAAAGGAAATTCACCTTTCCTACAGTACACGTGAGACAAGTCCATTGTGCAGTTTCATGGCGGTGCTGTATGGATTAATGATAGTGATGATTGTTGCTTTCGTTTAAATATTTGCAAATCTTCACTGATAAGAAAAAACGAAAAAAAGAGCTTTGAAACTCATAATAGCAATTCTCAAAAGATTTTTTGGCAAAAAAAATTTAATTTAACAAAAGAATTGGGAATATCATATTTCCCTCAGATCCGAAATATCGTCATTGCAGAATTTCACAATAACTTTGGGTCATTATTTTCCTTTATTTAATATACAAATTTTCTTGACGCCATAAAATGATGAATGGAAAATGTGACGCTTTTTCCTCTATCATAAATTCCTGTCCCGTCAAATTTTCTCATTAAATTTTGCCGAAAAACAACAACTTTATAGTGCGAATTAGTTAAAATCAAATTAAATTAATTGAAATAAATTACTAGAGGCATACAAAAGTGGTGAAAATGGGAAAGACTATAAAATTCTAACAAGATCACAATACAAGGCATATCACATTATAGCATACAAATCTACTAAGACTTATAACAAAAAATTACAATCGAGAATTTCAATTCAACTGTCAACATGCCTTACTATTTCTCACGTTTTAAAGCAAAACCGTTATTGCTACTGGCTACTTAGTGACCACGTAATGGATGTTAAGCAGCAAATCCAAATCACTATTCTTATCAAATTAAAATTTCCAATTCCTTCATGATATTCCACCTAATTCATTATTAAATTGCTCTATAGCAAGGTAAGTAGTGCTAATCTAACTGTAAAATTTCTCAAATTGGAAATTAATTTATCTCAGTTCTTCCAGTACGTTTTTTCCTTCATTGAGAAACTTGACATTGATATTAGTGAAAGTAGCTGTGATACAATTTGCGTTATATAAGAATATTGATATTAAACAAATGAAACATAAATCCTATTTTAAGTAAAATTATTGAAAGCACCATATTCAAAAAATAGATAGTCATATTCGCTAATTCATAAATTTTCTCATTTCGGTGAGATGAGAAAATAAATTTTTTCGTCCTAATAAAAAGTTAACAAAATTTCGAGAAATTATTCAATATAATGTAGATTATGTTGCTTAGCAAGATATGTAGAATGCATCAGTAGGTAGGAATTAAATGACAAATGGTAAGGAAGGTTAGGAAAATTAAATTCTGATAGCTTAAGCACTCAAGAGATCTAAAACAGCGTAATTCCCAATTGTTTAAGCATACTCCGCTGAAATAAACTAAATCTAAGTAGTAGATTCTGAGGAACAGCTGTTGTTATCAACATGATTGATCGATCAAACCGAACTGTAAAGTGCATGATTCGTGGATGCACTTGCAGTGAGACATTTTTTCAAATTTTGACCGAACCAGTTCTTTTGTTCCTGGTTGCGATCTTGGGACAGAGAAAGAGCACTTCTGATAAGTCTTGGCAATCTATAATTATGAAATTTAGAACTCTTTCAAATTCTTTTTATGCCATTGCTAACAAGTCGTGGAAGTAATGAATTTTTTTTTGAAAACGGACAGTAAGTTTGAATGAAGAGTTGTCTTTTCAGTTTTTTCTAAAATTATTAATTCAAAAATGATGGGCTTAAATTCCAGTTATCACTGGCAATAAGCAGTGAAACATATAACTGCATCACTCTACTGGTATATCTTGTCTTATATTTAATCTCTACCAAAACTGAATATATACATATACCAACTCTGCACGTACTTTGCCATCTTGCATTCTTCTGAAATCAGTGGACTGCAAACATCTGATATCTCAGCACTATCACCTGAATATATGCCAGTTCCATAAGGACGTTTTCTAAAACACAGCTAACAAGAATTATTCTTTCAGGTTTTGCTCAGCAGAATGCTTTATGATTAGTTTCTTGTACAAATTATCTAAAAGTTTGCTGTTCAATTCATGTCATACAATTCTACTAACTACTTAAGCGCACAACAAAAAACATCTTTCCGTACTTTTTCGATTCTTCGATTATTCGAATAATATCTTTAAAGTTATGTTATACAATGAAAATTGATCAATAGGTCACCTTGATATAAAATTGCCGCAAGGAGATTGCAACCCACCATCATTTCTAAGATGAGGCATATTTTCAAATTTTTGTATTTCGTTTATTTGTAGATCCTCAACACCTTTCATTTGCTGATCACAGGCATATTTATAAGGTAGGGAAGATGACCGTCTATAAAAATTCTGGTAGTTATACTCCAGAAAAAAGAAAAGTGGTAACGGAAAATGCAAAATGTTACAATAGAAGTGAATGGAGAATACTGACAGTTTCTACACCTTATTATATATATATATATATATAATTGGATAAGTCATTAGATAAGTCCTTTTCACTTAAAAGCTACTGCTCACATAATGTACGTATACGTATACTCTCGAGGATTGCCAAACAACCGTAATTCTTCTTTTATCATTCATAATATAGGACTCTATTTAGTTTCAGATTAAGGTGGATAACTCGCGATCCAGACGTTACTAAGAATTACACCTCAACTGTGTCTGCATCTGGTCAAGCTAAAACACTGATATAAGCGAAACATCACCACAAATCACGCATTCTTCGCATCATCGATTTCTTCCTTAAGATTTTATTTTATCACTAATTTTATATTTACTACTAATTTTATTATCTAACATAAAAGATATTTCTCTTATCCAAAAGAGAAGATATTTATCTAAGAACGATATTTATTACTAATTCGCTATTGCTAATATCATTACAGTTAACTAGAACACAGCGAAAACGTGTCATAACAATTCTAAACTGCAAAGTAATACGAGCAAATAAGATAATAACAATTACCAGAAATACCTGAACGGAAGAATCGAATACGTCAGCTGTGGACTATCATTGCTGACATTGTTACTTTGATGGACATAGCCGCTGCAAAATTCCAAGTTATCGTTTCGTAGAAAGGTAGAGTGTTCAATAATATGACGTAATAACGATGGTTCTTTTTCCGCTAAGGAAATAGATGATCCTTTGCTGATTGCTGAAAGGAAAAATAAGACCAAAAAAGCGATACTTACAATGTAAAAAAATTATTATTCAAACCAATGTATAGTAAAAACGAAACATAAAAATATCATGTTAGTTGATTACACAATGTACAACAATGAGTAGAAGTTGATATAACGCTGTTAAAATTAAACCAAGCACATATAACATATCCTAAACATGTGGTCGTTCGAATCTACTCATGATCAAAACCGAATCGAAGAAGATTCTTGCAGTAAATACACGTACCTGAAGAGGAAAGTCTCCTATTTCGACCAGACATTCGTGGAAAAATGTTCGGCACCAACTTCTCATCTAACAACAGCTCGCATTCATCCATTATTGCAAATGTTGAATCTCTGCGAGACATTAGCCAATATGTAGTCATTAATCCTTTACCCTAAAAAATGTTGCAAAATCGATATTCATCTTTTCTTGTCAAGAACAGATTAAAAAGGAAAACAGTATTTTTCAATCTTAATCAAATGAAAAATAAGCCTTTCAACCTCAGTACTATCAATAACCGTTTAACCAACCTTAATTTGCAGGGTCCCTCGTTTCTTCAACTCGAAACCATCAATTTTTACAAGAACATTGTGTGTTTGTTCGCTGCAGTGAATTTTCAGGGCTGTAAAAATTCCTCAACATGGCAGATGATAACAAGCCAAAAAACTTCATAAATTAAATTTCCGAAAAATTTTAGGCATCATCTAAAGCATCAAGCATACCGTGTCAGATTTTTAAAAAAACTTTTCTTGTACTTTTCTGTAATAAGATAATTCACAACAATCCAGGACATGTTATAACTTTAATCAACAAATGCTGCGTTTATAGATTTAAGTTCCATCAAATCAGCTAAATAATGATCTTTCAATCCGTTATCTCAAAGAAAATGCACGAAAAAGTAACTTACGACAGCCACTGCTTTCCATACGTGAAGCCGTATTCACTGTGTCGCCAAACAGACAGTAACGCGGCATCGTTTTGCCCACAACACCAGCCACACATGGCCCTGTATGTATGCCAATGCGTAATCTAAGCTGTTCTTGCGGAAGATGCGGGATTTTGAAGTTTCGGACAGCAGCCAGAAGATGAAGTGCCATCATACCAATTTGTTCTGCATGCACTTCTACCGGACGAGCTTCAGGCATTCCAGATACCACCACATATGCATCACCGATGGTTTCTACCTAATAATGAAAATTCCGTTCATTTCTTCTTTTCAGCTTTCTCGTATCGCTTAGAATATTCAACAGCCAACAAAGTACCCTTTATAAACTGAAAGTATTTATTATTTGGCGGCAACATAGAGCTTCTCTTATTACGAATACATTTCAATTTAATTCAATTAGTCACTCATAAAATAACCTTGTAAACGTCGTACTGTTTGATGATATGATCAAATAGGGTATACAATTTGTTGAGAAATTCGACTACTTGTAAAGGAGTTGACTCGCCGGAAATTTTCGTGAAGTCGACAATATCCGAGAAATATATAGTAACAGAAGAAAACGATTCCGGCACAACATCTCGACCAGCAAGCAACTGCTGAGCTACTGAACTGAAGAAATTGTGGAATAATGTAATACTGCAACTCATATAATTAAGTAATATCGGTCTATTTGAAGATATTACCGACTGTAATAGTATTAAAAGTATTACAGCTGCATTACCAAAATTTAATATAACACCAACAAAGAAAAATAAGTAGACGAATGGAAATGGAAAAATAAATTCAATCTTTAAACAGAAGTTGGTGTCGGTGAATTTTCTCACCAAACTGTAACTCAGTATGCTTTTTTCCTCTAAAAAATTAGAAGCAGCCTGAAAAGCATACACAGGAAGCATACGCTGAAGCAAATTTTCTGTTCGTCGTTTTTCCTCTCTTAATTCAGTGGTACGCTCTTCTACTAAATTTTCCAACTGATTTTGATATTTCTCCATCATTATCATCATATGGTCCTAAAAATGTGCAAGACATATCTAAATTCACTATAATATAATTTTACACAATTGTCAAATTAAAATAAATTTTCGAAACATACCATAATGTTTCGCTTATAAATAGGTTCAAGCATAGGCTTTAGTTTATGTCGAATGCTTCGGAAGTCAGGACGATTTACAGGAATAGCAGACCAGCTCAGTGTCATAACACTGATAACGTAACTCGCGGCCGGCAGACCATCACAAGATGGACGATAATCAACATTATTCAATACATTCAATACTACTTCTACAATTTCATTATTTCACACATCCATTTAAATTCAGAAATGATATTTCAAGTAAGTAGTCCATATTTATTTAACTACTGATAGTTACCGAGACAGGAAAATCTCTGTGTCGAAATACACGTACTTTGATGTCTATTAATGATTTTATAGGAGGATAGTAATTTCTGCCAACAATCATAACTCTAGATGGTACTAGGCCGTGTTATGCAATATGAATCTAAAAATAAGGCTACAACATCTAATTACCATACCATTAAAAAGCCGATCGATATATATAGAAATAACCTTTAGCAGTTAGTTCACTGTTTCTTAACATCATAAATGGCCCCTGTCGTGTTATGATTTCATGCAAGATAATACCAAACGAATAAACATCGCCCTTCTGAGTACCTTTAACAGCATGCACACATCCACTTTTTCGTAGCAGTTCGGGTGCGGTCCACAAAAAATTTTCCCACTAAATATCAAGTTATGCATGCAATTCGGTATTTGCTAGAATACAATGTAGAAAAAAACTCAGAAAAAGAAATTGGATATGTACAGTACAAGCTATGGAAAATATCATAAAATCTAACCATAAGATCATCACTTTCCCAATCTTGACCATTTCGAATTTCGTGCAATCCGAAATCAGCTATTTGTAAGGCCCATCGACTGGTAATCAAGCAGTTGGTAGATTTCAGGTTTCCATGCACTCCCAAGTCTGACTCATGCAGATATATCATGCCCTTAAACCAACATATAACACTTCGTCGTCCTTTTTTTAAAATGCAATGACACGTAATATAATGAATAACAAAATACAATACATTAAATACCTTTACAAGATCTTCCACAAATGATGCGATAAATAAATGGTCCAATTTGATGTCATGGTTGCGAAGTATGTCCATCAGCGAACTTCTGGCGCAGAATTCCCTCACCACACATATCGATGAGGAACCGATCACAATTCCTATATATTCAAATATATATTGTGCTAAAGAAATGTTTCACAACTTCAGGATCCATGAAAGACGTAGAGATTTTGCTAAAAAACAGAGATATTACTATGTCCAAAAGGTAAGACCATTCCTCTGACTATAGTTAGCCTATCGGTTGTTCCGGAGTAATAAGTTTTATAAACATCAAATTGTATACCTCTGAATGAGTTAACGTTGTCGTGATGCAACTGACGCATAATTTTCATTTCCATTTTAGCTGATCGAGTCAATTCCTTTATTTTACGCGGATAAGTGATTTCATTAATAGATACGACAGCTCCTTTATAAAGTGCAACACCACATAATCCAGGCCACCGTTTCACCTGATTGCTTTCCTCATCGTTTTGCAGCAACACCTAATAGCTTTTCAGTTATAGCTGTGCTTACTCCCCAATATTTTTCTACTCAGTAACCACAACATACTTAACTAACATGTCTGAAAGTTTGAATAAAGGATTAAACACAGGACACAACATCGAGTTTAAGGTAATTATAATTTATATGAAATATAGTGAAAGTGCACTACAAATAAAATTACGTCGTTATTTTCCACAACATATAATGAAGCGGCAGATTCACAGCATTGCACAATCTTTTCGATTTCACGTTGATCAATTTTCCAAACATTTGACAGCTCTTTCTCAAATTTATAACTCCTAGAATTATTTTATTTTTTCCGAGAATCAAAGGTCAATTTGGAAAAACTACTATAAACTACTTCCTTTCCTTTTTAAACTGTGCAATATACCGATATATCATCGTGCTTCCAATCACCGAGAAAAAACAGAACGCAGTAATTACTGTCAGAAGAACTGTTGACCACCAGTCTGAAATGTCTCTCCAGGTTAGAATATATTTCAGTAATATTCGTTAAATTGGACGGATAATAAAAACATGAAAAACCTGAATTACTTCTACTTTTCAAACACAACATTGGAAAAGATGCCTTTTTTGCACATTTTCCCATGAAATCCACAAACAGGCTCGTCACGAGGCGCAAATCCGGTAGGCCACTGGATATCACGTTTGAAGCGCAACAGAGGAAGATCACTAGCGAAATCGTGAACGAAATCAGCTGAAATCGCTAGGCCGTAATTGAGCGGATAATAATTCGGATTATCCACATCCAATACTGGATCCACTTCTTGTAATGATAGTAGAGTATAATTGCCTTGTGCATCTCCGTTGCTATTAATATGCATGTCGAATCCTTGTATACCTGCAACCAGCATACTTTTTTTCCGCTTCTGCACTGTCCAAATTCCATTCATCAAGCCAGAACAGTGGAATAAATATGACACGATTAACATTAAAATATTTCACGAGATGGATTATGAAAAATTTATTAACTTATTTTGATATACTTACTTCGATACACACGTCCTAAGATATGACGGATGATTCGCTTACCATCCGAGATTGGATCATAATCAACTGAAAGCTGCTGATTGACGGTTTCGTTTAATAATACAGTTAATGCTGATGCATATAGTTTCACTGCATCATATAAATAACATGCAAAACGATTCACCTACAAAATATGATCGATAGAAAGATCAATTACCAACTTTTAAATGCATTATACAGTATCCTTGGAAATAATTCCGAACATTATTGAGGAACAATGTTAATACATAAAGGTAAAAGTAAAAATACAACAACAATGACGACAAGTAAATAGACTAACTGCAGAAAAATGATACTGGAAAATTCCTCACTTTAGGCAAACAACTCGGGAATGGATACCTTGATCGAAGTTGTGGTACTGCTCTGCTTCACACCAAATAATGGTAAGTGATGATTAGCTTTACTCCAAAATGCTACGAATTCTGGAGCATTCAACTGTACTGGCGTTGGAATGATTGCCAAGGCAAATTTCGAAAAATTAACAACTTTTCGATCTTGAGAATTCAAATCATCCCATGACTGTTTTACCGAAAGTAGAGTGTCTAGAAAAGGCATTCACAATAGAGCATAACTTCATAACGAATAAAATTTTATTCGAAGTAAAATCTTAAAATCTAGCAATTATTCGACTCTTGAAGGTTTTACTTTACAATTTACAATATTAGAAATTCTTCACAATATGAGAAAATACCTCTAAAGAAGTGGTTATTCATAGCATGGTAGGTGTTCAACCAATTGTAGTCAGGATCCAGATAAATTAAGGCATAATCACCTGATTCCATTAAACCCTGCGCTCCCATTTCCAGAAGTATTCGACGGAACAAACGAACATTTCCAAAAGTTAGATAAACTGTAAAGCTCTCAACTTAACAAAGCGAAAATTGGTGGATTGGCTGAAAAATTTATTTTCAGGAATCAATAATATTAGTGATAGCTTGCTTATTTAAACCATTTTAATTTGTTTTGGAATAATTGAAAGTAAAATCGAACTAACTCCTAGTTGAGGCAGATGTATCAGATATGATCTGTTCGATGTTGCTTCGTTCAATTTCCGAGTACGGATGAGGTACAGTGCTTACATTCATGATCACATAATGAGTATCACTTATCTCCGTGCCTACATTCTGCCTTTCAATGGTGCTCTACAATGCATAGTTAATCTTCATCTTCTATATTTTGTTCGTCTAATCCTACATTCGTTCATCGTCACTAACCTCATGGCAGCAACTATAATATCATTACTTTATAAAAGTTTCTTAATGTAATGAAAATAGTAAACCATAGCTGACAGCGCAAGAAAAGATGAGAACTAATCTATGATTAAGCATAACTTTTATTCGGCAAGGATCAGGAGAAAAATTACTTAAATTTAAATTTGGCAGCTGTCATGATATCGAATATAAGCCTGAATACCTTTATTGAACGCAATAATTCTTCATTTGCCACGTTTCTCTCGTAAATTATTGAAAACTTGCGCCATTTGAAATATTTAAATAGTGCAATTAGGGCAGCCGTTATTTCTGTTTCTGTTGGCACTGTTCTCGCAAATGTGGGGTATCTGAAATGTATAAAAACAAAATGATAACAAGCAAATTATAGATAGTAAAATATATTTCCAAACTACCTTTGATATCACTAGAGACAACCTAGTCGTTTATTCATTCCAAAATTAACTTTCAAAACACAAACTCCGATTTGTCCGACATCATCTCATCCTTGCATTTATAGGATAAAATGGGCAAATTCTGAGCAGCTGCCATTGTTGCTTGAGTCCGACAGTTCATTTCCGGACCGATGAAAACTTTTGCACCTTGTGCCCAGTGTTGCATAAAAAATCGAGTACCTAAAATATCTGCAAATACCGTACAACAAAAGAATAATTATAAATAAGAGAAAAAGAAAACATCATCCATCAATCCCAATGTTTCACTTTTCAATGGAATAAAATAGAACTTTGATGTTCGTCGCCACAGGTGTTGTTAAAGATATAGATTAGCTTGTGATTTGGAAGCAATTCTGGATCAGCATTCACATCATCCACGGCTACTTGCAAGGCTCCGGATATCATGGAACCTAAAATTAATGGAGTTTCACTACCACGCTTGGCAGCACATTTAAAAATATACACATATAATATATACTATCTTGATATTTACAATTTATTCACTTGCTACTTCTCTAATACATACCTTCGAAGTCTGTTCGGAAACACTTCGACAGGTAACCATAATTTTTATCCCTTTCAACTGTTGTTTCAATATTATTAGCCTAAAAAAAAACAAATGCACTCTTTCGTTGCCACTTGGAAATAGTCATCAGTGATCCTTGTTACATTGCTATTAAAGTAGAAGTAGAGTTACCTATGGAACTTATTTCGTTTGAAACGTCTTTTTCGGTCAGTCGAATTATAAATAGCATGATTCTTCATAACTTATAACGAATTGCAAAATTAGAAAAACAAACCTCAGACAATAATTTTAGTGAATCGAACAGATTTTTTGGAAACTGACTTACTGCAGCCAAATAAGATATTAAGATCGAATGTTTACTGTCCAGCTTTTCATTCACTCCATTTCCAAGCATCAACTTACCGCTATCTTGTATTCGATCCACTGCGCTTTCGTGGTGGTTCTATAATAAGCTCATTTCACATACGATGCATCTATGCTAAATAAAACCTAAATTCATGAGAAAGTAATAAGCAGCTATCTCATTAATAAAACAATAAAGTAAGCACTTTTTTTATTTCTTTAAAGACTAAATTGTACACGAAAGTAAATGGTACATAATTATCAACTACATGTCTCACTTTCGGAAAATGTTGAACAACTTAACTCGGCATTCTATAATTCCGCCATTTGATACAAACAGTACCAACTATTACGCTTAATTTTGAAAAAGTACCACCAGGAAAAAGCATTGAGTGGGATTTTTCAATATGGCTTTTTAATACTTCTTGTGTTGTGTCATCTTCATTCTGAGACACTTTTTGGTTTCTTTTTTTGCTTTTGCAAGAGGAACTTCTCGATATTTTATTTCCTTTTCTTGAAAGGTAGCTTTTGATTGCCCTTGCCTTCTAGCTCTTACCGTGTTGATTTCAATATAACTGTATGATACCAAATGAATGCTACTATTCTATTCTAAGACAATTAGTGAAAAACCTGTAGAGATTTCCGTTGTTTGCCAGCTATGGTATCGTTGTAGGCAAGTCGTCCATGTGCTGCGCTGCCAATGTAATAAAATAACCATAACGTTAGTATGCTGGTCATGATTACAATATTGAGAATTACATCTGCAAATTTATTAACAAGATCGTTAAACCTTTTTTAAATCCTTTACTTCGCTAAGCTTACGAATTTATGCACACTACTTAACGTCTCCTAATCATATATATAT
>JABVXW010000174.1:112500-114654 GCA_013365375.1 Litomosoides brasiliensis | reverse complement strand
AATAATAATAATAATAATAATAATAATAATAATAATAATAATAATAATAATAATAATAATAATAATAATAATAATAATAATAATAATAATAATAATTAGTAGTAGTAGTAGTAGTAGTTTATAATATAATTACCTTTATAAGTACTTAACATCAAAGTAATTCATTCATCATTTTCATATTAAATTTAGTTCGTATTAAAATAGCTTTAAGTTAAAATTTTACATTTTTTTTATTCTAAATTTAATTACACTTAAAATACTTTAATTTTTGCTAAATATTGAAAAAAAAATTTTGTGCAAATATTATTTATTTCATTTTTCAGTAATTTAAATTTAACCGAATCATTTTATCAATGTTAATTATAAAGTAATAATAAATGAATGGAAGTTATTTGACGATTGATGCATAAAGTTTTCTTTAGAGGTCATTGTACGAGTGTTATAATAAGTTTACACGTTATTATACACGTTATTATTAAAGATATTGTTGTTGTTGTTGTTGAAACAGGATTGCAGTATATTATATCGCGGAGTAACAATCGTCAAGTGTCATTGTAATTCTTCAAAACTATTTCGTAAGATTATGAAGTGATACCTTTTCAATGAATGCTATCTCATTGTTTCACAACGAAACATTGTTTTTGTTTTTTTGTTGTTATAAAATTTAAATTTAACTTTATAAAATTTTTTTTTTGCTACATAAATGCATTTAAATAGATGAGAAATTTAATCATACATTTTAAAAACTTCACATATACCTTTTCCTCATTTATAATATACCTTTTTTTTTAAAAAAAAAAAAGACGAAGAGCAATGGGGGAAGTTAAAAGGGATGAGTTTGAGGAGGAGGAGAAGGTAGGAGAGTTTGATCGGGAAGAGTGTCGGTAATGACATATTTTCAAGGGCGTCCAACAGCGCCTCTCTCCGGTTTTACATATATATATGTTGATTTCGTGCGCAGCGATTCACAAATTATCTTACATTATAATTATCTCATTTTTCAATTCATCATTTTTTGTTAGCATTTAGCTAAAAATTATTTGAAATTATATTTGAAACTAAAAATTATTTGAAATTATTATTTGAAATTATATAAATTATTTGAAAATTAAATGTTTGATGCATGCACATATATGTGTGTACGTGTAAAATTTGATATAAAATTTTGATTAAATTTAATTATAATTAATTTCATGCATTTGATTTGTATCCATTCATCATTTTTGTTAGCATTTAGCTAAAAATTATTTGAAATTATTGTAGGAAAAGTAAGTGTTTGATGCATGCACATATGTGTGTACGTGTAAATTTGATATAAAATTTTGATTAAATCTAATTATAATTAATTTCATGCATTTCATTTGTAATACTATTAGATGCTCTATTAAGTTTATTTATAAATAATCACAATTTTGAACTTTTCATTGAATTGTTGAAATTTTAAAATTTACCCAAATAGGAATTTTTTTAGCAATCAGCAAAAAAAAGAAAAAAGGAAAACAAGCTATTTTTATTGGACCATAAATTAATTATTTTACATCATATTCTTTTATAGCTTTCTGTTTTTTTTTTTTGTTTACAAACTAAATTTTAATCTGATAGTAACTAAAAGATTCCTTTTAATGCTAAAAATTTTTAATAGTTTAACTTTCAAATATTTTAAATATTATTAAAATTTTTAATTTATTAGAAAATTTTTGCTAAAAAATATTTTCATTTAAATTTGTTTGAATTAAACATAAAATTAATTGTATTATTATGTGTAATATTTCAAGAGTAGACGTTGATATTTCAAGAAGTTTATCTTTTATATGCGTAAAGTTTCTAACGGCTATGATCGCAAACATTGCTTTATTTGACTTACTGCTTTACAGGTATAGCTATCGGATAATGATGACCTCTCTTCATCCGATTAATTTTCTGAAAATGAAAATGCTTTTTACTGT
Source organism: Litomosoides brasiliensis (assembly GCA_013365375.1). NCBI lineage: Eukaryota > Metazoa > Nematoda > Chromadorea > Rhabditida > Onchocercidae > Litomosoides > Litomosoides brasiliensis. The sequence goes on along the minus strand of JABVXW010000174.1, from coordinate 112,708 downwards.
TTTAGGTAAAGTTGAATAAACAATGAGGAGAATGTATAGATATTCCATTAAATATTAATATATCATAGACAATTTTTGATTTAATTTTGTATTTAAATATTATATATTAAATAATTTTTTTTATATTAATTAAATTTTAAATCGAACCTAAATGTATAGAAGATGTATTCCATTAAATATTGACATGTATTATATTAGACAATTTTTG
>JABVXW010000174.1:0-107500 GCA_013365375.1 Litomosoides brasiliensis | reverse complement strand
CAAAACATTTCAAATTATTTGTATGAAATGGATATATTTTTAAAAATTAATTAAAAAGTTAAAAATTACTTTATCAAAATTACTAATACAGTAAATGCTTATTTTATTAATTTGATAAAGTTGCATGAAAAAAGTAATAAATTTGTAGTCTTCGCTGTTTTAGTGTGTGTTGAACAGTAATGAGAAATGAAATGAAGAAATTTTCAAATGTGAAAAAGAGAAAGATAGAAAGCCTTAATGTGTAAATTAATGATTAAAAAGGGTTGAATTAATTTTAAAAAGAGTTTGAGCGATGGTTAATTGAAGTGATTGAAACTAAAATGATTTTATTTGTACATTTTATAAGTGTCTTAGAGTTAGTATTTCGAAATGCTCAAAACTATAACAAATCAAATAGTTTGATTAAAGATCGTAAATGTACATTTTTACCGCACTACCATATATGTATATATATGTGAATGTGTGCTATATATAATATACTTACATCATTTTATGTTTAGCTTGCAATTTTTTTTTTAATTTAAAATTTTACATTTTTGTTCGAAATTTTTGTTTATTAGATTAGTGAGAAATTAATTTTGTGATAAAATGATAAGTGTGGAAAATTTAAAATTCATATATAAATATCAAATTAGTTTAAAAAATGATTTTCCTTCACTGATTGATCATTAAAATACGTTTGAGAAATTAAAGTGATATTGTGAGGAGAGAGAGAGAGAGAGAGAGAAGATTGAATAATAATTATGTAGCAGTGAGAGAGAGAGAGAGAAAAAAAAGCTATATTGGAATTTAATCAAGTAGAAAGCAAAAATGTCAAGCATTTGTCCCACTCTCATCAATTGTATTTAAAATTCATTTTTTTTAACAGTTTTTTTTGTGTGTGTTGTGTATATGTCTGTGTGTGTGTGTGTGTGTGTGTGTGTGTGTGTTTGTACATCATAAAATAGAGGAGAAATGTTAGATTTACTTCTTAAGGTTTTATTTGAAATAGTAGATATAATTAAATTTAATTTTAAAAAAAAAAGAAGTAGAATCCTATTAGCTATATATCTATTCTTCTTGAATATTTATTGTTATTTCGGTGTAATTCATAAAAGAATAACTGGAAATGATTTTTAAATATTATTTCAATTTCTAAAAATTTCACTCAGCTCATTTTATAACTTAATTTTCTAGAAAATAACAAACATAAAAAGGTCAACCTGTTAACTGGTTGCGCATTTAATGATATCATTAATTGCAATAATAATAATAATATTTTAACGGTTAGAATTTACAATAAAAATTCATCGAACGATTATTTCAATCATTCAAATTTACAACATATTGATTGATCTATTGATGATTGCTGCGATTAGTGAATGTTTAAATTAGTGTTTGTAGAATTAAAATGCGATTTGATACATTAAAATTTTTGTAACAACAATTTCCGTTAATAATAGCTGTAAGAAATTGCTATAACCAAATAGCAACGGTAAAACAAACACAACAAGAAATGCTGTATGTAATAAGAATTAAATTTAAATTTTGATAAATTTCATTTCATTGATATGATGATATGTGTAAATCATTCATTGTTTGTTTTTTTTTTCTCTTTCTCTCAATGATCTATAATTATTTCAATTTTAAAGAATATCAATGAGCCAAAAAAAAACACTTAAATTACTGCTAACACTACTGCACCTACTGCACTTATCATCACATTTCATCTCTCTCATTTATTTATTTATTTTTTTCAACAAAAGAATATTAAATTTCGAACAAAAATTGTGGTAAGAAAAAAAAAACACTTAAAATTAAATATTTCGGTAACATTAAAAAAAAAATTTTTTTTTTCTTTCATCACTTCAATTCTACGAAAAGTGTTGGAAGTTGAATAAAATATGAGGTTTGCATTGACAAAAATTTTCAGTGATATTTGAATGAGAGAGGAGGAAAGGGAAGGTGTGAAGTGTCACACACTTCGTATGTTATCTTTTAATATCTCAAATTTAAAATTTGTAAAATTTTTATATAATATTATTTCAAATAGCATTTATATTTTGCAAAGAATTGATTGAATGAGAAGAGGAGAGAGAGAGAATGAGAGAGAGAGAGAGGAGGGAAAAATAAGTATAATAAAAATTAGAATTAGTGAAAGATTGTGCATTTATTAATAACAAAACATATCTTCTTTCTCTATAGCTAACAAAAAATTATTTAATTATTAAAAAAAGAAAAAAAAATAAATTTATAAAAAACAATTTTTGATAAAATTTTCAACAACAACAACAACAACAACAACAAACGAATGAAATTAAAAATTCATCAATTATTTGTATGTTAGGAATTTCCTCTTTTCATTTTTTTTTCTTTTTTTCTTTCTTTTTTTTTGTTTTCGTTGATGTAAAAAATCTTTCTGACAAATTTCAGTTAACATTTATAGGAAAAAAAATGCATTACTTGTGGGATTTAATGCATTTTTTTTCTTATTTCGATATTACTAGCCATTTTATTGATGTTTTCCGAGGAAAACAATCATAAAAATTGATGTTTAATTAAATATTTCAAAAAAAAGAAACAAAGAAAAAAAAACCCTTTCGGTGTTTGTTTCAACTATCATTACACATTTAGTTATTTCTCTCATATGCAGATTTTTTTTTCTTTAAATTTAATTCATTCAACATTCTTTTAATAATTACACTCTCATCGATCACACTGCTACTTTTTTTTTGGTGCTTCTTAATAAAATTCATCCATTTTAAATACTTTTAAAATAAGAAGTTTTGTATGTGAATGAGTGGGTGTGCGTAGCGTACGTAGTATGCCTGCATGTATGGAATGCTTTTGATAAAAATGATTTTTTAAATAATTTTAAAAATTAACAAATTATATGCATGGAGAGAATTCCTACATTATATATATATAACTTTGAAAAATAAAATTCACCGATCGACCATTTTCTCTCATTTTCTTTTGGGAAATCGTGAGGGAATTACCGCTGCTCGTTAAAATAGCCGACACTTCTCACTTAACATTTTAACTTTAATTTATTTTTTCAACATTTTTACGTATAAGCTAATTTTCATTCGCTTCTCTTTCATTGAGAAGAAAAAAAGAAAGGGAAATTACGAAAAGAATGAAATGAAAAGGAAAATATTTAAAAGATATAAATTATTTGCAATAGATTTTTTGAGTATCAAGAAAACAGAGAAAAAACAATGAATTTTTATACGATATTACAATTAAGAATAATGATTTGATATATATTAGTTTTTTTTTGAATATTTTAAACTTGTCAAATTTCTCTTCTCTTTTTTTTTCCAAATTTTTCAAAATACATTTAGCAGTTAAATTGATTATTGTGTTGAATGGTGGAATTTTATTTCCTCTTTTTCCTTTTTCTTCCTTTCTTTCTTTCTTTCTTTCTTTCTTTTTTTTTTCAAATTGCCTTTGTTTACATGAAAACGATGAAATCAATGAAGCGAATAAATTGTTGACTATTTTTGCATATTTATTTATTTCTTCAAACTGTTAAAATTCCACTGAACAAATTGATCATTTAAAAGGCATTTGAGCGTTGTTTAATCTTATATGTTATCAAAAGTCTAATCAGTGAAATGGATTAAATAAAATAGTTAAATAGTTTGATGTTTATCACTGAAACAGACACGAAAGAAATCAATGATACAGTTTTCCATCATCAACATCATCATCACTTGTCGTTTGAAAAGATCCATTTGCATGAACTGTACCACTTTTAAATGAGTTGTATTTCTTTGTTTGCAATATATGTAGGTAGGTAGGTAGGTAGATAGGTAGGTAGGTAAATGAATAAAATTCATTCTTTTTAATCTTTCTCTTCTGTGCTGTCTCTCTCTCTCTCTCGTAGATAGGTAGGTAAATGAATAAAATTCATTCTTTTCAATCTTTCTCTTCTGTGCTGTCTCTCTCTCTCTCTCTCGTAGATAGGTAGGTAGATGAATAAAATTCATTCTTTTCAATCTTTCTCTTCTTCGCTGTCTCTCTCTCTCTCTCTCTGTCTCTCTCTCTCCTTTTCGATCTCATACTATAGTGAAATAAGATATGAATTCTTTTTTTTCCTATTATTGCAATTATAAGTATTAACTATAATTTGTATTTATTTTATTATCAAATAATATTTCAAATGTAATTTAAATTATCAATTAAAATGTGGAAAGAAATAGGATATAATTTTATTGGAACTTTTTTTTTTCTTTTATTAATTTAGAGATTATTTGATGATAATGATGGTGATGATGATGATGATTTAATGGTTTTAAATGCACTCGTTTTTGCAATTTTTTAATTTCACTAATACAAAATTGATATTTTTATAAAATTATTTTCTACGTAACAATTCACTTATTATACGTATGTTACGTATGCTGCAATATCAGAAAGCTTTACGTTTGCAAATCGTTTTTTTTCTTTTTCTTTTTTTCTTTTTATTTCCTTCAATATTTTTTAATGATTGAAAAGCATTTCGTTTTCGTTTTTTTTGAAAAAAAAATCTTAAAATTAAAAATATTTCATCTCTTCCTTCTCGGAAAATGTTCACATGCTAAAATAAGTTTTTGCCTGCTTATTTTAGCATAAATAAATCAAATAGCAAGGTGAGAGAGAAAGAGAGCGAGAGGGAAAGAGAAGGAAAGAAGGAAGGAATGAAGGAGAAAGGGAGCGGAAAGAGAGAGAGAGAGAGAGGGAGAGCAATTTTGTGGAAAAATTTTTTATTCTTACTTGATTTTAGCATGAAAATAGAATATTAAAGAATGAAAAAAGATTGTATTTTGAGGGAGAAATGAAAAAAAAACATTAAAAGAGTAAGCGTAAAAAAAATAAGTATAACAACAATTTTCTATTTTTACGCTAAAATAGTAAGTTAATTTTATTCGTTAATTTTAGTTAATTTAGTTAATTTTATTCGTTTTATCTTTTTGCATTGATATGATAGATATATTTTATCGTAAGTGTTGAATGCTGAAAGAGAAGGAGGATGAATGAATATGCTGTTTGTAAATTTTTGTTATTATTTTTTGTAATTTTAAATTTTAGAAAAAAAATTATCAATGAATTTACATACTCTCAAAGAATTAAGTAAGCAAATCATTTTATGCATTAGAAAAAAGAAACGAACTTTATATATGTAAGTTTTTTTTGGAATTTTTTAAAAAGGTTATTTGCTAATATTTGATTGATTTAGTACAAAAAAGAAAAAAAAATCCAATATTTTAATTCTAATATTTAATATTTAATTCTAATCTTTAATTTATTATTTTATTATCTTTAATGATTTAGGAAAGGAAGATAGCATTGGAGGATTGTACACTGTTGCTTTAAATAATAAACTGATATTTCAATGTAAGTTTATCGATGCTACAAAATTTACAGATAATTTTTAAAATTTTTAAAAAAAATATTACTTTCCTTTTTTCCTCCTCATATTGTAGGCCAATAAATTATTAGTTAAAACCATCAATGTAGAGGTTTTTTTTTTCTCGTTTAATCCATTAGTCATTAAAAAGGAAAAAAAAAACGATGTGTATTCATTAACCTTAATGATGGGTTGAAATTGGCGAATATCTGAATTTATTTTTTTATTTATTTGTTCATTTAAAATTTAAATGGCAAACAAAATATTTCTCTTTCTGTTTCTTCTTTTTTTAATGGTAAAATTGATTGAATTTTTTGAAATAATACGATTATTGTTTTCCTCCTTTTAGCACTTTTTCTTCATTATTTATTGTTGTTGTTGTTGTTGCTGTTGTTGTTGTTGTTGTTGTTGTTGTCGTTGTTGTTGTTGTTGTTGTTGTTTACTGTGTTACAATGAAATGGATTGTGTTCATATTTTGCACGATAAGAAGAAAATAGATAAGCAATCATTATCATCGCGTATTGGCAGATGTTGTTGAAAAATGTCTTAAGATGAATAAAATTTAATTATTTTTATTTCATCACTTATTGGATTATTTTTAACAATTATTACTTTTTTGTCTCCTTTGTTCCAATTTATGCTTATTATTATTATCATTATTATTATTAATTATTATTATTATTATTTATTTATTTATTTATTTATTTATTTATTTATTTATTTATTTATTTATTTTTGTTATTATTATTATTATTATTATTTTTATTGTTATTATTTTATTATTTAAAAATTCTCTTTAATATGAAATATGAAATGAAATGAAGGAAATGAATGGATAAATGAATTAACGCACGTGAATTAATGATAAGAACGTGTTGCGTAATTACGTATTTCGATGCATTTAATGTTAATAATAATTTTGTTTTCATTTTAATTCTACTTTTTTTTGAAGAATTTTCAAAAATTTCTCTTTTTCAAATGATCATATTAGGTAGGTTGTTTATTTGGTAGAAAATTGATGATGAATGTTTTACAAGGAGAGATTGTCCCTGCTCCAACTACTGTACTATTTCTCATCAACTAGAAATTTACGTTTTACACTTTTCGATTGATATTGATATTAATAAATTGCGACGTGCGTGAAATCTGTTATTGTTTAATTTAAGCAGTAACAGTTCGTATTGATTTTTCTGCAATATTTCTAATTAAAAATGTTTTATTTTTGTATATTTACTTACAGATAATCGATTATTTTGTGGTGGTGAAAAGTAGTAAGCACGTGTATGTGTGTATGTTTATTTACGTGGACAACAATTTCTTCGTACGGGTTTTGCAAGTAACAGAGTAAATTTTGAAACGTCGTAGCAAAAGAAGTTAAATATTATTTTCTTCCGCTATTATTTTCTTCAAATTGGTGAAAATTATTGAAATCTAAAAAATTTTCCAATTTATTCGGAAACGACAACAACAACAACAACAACAACAACAACAACAACAACAACAACAACAACAATAAACAATAACAACAGCAAATTGGATAATAAAACAGGGTAGGAAAGAGCGGAAATGCTCGGTAAATTAGTGAATAAATTCAAGAAGCATTCATTACAAGAAGAAATAGCAAGCAATCCAGGTGCTTCACCAAATAATGCTAATTCTGGAAGTAGCAGAACAGCAGCGCAAATAGCACCAACGGCGGAAGAAGAGATTGCTACAACGCTACCTCAACAAGTAAATCGTGGAAGTGCACAAGTAAGTGCACTTTATGAGGTTAGCTTTTATCGTTTCATTTGGGTTTTTTATTATTTTTGTTTTTTTTTTTTAAATTAAAAACTAACTTTGGAATATGTGAAATTTATTATGCTCACACATATGTGAAATAATTCAGGATAATAATGCATTGGTAATGATTGATTCGGGAACTGAATCAGATGATGATGAATTAGAACGGCTTGATTCAAGTATGTTTTGTTTTTTTTTTATTTTCATTGTTAACCTGAAATGTATTAGAGAGAAGAGAAATATGACAGAATGATATTGAGGTATTTTTAATTAATTAAATTTTACATTATCGTATCTTTGTGGTTGTATTATTTTCGAAAAGAATTATTTTTCTCATTTCTTTTATCTTCTCTTATTAGCATTTAAATCGTAGGTTTGATTTTAGGATTAAAATTTTTAATATTTTTTGAAATAAAGTAGGAAATTACATATATGAAAAATTTCTTATATCATTCCTCCTTCAAATAAATCAATTGCTTTAAATGAATTTATAGTAATAGTCTTTGCAATTGGATATGATATGATATGATATGATAGAAGTGATAAAGAAGAAGAAGAGATAAAGGATCATATTTACTTTTATGAATTACTATATATCTATAATGCTAGATAATACTCCTCTCATTTGTAATTTGATTCATTCAAAGTGAAGTATCAGTAACGTGAATGATAAGTGATCATTGAGTATTTTTGCGCTATTTAATTGTTAAATCTGAATTTATAATAGTCATTTGTAAATTTTAAAAATTTTAAATTTAATATTTGTAAGAAAAAAAAATTGCATGGAAGAGAAATTGAAGCAGTGGATGGTTGATCATCAAATATCAGTCTTCATTTTCTCCAAATATTTTGCACCATTCATTATTCTCATATACAACTAGTTCAGTTTGATTACCTCCCCCCCACTGATTTGAGAAGTGTAATGAATAAATTTAATACTTACTTGTTCAGTTATTTAAATTTTACAAACATTTAATAATAACAGTTATTTCAGTATCATCCCAAAAATCACTTACTTATTAATGATTGATTTAATTAGGTGAACAGTTATTTCAGTATCATCCCAAAAATCACTTACTTATTAATGATTGATTTAATTAGGTGAAAACAGTTCGTGCGGTAAATTGTTTAATGAATATAAATGATACTTACTTGTTCAGTTATTCAAATTTTACAAACATTTAATGATAACGGTTATTTCAGTATCATCCCAAAAATCACTTACTTATTAATGATTGATTTAATTAGGTGAAAACAGTTCGTGCGGTAAATTGTTCAATGAATATAAATGAGTACTAAAAGATATTTCCATAGCTCTCAACGATTGCTTAAGATAATTTTCCATTTCATTTTTTCATTTAAAATGAAAATGAGCGCAATTTATTATCAATAATTTACGGCATTGATATCTTTGCGCCTTCATATATCACTGTGTGTGTGTGTGTGTGTGTGTGTGTGTGTGTGTGTGTGTGGGTGTGTGTAATAAAAGAAAAAAAAAGAAATGAAATAAAATGAAAAAGCATTTGAAATATTCCATGAACTATGCTTTCTTCTCCATATTTCATCCAAAAATTAATACTAATATTGCAATTAGTTAATTAAAGCAATACCTGTTGAAAGGCTTTTTAATAATTAATAATTTCATTTTTAGTAACAATTGAGTTGTGTGATATTTTTGAAAAAGGATTATTTCACATTTTTTCATCTCTTTTAATTTTGCCTTTTTATTTGTTTAGCAGTATTTTTCCTCTTCTTCTTCTTCTTCCTCTTCTTCTTCCTCCATCTTTCTCAATCTTTTTTTTCTTACTTTTTTTTTAAATTGTTTTTTGCAGATTTGAACAGAGCACCATCAAGGGATGTGATGGGAAGCAGTCCACCAAATCTCACCAGTTCACCACCTTTAGCTAGTGAATTTGAAACAGATAGGTTTGTTTGATTTTGAATTTCTATTTTTGAAATTTTTAGCTAATTTTATTAAAAATCATTAAAAAATTTTTAGCTAATTTTTATTTATTTTAAAAGATTTAATAACTAATTTTAACATAATATATGTGATTAAAATATTTTTTTTAAAAAAAAGAGTAAATTATGAAGAAGAAACCTGGCAATTTAATCTTCAACATTCGTTTCCGGTTTTCTTTCAACTTTACTCTACCCACTTTAAGTAAATTTCTGTGTAGTAAATTGGTAATTTCTAATTTATAACATCAAATTAAATTCGTTAATTTGCCTTTTAGTTTATTATAAAATTAAAATTTTTCATTCATTTTTGACAAAAAAATGATTTACTGTCACTTTTTAAGCAATTTGTGATAATTTGTTTTTGCATTTAATACATTTAAATAGTTCCATTACATTTTAACACATTTAATTGTTCAGTTTAGCAAATAGAAAAAATTGAATTGGATAGAAAGAGGTGGAAAAAGGTAGGTTAGGTAGAGGAGGATTATGTATGAAAGGAACTGAGCGCAATGCTGAGCGCAATGTGCAAACCTTTTACGGGTTGCCCTAAAATGGGAAGAATTTAAAAATCCATTTATTCCTCTCTGTCTTTCACTTTTCTTTTAAGTTAATCGTTAGCGAATACATTTTAATTTCTTTCCTTCAAAAAATCTTTTACTGTTCAATTATGGATAAACAGATGTTCTTTTAATAGCTATTTTTCACACATAAACTTTTTTCCATTAAAATGAAAAGAAGGATTTTTAATTTAAAAAAATTTTAGAAATTTATTTCTTTTGAGATATCATTTCATCAATAATATATTCTTCACAATTTACATTCATCAAATTTTTTAAAGATATATTTGATGGGTTAAAAGCAGTATGAGTAATTAAACCTGAAATGGATATACTTATTATAGTAAAAGTGGGGAATAGTACGTACGTGTAAATAATAATATGCTAAATGTTAGTGAAATATATTAATTTATAATATATATATATAGATATACACTCTTTGCATGTTTTTTTTAAAAAATTCATTTTAATCAATCCGATCTACCGCTAGCACTACAACTAATTATGATGTATACCTGTCAAAATTGAAGTGCAACAACTGTTTACCTTTTATGAGGAATGATAAGTGAAATTCTTTAAAATTCTTTTTTTTTTCGTTAACTTTTACTAATAGAACTGTTAGGTACGAATGATGAAAGGTGTTGAGGTAGACGTTAGTCTAAAAGAAATGAAATATTCATAGAACTACCTGTTGAATGAATTTAATTCAATTTTGATATTTATTTATTTTATTTGATGATATTTTTTTTTGATTTTATTTGATATTTTTGATCTATTTTATTTGATTTTTATTTGATGCTTTTTTATTTCAATGCTTTTGTTAAACTTTCCTTCAGTAAATAATCTTCGTTCATTTTTCTGCTTTTATTTGTTTATTATTAACAATAACAATAGTTGAATATTTTATTATTATTGTTATTATTATTATTATTATTATTATTGCTGCTATTATTATTATTATTATCAAAGTAGTATTACTATTACTAAAAAATAAAAGCCGAAAAATAATAACAATAATAATAAAATATTCAACTTTACTATTATATATATTACTACTATATATCATTGCTGTTATTATTATTATCAATTATTATTATCAAAGTAGTATTACTATTATCAAGGTGGTAGTATAATTATTTATCCCACTAGTGGTAATAGACTATTATCAAGTAGTACTATTATTATTATTATCAAAGTAGTATTACTATTATCAAGGTGGTAGTATAATTATTCATTCCACTAGTCGTAGTAGTTGTAGTAGTAGTAGTAGTAGTAGAGGAAGTAGTAGTAGTAGTAGTAGTGGGTGGAAAATAATTATAAATTTCTAACTATAAAACCATATTACATTGTTAGCAAGTTGATTACACGTGTTGCAGTTGCTATAAAAGTCAGCGTAGTAGTAGTAGTAATAATAGTAATAATGCGGAATGATGAAATACGTTAAGATAATTGATAAAAATGTATGAGCGACTGATTAGTTCCTTCTTTTCACCTTCTTCATTTGTGCGACATTTTAGATGGAAAGATATTATTTGTCGGTTAATTGCTTACTGAACTTCGAGCAGTCTTAATCAGTCCGTGTCATTATCGTTCTGACGTATAGTCGTTGTTGTTGTTGTTGTTGTTGTTGTGTTATTGTTGATGGCAATTATTAGTATTATAATTTTAATTTGGTTGAGAAAAGGTAGTCAAATCACTCTTTCACTCTTTACATTCTCTTTATTAGAGAAAGGGTGAGAGAGTAAGAGGGGAGGGGGGGGGAGGGAATGAATAAATAACTTTTAAATATTTATTATTTATTTATCATTATCACTGATATAGTATTATTATAGGTGAAATAATATTAGCAAAAAAAAAGTATAGTAAATGGAAGATGACAAGTAGCAGACAGCAGCAATTGTTTAAGATGAAAATGTGAAAAATTTCAGAGTTGATTGATTATCTCCTTCCATCAACTTTAACTATCAATGTAGTAGGAAATTATCATCCTCTGATCTCTTCCTCCTTATTCTCAGATATTTCAATTTTTTTAATATTTTCAAATATTTCATTCTCAGATATTTCAAACTTCTGTTTGTAATTATGGTATGCATCAGTGAATGTTATTGTATGTATCAATGCTAACAACTTTCTATCTTTTATCAATGCGAATGATAGTGAAGGAAATGAAATAAAATAGGATTTGGATTGATTTATTCGGTAAGGTTGGTAATTTACGTTACGTAAACGTTTACGCAAACATATTATTTAGGGTGAAAAAAAAAGAAATGAAAGGAACAAAATAAAAAAAAAAGTTGAAAGTATTAACTTTTTGAAAGAGAAGTGGAAAGAGGAGGCAGAGATCAGTACATTCACCACCATTATCATCTCACTACAACCACCACTATCACCATCATTATCATCGGAAGAGTAGTTTGGAAGGAGAAGAGAGAATAATTTGGGATGAGAAAGAAAGAATTGATAAAATAATGTGGAATTTTATGAGAGACTAGTTGAGATGCTGTATATTAAAAGGGATAGTGAACATTGGAAGGTTATGTGTTACTAATTTATTTACAACATATTATCATCTCTTATCATATGCTCTTTAAAACTACTTATCTTATTGCTACTTCTATGTGAGATTTATTGAGTAACAAATATAATGAAATTTCTATGGGTATAAATTTGTTATTAAAATTAAAATTTTTTCGTAAAATTAAAAATGTTTATAGGAATTGAGTTCAATTTATCTGCAATTATTTGTTGTGATAACAATAGTGATGATTGGAGTGATCTAAATTATAATTAGGATGAAATAATACTAACACCTATATTCGAATTTCCACTTTAATTTTTATTCTATACTAGTTCAATTTACTAATTGCTAATTAAATATTTATAGGTATAATCATATCATTTCTTTGATAAGGGAAAATTTATGAAATTGTGTATGATAAGGTAATATGATTAATGATTATACCTATGATTATACCTATAATTATACCTATGATTATACCTATAAATAGATAATAATATCAATGTTAACACATATATTTCAGTCATTGATTTAAATCTTTAATAAAGTAACGTGTAGGACAACAGGTAGGCAAGCAGTAGAAGTAAGTAGTAGGAAATATGTGGTAAGAGTGCTGTCTATCGATCATAATTAGTCAAATTTTGCTAGTTAGATCGATTTGCAAAAGAGTTGTGTGCTTAATTATATTTTCGCTCTAAATTTAATCAATTCTAGAAGAAGAAGAAGGAAAAAAAGTGTTGAATGAAGAAAAAAATAAAAGAAAATCAACTCTCACTGAAAAACAAATTCTCAATTTAAGCAAAAGTGTATACGTGAGAATTCCAATTTTTTTAGAAAAAAATTTAAATTCTAAAAATTACAAGTAACTTTTGTTTTGATATAATTTTCTTAAATGATTTTTAAGTTAATTGTTGAGAATGAATTAAGCAAAATTATCTGTAATTGAATATATTCAAAAAAAAGCAAAGAAAATACATTATCTGTTTTGTGTGCTAATTAAGGTAAACGATGAAAATAATAAATTATTAATTAGTTCGCATACTACACAAAACAGCTATTCCTTAGGATAGCTGTTTTTGTGTAGTATGCGAACTAATTAATAATTTAACAAAAATTTGAAGAGAAAATAAGAAGTGAAATTAATCTCAAATATACTATTTTAATAGTTAGACAGTTGTAGAGAGATATACTTCATTGTTAATGTATTCTTCAACGAGGCAAATGGATAAGATGAATGAATGAACGGAGGAATGAATGAATGGATGAATGAAGGAATGAATGAATGGATGAATGAAGGAATGAATGAATAGACGAATGAAGGAATGAATGAATGAACGGAGGAACGAATGAATGGATGAATGAATGGATGAATGAAGGAATGAATGAATGGATGAATGAAGGAATGAATGAATGGAGGAATAGATGGAAAAGGGAAAAAGTCGGGTCGGTGATGTTTTAGTGGTTCATTAACGATTCTCCTTTATCATTCCTCCATTTTAATCATTCGTCTGCTGATGGGATTATGATAGTGAGAAACGTTTTCTCATTTATATATATAGTTATATTACCATCATTTATAACATAAATTATAAATTTATTACATTTACTAAAACTTTGAAATTGTTGAAATAATTTTATCAACTCTGTAATTCCGGTTTGTTGGATAGTTGTTTGATAATTGAGAAATGAATTACCCGAAATATCACGTATGTGTATATATATGTACTAGGAATTTCATACTGGAATTATTACAATGTATACATATATGTATACATATATTGGAAATTTATTACTCGAAATGATACATATATATATATATATATTGGAAATTTATTATTCGAAATGATATATGTATATACTGGAAATTTATCATTCGAAATGACATATATATATATGCGAGAAATTTTTAATTTTAATCTTCTCTTCATAAAATGATTCATTTACAAGCATAATGTTAGATTTCTGTTCAGCTATTAATTGATAAATAAATTCAACCTAACCTTTACATAAATTATATGTGAGAATTGAAATTTTAATTAAAATAAAAGTAACGGAAGGGTATATTGCGGTGAAGTATCTCATGTCGTTTCCGCCCAAATCCATTCATTCATCGTTTCCTTTCTATCAAAAAATTTTTATTATTAGTTTTTTTTTTCTTTTGCATTTTATTAAAATTTAAGGATGAAGGAAAAGAGAAAGTAGTAGTAGTGGTAAAAAGGAGAGAGGTTGAGAGGGAGGGAGGGATGAAGGAAGGTGGAAACGTTTAGAGAGAGATAATAGTGTGATAGTAGAAAGCTCTCATCACTTTTACTAATGCAAAGAGTTTTTACAGCCTTCGGGGACCTAATTAGGATGGTTTTCTTCTTCGGGAAACACACATTAGTTATGCGTAGAAGTAATAGGCTTAAGATCGGACTGAAATAGATAGATAGCTATGGGTAGTTGATGAATAATTAGATGGATAGACTGAGTTGAAGTTGAGTTGAGTTGCTGTCACTGCAATCGTTTGCCGCTCTGTGAAGCAAGCAAATAAGAAGTCAGATTAGCTAAGCTCAAAATAATAGTGAAATTAGATTTCTACACTTTGATTTTTGCATTTCATTTCAATTTTTCATAACTTATTACTCCTTGCACACACACACATATTAATTTTGTTATTCAAATTTTCAAATTTATTGCTAATTTTTTTTTTCGAAAAATTTTGGCGTATTTTTTTCACAATGAATTTTTATGTTGAAAAATAAAATCATTCTTTGTTCACCTTTAAATGATTTATTATTTTTTTTTTTAGAAATATCTGGAAGATTTATGCGATCTTCTGGTACTGTAATTGAAATTGATCATTTTTTTTGAACTGTAAGAAAGCAATAATTACAGTTAGCAAAAAGTGAAATTTATAGTAACCTTTCATCTCGTCCGCTAACCTTTTATTCTTTATTCTTTGCAAAATCGATCTTTGTTTTTTTTTTTTATTGCTATTTCATTTCCTATTTTGACGACATATTCCTTTGAGGTATTTTAATTTCACTTTATTAAAGTTAAATTTGATATACGTAAATGAATTTTTGAAAAAAAAAGTTTTTTTTTCTGTATTCTATTTTTGTTGGCTATCAAAAACAGTGATAGATAGATATAGTTATTGTAAAATTAAAAAAAAAAAGTTATAGCAAAGAACACTCTCCCTTGTTCCATTGTAGTAATACAAGATAGAATTAATCAAGTATTGATCAATACTCATTTAATTGATTAAATGATAATCAATACTGATTTACACGACAAGCTTTACAAGTTTATTCTCAACAACTAATTGATTTAATTCAAACTGTTGGAAAAATGAAAGCATTACAATTTGAGGAAGAAATTAAAAACAGTGCCAGAAGTACCCCTTTTATTTAAAATATTAAATTTAACTTTCATACATATAATTATTTTCTACTGCTAGAAATTAACGAACCAATAAAATACCTATTTATCATTCACGAGAAGCTATAATTTTATCCATAATTATTCATTCCCTATGATGCATTAGAAAAAAGAAAAAAGAAATTTATGGCACCGTTTGTAATATTTCATAATTTACCAATTTTTCAGAAACACTTTTTTCTGTTCAAAAAAAAATTTACCTTTTTTTTGATTTTCTTTTTTTTGTTTCAATGATTTTTCAGCAATGTTCTACTGCCTCGGTTGTTGTTGTTGTTGTTGTTGTTGTTTTATCTGTTTATTTGTTTAAAAATAAACAAAAAACGAATCTTTAAATGTCTTAAAATGACATAAAATTTAAGACTTTTAAAAAATTTCCAATTTTATTGCATAAATTTCGCATGTTATTTCAACAAAAAAATATTCAAATTAATTTTTTTTTCTTTTGAGAATTTATTTTGGAAAAAAAAAGACATGATTTTCACCATCCTCTATTCTTCTGTATATATAATGTTTGTGTGTGTGTGTGACTTTGGGCAATGATTTATGGTCAATTGTTTAGGCCTCAAATTGATTACTTTTCCTTCCAACAATTCCTACTTGAAAACAATTATTATCTTATCTTAAGCACCACTAATTGGCAATTTTTCAAGGAAATAATGATAATAGAATGTTGTCATTGTTGTCGTTATTGTTGTTGTTGTTGTTGTTGTTGTTGTTGTTGTTGTTGTTGTTGTTGTTGTTAATGAAGTGTTATAGTTAAAAAGAATTTCAAGCGTTCTTCAAGTCTCATTGATCCTTACGTTTCCATTGTCAAATATTTTAACCGTTCTTCTTCATTCCTTTTTTTTAAATAACAATCTTTACATTTCAATGACTCTACAAACGATCTATCTTTTTTTTTATAATTTTCAATTTTGATTAAACTTTTGCAACTTTAATACCATTTTGTGTTTATTTTTTAATTTTGAATTTTAAATCTTATCATAGTCATTTGTGAATGAATTTGAAGTATATTTTTATTGCACAAGAAGCTAACTATTTTCTATTGGTAGCAATTTGATATTATTAAATTTAGCAGTAGATGATAACAACTGCTTCCCAGTTTTTCAAATTTATTTAATAAATCAGTTGAAGTAAGTTATAAAATGAAAGAAAGCTTGAAGTTCTGCAGTTGAATGTTTACATAAAAGTAAAACATCAGTTAATTTTATGGAATTAAAATCAGAATTGTTTTTTTTTTTGCAAATTCATACTTTAATCTTTATATTTTTATTTTTGTATTTTTAAATAGCGCATAACATGGTAGTTTATTTGCACACTGCATTTTGCAAAAGGAAAAAAAATGGCATTATTGTTTGGGAATTTAATTTTTTAAATTTCCTGCAGCTGGGACAGTACAGGCTGCGAATCCGGTATTGTGTTGCACGATAGAAGTAGTGAGATCAGCGAAGCATCACAGGATAATATTTTGGACCAAGTTATAAAGGGTACTAACTGGTATGTCTATTATTATTATTATTTTGTTGATTATTTTCAAATTTTTTTTTTGTCGGAATATTTTAATATTCGTTCAGGAAAATGATAATATCAAAAAAAAATCATAATATCAAACACTTGTCGAAATTTTTATTAATTAATTAAAATGCCTGGAACTATAGATGATTACTTTTGAATACTGTAACACTAAAAGGTTTAACTTATTAAACCGTTATGTGAAATAATTTATAGGAAACCGGAAACACACTTATTAATTTCTAACTTTTAAGGCTGAATAACGGAGATATTCAAAACGGAGATTTATTTATAATTTTTTTTAGTTTAAGATTTTTAATAATGATTATTGCAATTGAAATATCTCATTCAATTTATTTTATTCGTTTGAAATAGCAAAATTTTTAATTTGTTAATTTGAGGTAAGATATACATGTATGAGAGCAGAACACAGTAGCCGACATATACCGTAGAAAATACGGTAAAGTACAGTATTCTTTTGAAGTGCAACGATTTGTGATTAACAAAAATTAAGCCTCTTTTTAATTCATAATTGAAATTTGAGATAGCAAATATGAGATGGACTTGAGATATGAAATTGAAATTCAGAATAGCATATTATAGATGGTTGGATCAAATTTTGGTACTTAATGGATAATAAGAGCCTTAACTTATGTTTCACTATGCCTTGAAAGAAAACAAATTTTTACCCAATAAATAAGGAGAGGGAGGGAGAGGACATAAATAAGGTTTGAAAGGTAAAAGCGTTTATTGTATTTCGTTTGAGTAAATTATTAAAAATAGAAATTGATGAAAAAGATTAAATTGTGACAGAATTACATATATGAGGAAATAATATTCGAAATGAAATAAAATAATTTTAAAGGGAGAACCCCTTAGCCAACGAACAATAATTTAGTGAATTTTTATTTTATTTTATTTTATTTCAGCCTTCTCATGTCATCTTCTTTCGTTCTTTCTCTTTCCGTTAGTTAAATTTATTTATAATATTTTCGCTAGCAATGATTGATAGTAACTTATTTGCATAAGTGTAAGAGCATGACAAATTCAATTTCAACTTATAAAAGAAGACAAATTAATAAATTTGTTTCAGAGCATTTTTTTCTTCATATAGCACTTTGTGAATTCCACTAGAAGAACTAATTCTGTCACTTTATTTGTGACAATTTTAATTCTTTTTTTTTTAAATTTTTGAAATTTAAATATTTTTTCTTGCACTATCATTGTAAATTAATAATATGATCTAGACTTTATCGGCCGCAAAAAAAGGTGCGACAATAACGATATTAGTGATAATAGCAATGGTAATACAATAGTAATAATAGTCTTTAAGAGCTGAGGATGAAAAATTTCCAAATGAGAGTTGGTATAATTGAAATTTAATTCACCTGTTAGTTACCTGTTAGTTTTTTTTTTAATTTACCTGTTAGTTTTTTTTTTGATGCAACATACTACTGCAACATACCATATTAGATTATCCCTTAATAGATTAATATCATCAGATAGGTGATAACTACTTACAATTTATGAAGAATATTTTAAGGCGGCATGCATTAATTATTTTATAAAATTGATGATATTTTATTTTAATTAACTTTTTTGATTTGTAATAAATTAATTATTTGTTTGTTTTTTATTCAAAATTTACGCAATTATTTGAATAGAAAAGAATATATTGCGTTGATATTAATTTTGCGTTTGTTTTTTTTGCAACTATTTTTTTTTAATTAAATGATATTTACAAAAGGACTATTGTAATTAATTTTCAAAATTTAACTTAGTGTAGCAATGAATATAGGGACTGTGGAAATCATTAAATTATCTACTGATGGATATGAATATTTGAGGAGCTATTTTACCTTTAAACAGTTTTTCTAACTTTACTTACCCCGTGAACTTCATTATATTTGCATAAAAGAAGGTGAAATATTTTGAGTAAAATAATTTTTTTTTTGCAAAGCAAAATTTTTAAAGATAAAGAAACTGAAACTTTAAAAAAGCTTTTAAGCATAAATGAATATTTGATAATTTTATTATCAAATATTCTTAATTAGTGAGAAGTGAATGAATGGAATTGATTAAAATTCATGGTAAAATTTAAATTTTAATAGAAATTGTTGAAACAAAAAATGAAACATTGAAAGAGAATGATTGAAAATGAGTTATTATTAATTTTTTTTAACTAAATTTTGAAAAATTCCACTTTATTCAAGAAGTTTTCTTCATTTGGAGGTTACTATAATGGGGGAAATTTAAAATTTTTTGTTGAAATTTTTACAAAATTTTCAAATAACTGCAACAAACATTATTTTTGTTAAATTGCCCTATTGCGTTACAGTACAATAACACTTTGTTGTTGTTTGAAATTTTTTCAAATTTTTATTTCTTTTCAGTGTAACAACAACAACAACAGCTACAATGTCTTTGATGAATGTGAATAATAAAATTAGTGAAAGTATTGTAAGTACAAATGGATGTAGCAATGCTAACTCAGGAAAAGCTGAAAAAGGCGCATTTCGTCCGGTCACCAGAAGACGTTATAATCAGAATGAAACAAATCAACAGGTAAGATAATACATACTTACCTTTTTTTTCCACACCTTTCTCATCTCATCATCATTTCTTTCTTTTCTATATTTCCCTTATTATTTATTATTTACGTTTGAAATATACATACGTGAAATTGCCGGTTATTCAAAAAATTTTATAATGAATGATATAATTAATTGCTTTTTAATTAATTTCAAATATTTTACGAAGAAAATTACTTTTTGAATTTTTAACATTTTAATACAAATGTTGAGTGTGTATTATTTGCACAAAAGAAAATAATAATAATTTTAATTTTAATTTCATTCATTCATCTTTTCCAACAGTTTATTTATTGACAATTCCTTCTACAACAACTTCTACTACTACTACCACTGCTACTACTAATATAAATATGAATTGTTTGATTATTTTAAAAATTATTCTACAAAAGATAAGTATTATTTTCAGTGATATTTATTATCTATCAACTTTCATCTTCTACTACGAATAATCCAATTGCTCGTCTCCTCTTCCTTTTACTACCTACCTACCTACCTATAAAAGTCCTTGTAAATTGCGCACAGCAGGTGGTTAAATAATAATGATAGTATGAAAATGGTAATGGACAAGTGAATGGTTTTGGTTACATTTTGTGACAATTGAAGTATCATTCTGGAAAATGTACCTGTTTATTCTTCAGTCATCGTCCATTTCAAAATTGCCACTGAATTTATAAAATGTCATCTATTCGCACTTCATGTGGTTGGGTTAAGTTGTTGTAGTATGGGAGTTGTAGTACTACTACTGGTAGTAGTAGTAGTAGTAGTAGTGGTAGTGGTATAATAATATCGAGCTGAAACAATATGAAATTTGTTGAAAAATAATTTTTGTTGAAAAATAACGAATTTGAAAAATAATTTTGTTGAAAAATAATAAAGAACTTCTTGAATAAAGTGAAAAATAATTTTGTTGAAAAATAATAAAGAACTTCTTGAATAAAGTGAAAAATAATTTTGTTGAAAAATAACAAATTTGAAAAATAATTTTGTTGAAAAATAACAAATTTGTTGAAAAATAATAAAAAAAATAAGGAAGAAGAAGAAGAAGAAAGGAAGGCTTTTGTAATGGCGGAAAATTTTAACAAAAAAAAAAATCATTTTGATTTGAAAAATTAGAATTGTCCTCAAGAAAAGATTTTTTTTGTCAAAAACTTTTTTCTTTTTTAAATATTTTATTAAATTATTTTTACACTTTATCAATGGTTATGATTGTTATGGACTCCTCAAACATCTTTTCTTCATACTTTCCTTTTTTGTTTCTTTTTTTTATTAAAATATTTTTAAGATTTTATTACGAACGATATCGAATTACTTAAATAATGAATCCTTAATATGTAAAATATTTGCATAAATCTTCCATTGATCGTACTATTTCATCGAGTTATATACTTAATTCGTTGTAATCTAATATCAGTTAAAAACTCTAAAATATCTAAATTATCTAAATATCTAAATTATCCTTTTTTCTAAATTATCTAAATTATCCTCTAAATTATCCTTTTTTTCTCTGTTTTACTCTCAAAGTTCTAGTTCATTGCATTAGTGAGTGGATGTATGATCGTTGATATATTTAAGTGAAATTAAAATTTTTGTAATTTTAATTTCACTTAAAAATTTTATCAGTTACTGTTGTTGATTTCTAAGATGCAAATTTGTCATCGTATCGCAACCAATTCATTTTTTAGTCATAAAAAAGCAATGATAGCTTTCCTAGCAATTTACGATAACATTCATTTTCATTTCCCCCCTCCACCGCCCCCCCCCCCTCTCATAAAATGAGATGATTTTAATGGTTGTTATTAGCGGTAGCAGTAGCGATAATAACCTATGTCTCTAAGCGCTAGTGTCTTTCAATTTAAAAGTTATAAAAATGGCACCGTTGCGCTGCTCTTTCATCTTTCGTTGATAATTGTTAATTGCTGTTTGTGCTCTACAAAATCTTCCTCAATTTCAAATTTCATTCCTATCTTTCTACCATTTTGTTGCTATTTGTAAAACGAGGAGTTTTATATGATAATAGACATGGACCGACCATTTATGGGCAATGAAAATTTTTAAATTTAATAAGAAAAAAAAAAGAAGAATGTCTTTCTCTGTTGCGTTTCTCATTTTCTAAAAAAGTTTATGATAGTTTCATCATCTCTTCTTGCTCTTTCCTTCTTTTCAATTTTATTTAGAAGGAAATAACTGTTGCTATTATTAGCATTTATTGATTAAATTTATTCATTACTTTTTTATTAATTGTAAAGGAAGGTGTTAATTGGAAAAAGAAAAAATTAGACATGAAATTTTTGTTTCCATGGAGCTAATTGAGATGTCAGTGACTGTTAGAAGCAGAAATTTCAATATTGTTTTTTTTTGTTAACATTTCAATTATTTTGATTAGCAATACGAAATCTTAACTAATTGATCGGATAATGAAATTAAAAGTAGGACGGTGGTGAAATTTGTGCGGAGTAGTGTACTCATTTTTTTTTAATTTTTAACTTCTTTATATTATAATGATAAAGTAACTAATTAACAGTTAATTTCTTTTGCATTTAATTTCTTAATTTCTCTATTAATTTTTAATTTCTCGAATAGAGAATTTGTTAATTTCTCTATTTTATTCATGCAAATTTCTCTATGAAAGTGTATTATTTCCTAAATTGCAATTTTTCACATTTCATTCAAATGTTAATTTTTATTTTCATTTTTATTGAATTTAGTAAAAGTGCGCATAAAGTATTCTTTTACAACTGAAAGTGATAATAAAGGAATGTTTGTAAGCATTAAATTAATTTAAAAAAAAATATTATACCTCTAAAATTTTGTAAAATTTAACACTAAAATTTATTAAACTATGAAATTCTTTTAGGATTCTGGAACGATGATTAATAAAAATATTGCATTCGATTTAGTACTTAATAATAACAATCAATTACAACAACAACTACAACAATCAACAGTAGTGGTAAATAATCACGGAATAATTGGTGAGAAACGTCGATATGAAAGTATTGCAACAAAACTACGTTTTAGTCGTGAAACGTCAAAGTCACCTGTTTCACCTATTGCTACACGACTTCGTAGTTACAATAGTAAGTTATTATTATAAAATTTTTTCATTATTTACTATTATAAAATAAGATATGATCGATCGTTTCGCAGTTAGTGCAAGAGAAGAAGTTAAATGAGTAGCTTTTCACGTCGTATAGCATACTTTGCTCTATACAGGTGGATACTGATAATGATAATATATTTGCATAATTGGCTGTATACAGGTATTTGTTATTTCTCCTATTTTAAGAAATGTTAATTGTATATATGTTCCATCTTTTTTTTTAAAAAAAAAAAATTAAAAAAATGTGAGAAATAAGTGTTTGTGTGCTTTTACAACGTCACGTCCGATCATTACAATACAATTATGCAAATATATTATAATTAAATAAATTATGATCGTAACGTTTTTTTTGCATCAATAAGATTTATAATCTTTCCTGATTATTTTATTACTGCATATATTAGTTTGTTTTTTTTTTTGGGGGGGGGGAGGGGGGGAGAGGAGGAGGAGAGGGAGGAAGAGAGAGGAAAGAATGATAGAGAAATAGATATGTAAATAATATAAAATTTATTGGTATGAGAAAATTATAAAACAATAATATTATCTTATTTAGATAGTGGTAATAATGGTGACAGTCCACGTGAAACACTTGTTGCGGCACGTCGACAACCAGTAAAAGTGATTATTCACAATCCTGGTGTTCGTCGTTCATCATTATCTTCTACAACAGCTAACAACTGTCACAATCATCAACAGTCAAATAAAACTGATTCTGTTAATGAATTAGATGCATTACCAACGCATCCGTTAAAACGTGGTCGTATGATTAGTAGTGGTCGACCATCGTTAGATTTTGAAAAAATGCGAGAGGTTAGCAATTAGTTTTAATGATGAATTGAATAGAATTGATAAAATTACGAATTAAAATTATAAATTTTGAAGTTTTTATAAATTATCAAAGATTTTTTTATAAAAAATTTTTTATAAATTTTGAAGTTTCTATAAATGAAATTAATAAAGCTAAATTTTTTATTCAAATTTCTTCTTATCCTCGTGACGCTATAATGTGGAAGTATCGTTTTATCGTAGTAATCTTTGATTTTTATCGATAATCCTACCATATGATAGTATGAATAAACAAATAGCTAAAAGTAATATGTGATGACTAAGTGAAAAAGACTCACCTGATTTATTGATCATTTAATTTGATAAAGACCTGAAAATAAATATTTGCAAAATTAAAAAAAAAAAAAATTCTATGAATCAAACTACTCGTATTGTATTGTAGCGCTTAGTGGTAAGTAATGTTTGTGGTATTGGATCTCAAGAATTTGTCGATTCAGCGGTGGGCAGTAGTGATAAAGATATTGAGAAACGAAAAGTAAGCATTTTAATTTATTCAAATTTATTGTCTTATTATTATTATTGTTTACCAGTTAATTGGATTTTCTTAACTAAACAAAAATCTCATTTGTGATTTAATTAAATGAGGCCTAATTAGGAGTTATATGATTACAAATCAGTTATATGATCTGATTAAATTGCACTTCTAAAATTTAATTATCTTTTAGATATGTTCTATCGTACCATCCCCATTTTTCCATTAAGGCTCTAATCTAATAAAATAGAAAGAGTTGATCTTATTTTGAGAGTGTTACCGATCGGTGTATTACAATGTTGCATTTTATGATATTTTAAAAAAAAAATACTTTTGCAGCAGGATTGGGCGCTAACAACTTTTACCTCAGGTGGACGTCGCTGTCCACAGCACCAACAGGTGCGCTGTCAACAGACCGATTGCACATTCCGACCCGTCGATTGTGACGGTACACAAACGGGTTGTGTTGGTGGTGGTGGTACTGGTAGTGGTGGTGGTGGTGGTGGTTGCGGTGGTGGTGGTGGTTGCGGTAATAGTAGTAATGGTGACCAATGATTTAGCACATCATGATTTCAGGCTCAGGTGAACCAGACAATCTTCTCTCTCCCTTTTTTTTTTCTTCTCCCTCTCTCTCTCGTTTTTTTTTTCTCTCTCACCAATATTCCTATTGAAAAGTGAAAAGGAAAATTTTGTTTTGTTTTGTTTATCTGTTTTATCACTTATTTTTTGTTTCTAATGAAAATTTTGAAAAAATTTAAATGTTTTGAATTAAAAGTTATACTCATAAAGATATACAGTACATAAACGGTTGATGGTATTTTTTTTGCAAACATACAGGAATCGGCAATTACTGCAAGGAAGTGTTCTTGTTGTTACTTTTATATCATTATCACTATCATTATCATTATCGTTGTCATTATCATTATCACATTTTTATTATCCGTTTACTCATTTATAAAGTGTTTTTTTTTCACAGTTTGAACACTTTTTTAACTCTTTGAACTTTTACTTTTTATCGAATTGTACTACTATTTCTCGTCAGAAACAAAATTTTCAGGATATTTCATTTTAATTATTTGCTCTGATGGATATAGGCATTTCGCTGTGATTTCGATATCTGCAACAAATTTTTCACCTATCCAAGCAATGCCTTAAACCTCCTCTCCCTCCTCACGCCTCCCCATCTCTTCCATTGAAATTCATACTGATTAACTGATAAAATTCAGTTGCTAAAAGCTTAAAGTTATTTTTTTCCAGGCAAAAGATAAAAAAAAAATTAGCTATATAATCAAATTTTAAATTTAATTTTAATAAATTTAATTTTGAGAAAATAGCCAAATTTGTTAACCATCCAATTAATGATGCTTTCTTTTATTGCTTAATTGCTGGGCCTTAATTCATTAACTTCAGTAAAAAGCCTTAATTCATTGAGTTAGAGAGAAGCAAAAAAATAAATACGTTTTTTTTTTCTTCAGCCTTTCAAATCTATCACAGATTATGTACGCATTCTTTTCGAGAATATATTTCAAAGTTTAATTTTCCTTTCTTTTTTTTTCTTTCCTTCTCTTCTTAATGATAAGATATCATCCATCACCCGTTCACCTCTCTTCCCCACTTCACTTCACTTCACTCATAGAAGCAAAAGAAAAATAAAAAAGAAAATGATAATGAATAATATGTTTAGTAGTTTAACACGAAAACAACAACAACAACAACAAATTTCTTTGTTCGTTTTATTTTTGATTTAAAATTATTTGATTTAAAAAAAAATTAAAAAATTAAAATTATTTCTAAAAAAGCAACAAACATAGTTAAGTGAACAGTGTTCTCTAAAACAATGTGTATTCTGTATTTTAGATAGGATATCACGAAGTCGATTTGCTCAAGGTATCAGCGCATGTTCCTGTCTCATGTTATTTTAAATTTTTTCAAAAAAAAAAAAATCATTTAGCACAGTGAAATACTTCTCAGTGAAATTACGAGAAATGGCAAATGAAAAAAAGTTTAAGTGAAGACAAAACATGAACTGATACTAGCATTGATAATACTAATTAATCATTTTTATCAATGCATCATTAAATTACAATTATGGCATATTTTGATATTTTGCACATATTACCACCAATCATCTTGTAAATTTTATTTTTAAAAATTTTTTTTTGTTCTTAAATTGTAAACATATAATCAAAATATGCTAAATTTACCTTGTTATTATTGTTTTCGCGTCGTGATCTCCTCACATTGTATGAACATACCTGTTCCTATAATTAAAAAGTTTTTTTTTAAAAACAAAAAAACAAAAAAAAACATCAAAAAAAACAAAAATAAAACAAAAAAAAAGGACGAAGATTGATATTTGAAAAATTTCCTCCTTTTTTTTGTTTGTTTAAAATTTTTAACATTTTATTAAAATTATTGTTTTTTTCCTCTTTTTTTTCTTTTTTTTCTTTTTTTCTTTCATTTCCTCCCTCTTACATTATCATTATATGCTATTTGATGATTGAACATTATTTAATTATTTTGAAAATCATTTTGAATTATTCAATTCAATTCAATTCAATTCAATTCATTCATCCAACCGTCTCTCTTCCAGTCGTATATATACCATGCAAAAATGCTAATTCATCAAATTTCTCTCCTTTTTTACTTCATTTGTACCGCCACACTGCATGCTACTATTTGCTATGTGTTTTTTTTATTCTTTTTTTTTGTTTTTAAATTTTTCAATTCCTTTTTTTTTCTCTTTGTTTGTCCATTTTCAATGCTTTTTTGATGCATAAACAATTGAAATAGCAAAAGCATTGTTTTCAAAAAAAAATAAATTTCAATTTATTTTCTCTACCTGTTTGTTTATTCTAATTGCTTCATTCAAAATTAATTTCCTGAAAAAAAATTCAATCAGTGAAATGTGATGAGAAGAAAGTGGCAATAAGCAACGATGAATATTTTTTGATAAAGTTGAACAGTACAAAAATGAATTATTTTTGTTATTTTTATTTGTATGAAAAAATAAAATTTTTCTTTTTAAATTTTAAATTATTTCCATTTCTTTTTAACCAATCAATCTTTTTTGCTTTATTTTTGAATATATTTGTTACTTTAAGGATATTTTCCTCATTTGCTTCTGTTTTTTATTTTTAGTTTCCTCGCTTTTTTTTTCATTTATAATTTTATTCTTTTTTTTTAATTTAATAAAATTTCCTTTTTTTAATTTATAGCAATACGAAAAATAAAATTATGCAAAGTGATAAGAGAATTTTTCATTTTTTTTTGATGCTCTTCAAGTAGAGGTTTTTTTTCTTAGAGAGAATTGCATCAAAATTTTCCTACTTGAAATTTATCCATTTGTTAATTGAATTTTAATAAATTCATAAATATCTTCGTGAAAATAAAATAATAATATTAAATGTGGAAAGTTTATATGAATTATTACTGATCAATGAATGAAGTAAATTTTTTTTTTTCAGTTATTATCATTTTGGTGAGTTTTACAGCTTTTTAATATATTTTTAATTACTACGAGTACTGTTATTATTATTACTTCTACTACTACTTCTACTACTACTACTGCTACTACTACTACTACTTCTACTACTACTACTGCTACTACTACTACTACCGCTACTACTACTACTACTACTGCTACTACTACTACTACTTCTACTTCTACTACTACTACTGCTACTACTACTACTACCGCTACTACTACTACTACTACTATACTACTACTAGTAACTACTATTACTACTACTACTAACTTATTACGATTACCATCCCATAAACACTTTCAGCAGACATTTCCACCAGTGATAACACATGTCTATTGCTATTCATTTTTTTGAGACTTGTTAGGTATAAGTGAAAATTTTTTCAGTTACTACATTTCTTTCGTATCCGATCTGATTTAATTTAATCAATTCAAATTTCCAACTGAAATTATTAAAGGAATGCAATTGAGCATCTATTGATGAATGAATGAATGAATGAACAGTGAAGAATTTACATATCAGTTATAAAATTTTTAAATTTAAAAAAAAAAACAAAAAACATTATCACTCGAGCATATATAATTTAAACATAAAGTATCATTTGAAATTGTTATGGCTAATTTTATTACATTTGTGGTAAATTTCAAAAAAAAATTGGAAAAATGAAATTAAAATAGTGATTGCTTGCATTTTATCACTGATTAATTGTTTTTTTTTTTTTTTGCTACAACATATATATACATACCTACCAATACCATTTATCACTGTTGAAGGACATGTGACTTTTAAGGTGTCTCCTCATTTTACATTTCGGCATCTTTTTTGTGGTGTAAATTTTATTGCATTTTTTTCAACAGCCATTAGTGAACGATTGTTGACCGATCGGTAAAAAGGAAAAAAAAAATGTGCGCCGTACAATGATGGAAGGAAAAGTGTTAGAGTGAAATGTGTTGCTATTTAATTCAAAATTTTTGATCCGATCATTTCTACAATTCGGAAATGTTTAGATTAACTTGAATTAACAATAATTGAAGCAACAATATCATTGTGTTGCTGATACTGCTGCTAAATGAAATAATTAAATTTCAATAGTTTCAAAATTAATTGCAAAAGTTTGACATTTTACATGAAATTTCATAATTTATTTTATGAAAAAAAAATTAAGCGGTAATATAAAGGATTGATTTTTAAAGAAACACAAAAACTTTTGTCTTTTCAAACAATTCGGGTGAAATATTGATAGAAATGTAGTAAATTAACTTTTTAAAATTATTATTGAAAAAAGTAGTTACGCAAAAAAAAATTCTCTATTCGCAGAAAATTTTTTTCTTCATAAATATTAAATCATAAGTGCTATTACGTACTAGTTTAATGAAACAAAGAAAAGAAAAATTCATTTTCTAAATTTTCAATTCAAAGAGGTATAAAATTTAAATGGTATAAATCGAATATCATCAAATGATATTTATGACAGAAAGTTAACTGAACTGAATTGAACTGAACGTAACTGTGAATTTTTTTTTCCCTAAAATAAATTGACAAAAAATTCTACAGTAATCCTACTAATCATTATTATTTCGCAATTTAAAAAGAAAAGATTACATTTAAATATTATAATTTTACTTATTTTAATTGCAACGGAAAGAAAATCACATTTTCAGCGTACTTTTCAGCGTTCCCTTTTTTTAAATATAAAATACTCAACTCATTCGGTTACTGTTTTAATATTATTGAAATATTATTCTTCTTATCATAAATTGCCTATAAAAATTTTTTAAGGGTCTCATCTGCTCTTCAATTTCCTTATTTTTTTTCTGCTTTATTACTACCGCTATTGCTGTCAGAACTTTTCTACTAATTATTTCTACTACTACTACTAATAATAATAGTAATAATAATAATAAAATAATAATAATAATAGTAGTAATTTCTGCTGCTGCTACTACTACTACTACTACTACCTCGTTTTTTACAAAATTGCATATTTAATTTTAAGAAAATTTGTCTTTTTCACATTACTTTCTTTTTGTCTTTTTTAACATACAAAAATATACGTAGTTTATTCAGGGAGCTAATCATAAAAATGACACATTCTTATAGATTTAAAATTGTTTAATTTTGTATTTATCACTCAACTGAACCCATCCGTTGTTGTTTTCATATTCTTAAAATATAATTCTTTCCATAAAATAATTAATTACATTAATTTTGATCTAATAAATTAAAATTCCGTAAGTAATTCAACATTGGAATCTCTCAACTGATTATTAAATTTGATGAAATATTTTGAAGTGAGGCATCATTGTTCCGTTGTTTCTTGTTTATGATGCTTAATTGAAATGATAATTTTTTCCTATAGGAAAGATTAGATCTGTTTATTTTATTCATTGAATTAAATTTCATTTTGAAAAGTTGAGATTAAACAGACGAATTTTAATTTCGACTTATTTATGTTTCATCAAATTTAATTTTATAAATATATTCAATGCGTGTGGCTTATCCTGTACACTGTCTTTTTCGTGAATTTCATTATCGTTTTAAAGAGAATTATAACTATCTGTCTGCATCTACCTGTCTTTTCATAGGATTGTTTGCGTGTATGTACGTGTCTGTGTGTGTGTGTGTGTCTGTGTTTTGTGTTTTGTTAGCAAATGACAACTATTTTAGAAGATTTATTCGAAATGATCACAACGCATCTGCGGCAGCTGTGGTCTGTTGCTGCACTGTTGCTGATCTACAAGAAGTGAAATGAATTAGATGAAAGTTAAATTGTCAAGTAAACTTGAAGTGAACAAGAAAAATTTACAACAAAAAACTTACTCAGTTCCATTTCCACAAATAATCTTTCGGTACGGTCCATAACAGAGGTATGGATAAGGTGGACATTGACACCGTTGTTGTGCGTACGACGGACATGACATAAGCTTCCAACAAAGTAAATAGCTTTTACCAAGGGAAACAGCGGTAGCTTGATCATCAATTAAGGAAGTGGTTAGAGATTGTTGACCTGTTTCTGGTATTTTAGGATTTCCAACCGTTGTAATGATGGGCACAGCCGTTGTAACTGCTGCCTCCGGTATTTCACCATTTGCAACCGTTGTAGTGATCGGCATAGCTGTTGTAACTTCTACAAATGAAATCATTTGCTCCACAAAATACTTCAATAAGTAAAATTTTTATGTATATATGCTGACATACATCTTAGGAAAATTTAAATTTACATGCCTATTTCATGATATCATTTATAGGTAAATGAAACAGTAAATGAACTTACTTACCTTCTTGGCCCAATACAACAATTGAAAAAATTTCAGTTAAAATTACAAAGGTAAGTTGGAGTTGCATTCTCGAATTCGTAAATTCTTTCTTTATTCTCCACGCTATTTATATCAAATGGTTGTTTGTATTTTCACAAAGTGTTTCACTAATCCGATTAACTCTTGTCAGTTTGCAAAAATCCTCAATACTTCTTCTGTATTTGTTGAATTGAACTGAATTTGTTTGGGATGTAATTTTAGTTGCTAATTTCATTTTGATATTTTAATCAAAAAGCTATGATATTATTTTTACAGGTAAACAAACTCATTAAATATTAACAAAGCATTGATAACACTACAACTCTTATTTCGATATTCTCATCATTGTTGCATAATACGTTCAAAAGTATAGAAAAATTTTTTACGCTTCACCTGTCATTGCATAGAAAAATTTGAGTCGATATCTTATTTCAAATTAATTTGAAATGTAAAATTGAATCTATGTAATAATCTAATTTGTATGTTTTTAAATTTCTTTGAAATTGAATGAATTTTTTAATGTTAGCAACGCATTTTAATAAAAGGAAAAAATTATATTAATTTCGATTTGGAATTTCTATTTCATCGATAACTTGACTGCAAAAATTTTCAATATATATCAGTAATTCTAGAGCTTTTTAAAAAAAGATCTTTCAAAATTCCAAGTGTTCTTTACGAGCGCTACTACAATAAATAAAACATTCATTTCTCCACCTTTTAATTAGTGTTTTTCTTTAAAAAAAATTATTTTTTTTTG
The DNA here is from genome assembly GCA_013365375.1 of Litomosoides brasiliensis. Taxonomy (NCBI): domain Eukaryota; kingdom Metazoa; phylum Nematoda; class Chromadorea; order Rhabditida; family Onchocercidae; genus Litomosoides; species Litomosoides brasiliensis. Next base: position 75,819 of record JABVXW010000174.1, on the reverse strand, counting down.
TAAGTGATAAGATTGTCATTAATTTTCTTTATAATATTCACAACTGATAGCAGTTTTATCAGCGTAAAAGTTTGGAAAGTTAGTGAGTAATTCTCAGTTACTACATTTTTAATTACTACAATTACCTACTAATGTTGCCACATTTCATATAATTTTATCAACCAATTAAATCTTTTTTTTAACTTCAAAACTATCAATTCTCACGATGTATTAATCCATTTTTTGCTCACTGTATCCCGCATTCTTCTCATATTATAAATGTAATTTAATTTTTATGAATTTTTTTTCCATAAGTTTAAATACATTCAGATTAACTTTTTAATATAAAAGCGTAATTGTTGCAATAAAGAGCAGTTGAAAAGAAAAATGAATTGTTACAACAAATAATAATTTAATCAAAGCAAAAAAAAAGAAAACGATTAAACAAATGTTAGACGTACGTAATTCCGTAAAAATTTTACGCTATACCAGCAAAAGGAAATAGTCTTTGAGACCGCCGACATCGTGCAAAAATCTTCCATTTTGTCCTCTGAACAAGTCGAATTTGTTGCATAATTGATGATTAGTGCAAAATTAGCATATTTTCGTATTAAATGCATTGTTATTGTTCAACAATTTTGTTTATCCTTTGATCAAATATTTCAGATTAAAATGCACAATGAGCTTAGGTGCCGCTAAAACTGTACATTTGAAATAATCTGGAACAATTGCAAAATATGAATAATTATTTGAAAATTTATAAATAAATTTTAATAAATGACAAATTGCTGAGACAACAACTGAATTAATCTGATTAATCAAAATATACGTTCTTATCAAAATATTGGTCCTTCTAAAAATACATAAATAAAATTTCAAGTGAACATAAAATGCAATAGTAGCAGTATGAGCGAAGACTATCTTTGCTATCAAATATTTCAACAATTCAAATCTTCAGATTAAAAATTAAAAAATTTAATTTTCAAATAGTTTGAACAAAATTTAATTTTTTTCAACAAAAATGTTAAAAAAAACATTTAATTAACCATTTAAACAAATAAAAATAATGAAATGCTAAAATATTTCTTTTTCTAACATAAATCTTTTCACAACACAAAGCAAAACAATGATGGTTATGGATAACTGTAATTAAATCATTTTAATTGAAATTAAATTACGGATAGTTTAATCTTTTACTGAGTGAAGTGAATTAAGTGAGCTTAAACAATATCTAAAATGAATTCAATATTTTGTTTCATTCACATCGTTGAATTTTAAAACATGTGTAAAATGATTTACAAAAATTAAAATAAGACGAAATAAGAATTAAAATAAAATAAATTAAAATATTAGAATAATTAAAATAAGAATTAAAATAAGATGTAAATGATTTAATTAAATTAATTAAAACAAAGCTCTCAAGAAATGGATCGCTGTTAATTCACATAAAATGTATCCTAATACATACAACATTATTTCTTGTATTATTATTGTCCTAAAATATAAAATAGGGAAGAAATGAGTGGAAGATATGCTTCTTCGTCGAGATTCTTCTTCAAGACAACACGAAATTTCACCGCAGACATTTGATCTAACAGTGAATCATTCAATAGAAAACCAAGAAACTTCGCAGAGAATACTTGTAATTTTAGCTGCTCAATTGGTTTCAATAGTATTATCTGCTGTTTAAATTTTTCAACCAATTCTAACATAAATCTCTGAGTCTTATAAACGAAAATCTAGTGCCTATACGTTGAGACATTTGAAAGAGATATGTTAGCTAAAATACCTGAAAAATATTTGGAGAGTTCTCTTATAGCTAAAATACCGTTTAAAACTGGATGGATTGTAAATTGTTGCATAGAGGGAAACAGTTATGGGCTGCGACCATAAATAGCCGATGATTTCTAATCTTTAAATTCGTGTTATAAACAGTAATACGAGGTAGTAGCCTTAAATGGTTGTTCCGAGTTGTGGACTGTGATACGTGTGCTATGCTGATATCCGATACCATTATTTTGTAACGAAGCACATAGTGCAGTGACTTGGTACCCTACTTCTATGGAACAAGTTCATTTTTGTTCTAATTGTCTTACAGGAACTCACGTACTTTTTTCACTCGGTATTTATTTTAGTTAAGTATATTATGCAGTGTACATAATTGGTTGTTATACTGTCTACGGATATTTGTATGTTGTGTGATTAAGTGCAATGTTCACAGATTAATGTTGTTAAGTTGCTTCTGCACAGTACTATAGTTCCTTGAGAGTTGCCTAACCTATTCATCGCTGTTTGTACATTAAGTGAAGCTCTATTTACTTAAAAAAATTGCAGCCAAAAATTCAAGTGCTTTGTAGAGAAATAAAATGGGACTGTCAGATAATGATGTGCAGAAACAGTTGCGACATATGATCGCATTCATTGAGCAAGAGGCAATTGAAAAAGCAGAGGAAGTTGATGCAAAAGCCGAAGAGGAGTTTAATATTGAAAAGGTAAATAGTGTATTATTTTTATCCTAATGAATTAGGTGAATTATGCAGGTAAGGCGGATATTATTTCATCGATTTACTTGTCTAAAGTATGGCAATACGTTGTTATGACGGAACAGACAAAATGATTTGACTGTTGCGGTCATAGACTTTCTCTTACAGGGCATATATATGTTCGTGCTTCAGTTATGGACAGTGGTGATTACTATGTAAATAATAATTCGAAAATTCTGATCAACTGTTTGGCAGTGAATTTGTGTAGAAAAATCTTTTTATGCTAGTTTGTTTCTAGGGTCGTCTTGTCCAGCAGCAGCGAACCAAGATTTTAGAATACTATGACAAGAAAGAGAAACAAGTGGAGCTGCAGCGAAAAATTCAGAGCTCGAATATGCTTAATCAGGGACGTCTAAAATGCCTAAAAGTAAAAGTGCTCGATTTTTTTTTGGCAGAACATGTGTATATTCTAAGAAGTAATTGCAAGAGTATTTATGGCAAATAGTATGTATAACTTTGTTTGGAGTATGCAATGGTATACGCTGGAACTACAGTCCTTTACGCTGAAAATGTCATCACATTTAATACTTTCATTTGCAGGCACGTGAAGATCACCTAAATAAGGTCCTGGAAGAGGCGCGATCAAACTTGAGTCAAATTTCCGAAGATTCCGCCAAATATCCATCAATCCTGAAAGGTTTAGTCCTGCAGGTATCCCTCTTTTCCCAGATACATTTGGTGTGGAATGCTGTCTACAATTCATCTAAATAGCTCTTAATTCTTGCAGGCATTATTCCAAGTTCTGGAACCAGAAGTCACACTGCGTTGCCGCAAAAAAGATGAAGTATTGGTGCAAAAACTCCTACCGGAATGTCTTAACGAACTTGAACAACAGTGGGGTGCGCGTACAAAGGTTTGAAATTTTCCGACAATTGATCAAGAATGGATTAGAACTGCTATCCTTTCTTTTTTAATATCCAGAAACGGACTTGTATCAGGTTAAATTTTAAACAGCGTAGTGGTTTAGGTTTCAATCTGGTTGATTATATAGTAATGCTACATGTCCTTTTAGATAAAAATCGACACGGACGAATATTTATCGGATGAAAGTGCTGGTGGAGTGGAAGTTTCGGCAAAAAATGGTAAAATAAAGGTTTCGTCGACACTGGAATCTCGTTTAGAATTGATTGCTGCTCAGGTAAATCGTGTTTCCATAACGAAGGAATATATTCAACCTATTATTTTTTCAATGCTAAGCATTTTAAAGATATATAGATATTAGCGCTCAAACTTTTAGTACGATACTTTCTGAGATCTTCTTATAAAAATTTAATACTGTGTGCTGCTGCAGTAACTAAAGTACCCAATTTTCATTGTAAAAAAAGTACTCAAAGTTAATAAAAATTAAATCCTCGGAAGATTCTTTTTATTATCATTTTTTGCAGCTTGTTTATTTGTCTTTTTGAAACTGAGGCTAGTTCTATTTAGTTGGACGATTGCGATTGGTTATGCATTTTACTCATGCAGTCAGAAATTTTGAAACGTAGCGTTTAACTGCTGATATATTAGAATTTATTGCAGATTATACCTCAAATTCGTGTGGCTTTATTCGGTGAAAATCCGAATAGAAAATTCTTTGATTGAAGGTGTTAGAATAATCGCTGTACACAACAAACAAAAGTGAAGATGTTTCTAGTCTACGCTGCGGTACATATTCCAAGTGATTCTGTGATAGTTTGTTATTATTTTGAAGATAGTTTGTTATTGTTTTAAACATTCTAACTGGTGATTATCATGCAGTTCATAAATACTTCGTGATTATCGTGCAGTTTTTATACTGCATTATCATGCAGTTTATCGTGAGTTGCTTTATTTTATTATCTTTTGCAGAAAACTTTTCCTCTTATACGTCACGAAGTCCATGCATGATGTGTTTCTAGCCTGTGCGAACACCATAGCGAGTATTTATGTGGTGTTTTTATCAGTATCAGTATGCTATTAGTGGATCTTTTATTTGTTACTGAAAAGAAATTATCCACCTTCTTTTTTATTCTGTTCAGTCATAGCATTGTACAGTATTATCTTTGTATCTTATGGTGTTGTTAGTAGTATAATAATAGTACGAAAGCCGATATTTTTTTCTTTGTTTCTTTTTTGGTCGAAACATTCCAAATGTTTATCGAAATTAAGTGCATGTAAAAAGATGGGGCAGAGGGTTTTCGGGATAGTAACAGGCGGGAATTGTAAGATTTCGCACTAAACTCCTAACTTCACATAAATATAAGTAAGTGGTAGTGGTATGATTTTATTTCATTTCATTTCTTAAAGAGTCTGGTTGGGTAGCATTAGCTGTGTGTGTGTCAAATTAGGTTTGATTGATTCGAGTGAAAAAAGATTGCAGAATAACAAATCTTTACAGGAATTTTGCAGGCTTTAAACTTGAGAAATGGCTGCAGAGCCTGGATTTGTCGGCATAAAATTTTGTCCGGAATGGTAAGTTTATTCAATTTTGAACGAAAAAAAGAAATAAAGATCCGTAAGTGATATATGGTTGGAGTTTTTTTTTCAGGCTTTGCAATAGGTCATAGGTTTACTTTGAATTCCTAGACTGCCATTGGAAGTGAGAATACTTGTTTTATTTCTTGATTTTTCAAAATTATTTCAGCAATAACATGTTGTATCCAAAAGAGGACAAAGAAAACAGACAATTGTTATATGCGTGCCGGAACTGCGATCATAAACAGCTTTCCGAAAATCCATGCATTTATGTCAACAAATTAATGCATGAAGTGGAGTAAGTTTTGCTCTAGGTCACTGCTGTGTTTTTTTTGGAAAGTTTTCAAACTCAAATTTAAATCCAGCTTTTTACTTGGCAACCTTTCAATTCAGCCTAAGATTTATTTTGAATTGTTTTTAGTGAATTAACTCAAATTGTGGCTGATGTTGTACATGACCCAACATTGCCGAAAACCGAGGATCATCCCTGTCCAATGTGTCAGGGACGAGAAGCTGTATTTTTCCAGGCCCAATCTAGGAGAGCGGAAGTATGATTTGATTGACTTTTTTATATGAATTTTAGCTTGTTCTAGTTACTCCGTGAATTATATTTAGACAAGATTATTTTAGGAGGAGATGAGACTGTACTACGTTTGTATGAATCCAGGGTGCGCACATCGGTGGACTGATTAAAATTGCGTCTAATTACTTGAAGTTAATTCGACTAGTTCAATTTTATTTTGTGTGTGTTCAAGTACTTCATTCTGTGGATCTCTTGTTTTCCTTTATTTCCGTGCATTTTCTGGTTTTTGTATATTGCAATTGTTTATGCTGAAATATAAAACATTATACGGGTGTTTTTGGTTGCTTGTTGATTCATTCGCGGTTGGCTTTATTTTATTTTGTTGTATTTGAAGTAAAGTAGGAGAAAGAAAAAAATTCGATATCTATAAAAATTGCAGCAAGTATAGAGGATCAAGAAACATTATTTTTTTAGAGGTCGAAAGCACTTCAGGTTAAATCGTGTACCTGTTACTCTTGTGATCAAGTATAGAGTAGAATAGGTTAGATTAGATTTGGTTTCAAGTATTTCTTCAAATGATGATGTAAAAAAGCGGTATGTAGAAGGTAGGAAAGAAATGCTGCTGAAGTTTCTGATGCAGATCTATTTATGACCGGATTTGGACTGAAGTAATGTTGAAACCGAAAGCATTAACCGAAGTTCTTGGACAAGTCAATGCGCCGAATACGAAAAGTGGTGCTTTCCTGCTGAATCGTGAAGGTTAGTCACTTTTTTAAGGACAATACAAAAAGAACTCTATTAGTAGTGCAAGCTGAAACAGAGGAGTGGCGAAAATGACTGCGATGCTCTAAAGGAAAAAGGCGTATCTGCTGGCTGGGTAGTTAAATTTACCGAGGTCATTTTCACCACGTAAATTTTATTCTGATTATTGACTTTGCATCCAGGGCTGAACTAGTTATGTCTCCCAGTTAGAAGATGGATCATGATGAGTTATTGGCACACCGAATATGACCTTTTCTCATAATTTTTCAACAATTATTTGTTTCGTTTTAATATTTCCATTGATGTTAAGCTTGTTTTAGGTTTACTGCTCGCTTACAGTGGTTATGGCAGCGTTGGAGGAAATGATACGAATGCAACGGTGTCTGCTGCTTTGATTTCCAACATTTGGGAAACTTTCGAGAGGCAGGGTGAGAAATTTTTTTTAAGAATTACAAATTTCCAGTAGGCATTTTTTGTATAAGTGATAAAATTAAGATTGTTAAGCAAGCCCTTTACTGTTATACTAACCTCTTGCTTTTATAATGATAGGAATTATAATGAAATTTTACATGCACAATGCTATTGGGTTTATTAATATATCTGTGAAATTTTCATAATTTTTGCTCAATCTATTCTTAAATCTTTTCTGTCACAGATAAACGATATAAAAGCTATATACTTTGGAGACGTTATATTATGAGTTTAGATACACCATGTAATAATAATGAAACTAGTGCGTTAAGCAATATACCTTGTCCATTATTGAGCTATTTTTCAGGAGTACGAGAAAATTTGACGGAGATGCTAGTGGAATGCGAAAATGGGGTGATTGCTGTAACACGAATAGCCAATATGCTTTTGGCAATAAAAACAGGGAGTGAAATGCCACTTGGCCTGCTTCGAGCAAAACTTCGCGCACTTGCTGACTATCTTTATACACCACTAACTGTTGTTTCTTCCAAAGATTAGCATGAAATCTGTTCACCGTTTTTATCACTTAGGTGTAGAGTTTAAAAATCTTTGAACTGTTTGATTTTTTTGCTTTCGACAGTCAATCAAGAGCAGTGAGCATTCCTGGAGCAAGTGTAAGAGGTGGGAGTATGAATCTCAAATGTGAGAGCGTGGATCTCATCATTATTATTTTAATATGGCAACAGGCGGATGACGTGGGGTTGTCATTTTCTGTTTTGACCATCCTTCGTTTACGTCGTCAATTGAGGATTTACATTAATCCATGCAATATAAGCATAGTAGATGTTGTCATTGTATACATTTCATAGATGAAGTTCAAATTGTGCAATTAGTTTGGTTGTACATGATTATGTATAATTTGGAAATATTGATAGATTGCATGACATTGTAATACGCAGAGTTAATTTGCTATGCAGGAACGTTTACTAGGTTTTTACTTTTCGACTACCCTGTTTGATGTTTGATTGAACTACACTTATATAAGTTTGCTTTTATTTTTATCAGAGAGTAATGAATGTATCACATTAATCAATCAGTATGCAAACTTCTTAGTGTGAGATATAAAGTTGTTCGATTCTCACATATTTTCTTTCTCATTTATATTATTTGAAATTTCAAAATCATTTCAAAATTCTTTGAATTTACGTCCAAGAAAAATGAAATTTATTTGAAAACAAATCGACCATTTAAATGTGCAGTTTTTATTGCGCCGTACCACCAGCACCCTGCTTCATTCGTGCCTGCGCTTCCTTGATATAAGGTTCCAGGATTCCCATATGATAGGCAACACCAAGACCAATTAAAATGAGTAGAAATAGAATTACAGCTGCACCCATGTTGTATGGTATGTTCTTTCTCGATCTGTCCTGCAAGCGAGACTATCGTTCGAAATTTACGCTATTTTAAACAAATTCAATGATGTCTCACTTCAATCCCTTACCGCTTACAGTTTTATTTTATGAACTCCCTTCTCCGCTTTCCACTTTGAAACGTTAGTTACGGGGTCAGATTCAGGGAAGGAAGATTTGTCCGACCTGTCCAAATACCTCCTTGTTAAATAATTAAATTAAACACTGGTTAACTGAGATTACTTATATCTATTTTATAGGCAAATAAGCATTAAATTTGCATAATTTTTTTACACATTTAATGTGGAAATATCAGAAATTTTCATTTATTTATTCAAGTTTTACTTGTGAAATGAAAGGATATTACTTTTCTACTATAATTTAAACATATGATAAGGAGGTTCAGCATTCAAACTTTCTGTTTAATAATGATGAAATGATGTTGTTCTAATAATCTAATAACTGATGGTGCTAACTCATAATCCTAGTACAAATCCTGATCACACATACCCGCTAATTCGTTAAACTGAAATGTTAACAATAAAGGAGTGAATAAGATTTGAACTTATCACTGTGAAAACGTTTCAAGTGAATTGCGTAAAATACAGGGATATTGTGATGAGAGGTATATGAAGACTGCATTAAAACTTCAACATTTCACAATGCTATCCCAAAATTTCAATTAAAGAAGTAGAAAACTCCACATTTCATCAGTGAATCATTGAACATAGGAATAGACAACATAAATTTCCAACCGAAACTCTCTATTCCTCAGTTTTTAAAAAATTTGTTTTAAATGACCTAAAATCGTTGCAAAATTCAATGAGGAATTCTTGATAAAACCCTACTTCTATCTTTCACAATTTTCATTACACAATCTTATAGATAATTAAACATAAGTTAAGGTAGGACATGTGGAGTAAGACTCATTATTTGTAGGAATTGAAAGATGTGCTTCACATTATTTCTGATCAGGTAGATAACTTCAAGTAGCACATGACTTCCTCAATTACTCAAATTTTTTAAATTACTCAAATTCAGGCAAATTTATTTCTAGAAATATCATCACCTCTGTCGGCATTCTTTCTTCTTTTCCGAAAAATCTACAATCTTCAAACGACTAGTGCTTTTTATGCTGTTCCTTTTTAAACTTTTCATCTATTTTACGACATTTTCAACGCTGTGAATAGGCGTATATTTAACGTGCAAATGCAGAATTTTAGTTAAAAATAATCTTTTAAGCACATATGCCAAAATATCCACAATTACACATATACGGTAAAAACATGTGGAAAAAGCAGCAAAGATAACTTACAATTACAATTTACAGGAATGAAATAGTAATTTACTCTTTTCACATTTAAGTTCATATTTTTTATAAATGGAGAAATTTGCACATTAGAGATTAATTGAAGAAAACATCATGCAAAGAGATATGAACTTTAAATAGAGCTTCGCAATTCATCCTTAGACACTTTTACTTCCTTTCCTTTTTGAATCCTTTACTGAAATTAAATTAACTCTTTTTAGGAAGAGGAAATTTGAAAGAAAAATATATCAACTAAATCTTTTCGTAGATAATGAAAAAAAATAATATTTCTTGGATATCTTCCTTTACTTTCCTCCATCTATATGTGACTAGAAGTAGTTGCTTTGCAAAAAAAACAAATTTATTTCAATTTGTTTGATTATGCTAGACGAGTGATATTTCTTGCTGAGATGTTTTTTTTTTCACTATGAATATGAGAAAGATTGTAGCAAATCAAAAATAGATAAAAATGAATTAGATTAGAGTAGAGAGACTAGAAGTTAAACAGTAAGGCTATTATCATGGTAGTTCTCATTCAGTTTTATCAAAATTTTGAATTTTGAAAAAAAAAGAAAAATTTGAAAATGTAGTAACCAGAAATCATAAGTTGAAATAACAATCAAAGATCGCATGAAAAATGAAGTATTCAAACAAGCTTACAACTAAAAAAATTATGAAATGCAATTTATAGTACAGGAAAACTGTAATAAAAACAGATGCCTTTTAGGCTCACCGTATTCACAAACGCTAGCATACACATATAATATAATTGTAAAATCATCTTAATATTTCAGTTCTTACTTTATAAATTATAAAAATTACTAGAAAAAAAATTCTCTGAGTTTAAATAGAAATGAGAAAAGTGTAAACAAATGTATCGATACATTTATACTTCAGCCCTTTTTTTTCTTCCTTTTCTTAGCTTAAAATCACAGACTTATTTTTAATTTGAAGTGAATCAAAAAGAAAACGAACAAAGTAAAAAGAAATTGGAAAACTACAAATCTGAATGATTAAGCTGTTCTGCAGCTCAAACATATCGTTGAGAAGCAAAAATTGTAATCAAAATGTAGCACATAACAACATTGCAACCTTCAAATAATTTTCAATAAGCAACAAAATAATATATCTGAATCAGGTTTCACCTAAATTAAACGAATCTTGCTCCAATCAAACATTTCCAACAGCGTCATTTGCTTCTGCCTTCGTAATTACTTCTTCAAATATTGCTGTCATACTTTCTAACTCTTTTTGCTATAAATAAATACATAAATTTATTTGAAAAATTGAAAGAATGACAAAATTCAAGAGAAGTAAAGCAAGGAATGAATATATAAATTAGTAAAAGGATAGTACTAAAATAAGTATTTCAACAAAGTAGTCCTGAATTTCAATTTCCGTCATTATCCTTACCATTACAATCCAAGAAAAAAAATCTCACATAATAGTTGATAAGCTAACATCGATAACTACCCGAGATGAAAAACCTCAAAGACCTAAGAATGAATGATGTATTCTTCTAAAAGAGAAATTCTGTCACTCAGTTTTAGGTTATCTCTCTCCTATCCGTCGATTAGTGCGACGCTAAAACATTCATCGCAAGACCTTTTAGAACCGTAAAAGGATGTAGTACATAATAGTGTCTGGCAATAATCTGTTCATTTTTTTTATACTTTTGTCCTTGTTCAAGAACTTCCCTACTTATTTGCCAAAAAAAACATATTAGCGGTTTTTAGGTTACGGTCAAACAGTGGAAGGTTTAGTTTTTATATTTACTTTCCTCTATGCAAATTGTAGTAAGCCAATTTATGAATCGCCGATTTTACTTTTATGATTTGCTCTAAAAGTAAAAATCTCCCTCTTCCTCAATGGTATTAATTGCAGCTGTACTGTAACTTACTCTAGCTTCCAGACTCACAGTCAGACTGTCAATCTTTGATTCTTGATGTTTCACTTTTAAACGCAAACCAAGCGTATCTGATTCATGCTGCTTTATCAATCTCTCTATTTCGTTGTTTGCGCTGTAAAATTATCTATTAGTAACAGTATTAAATTATAAAAATCATAAAAATTAACGCTCATAGAAATTTCATCTATATAATAAATAAATAATCGTAAATAACTCGCAACACAAAGCCACGAACATACTTCCTTCAAAACATAAAATGATTGCAAGAAATTTTGCAAACGTTATTACGCCAGGAAATACAGGACCATGTATAGGAGATATAGAAAATAGCCTAGTATATGTTTCCTCAAAAAAGTCTAAGAAGGACATTAGCCACTTAACTAGTCATTCCAATTCATACCTGCTTAGAATATCAAACGAACTCAACAATCCCATATCACCATGATAAGTGAAAGAGCCAACTTTTCAGAACGCTTCAGTTATCTAACTCTTAGGCAAGTGCAATGAAGTTATCTATCAGCAATGGAATGCAATCAACACATTTTATGTTTGCATAGTTAATTAATGCTCACAGATCCAACTGTTCTTCAGCATTTCGTCGAAGCATTTCAAATTTCTCAACAAGAATTGAATATCTCCTTGCCATTTCTTCAGATGCACTTTTGACGTTATCTTCATTCTGAAAACAAAAACTTGTAATTCCGAAATCTAAAAGTCAGTTAAAATTTCAATGAATTAATGCAACATAGACGCGAATTACGACTCTATGCAGGATTTTTGAAAGTAACCGATAATATCAGTTATAAAATAGCCGTTTAAATTTACCCAACAATTAATAGTACATTGAAGGCCTGATAGAATCTCTCGAATTACTTCCCGTCGAATCAATATCATTCAATCGAAAACAATCACACAGCTCAGTAAGATGTTTAAGAAATAATATAAACATGAGGTGAGATATTTATCCATCATTATCCACTCCTTTGGAAAAATTCACAAAACATTGCTGGTGACAAATCGTGAGTTAGCAGAAAATAAGAAGAAAATGTACTCGTTTAATTTCAACGCTTGTTTGTCGTAATTTTTCATAACGTCTGAAGAGTTCACTGTAACTTGTTTCCAATGAATTCACTTCCTCTGCCAGTTGGTCTCGTTCTTTAAGCAACTGAGTAACATTATCTGGCGATAAATTCCTTTCTGGTCCTGGTCTACCCACTGATTTTGATTCACCTAAGTAATTTTTCTCCACGTTTGAAAATTTATACTTTATAATTTAAAAAAAAAAACTAAAATTCATATAAAAAACAACTAGCAATATAAAACATTATGAAAAATTTTCATTTTGGCTAACCGCTCTCCTTTCTTTACTATCTAGCATTGTACATGGCATTTTCTCTTGGAATCCACCCATAATCAGATCATTTTTTACTATAATTTAATAACGCACACAGTTTCTGATACGAACTGTGTACTATCACAATGTGTCATTGCACTTACATTCCTTCATAACTATAATATTGCTATTAACTTCATTCATATGGTAAAAAATTGAACTAGTGTGAAAATGTACATCAATAATTTCACCATTCTCTAATGATCTTATCTAGCCGTTGAAAATGAATCAAAAATTCTTACCATCAGAATTTTTCTTCTTCAATTCCTCCACAAATTCTTGCACTAATTTTTCATACTCAGCCATAGCTAATAATCGTTCAGCAGCTTTCTGCTCCAGTGGTTCATTACGCCTTTGTTCATACGCAAGCAGTTGAGATAACTAAACAATAATTCTGTTATACAGTTCATTACATCAACTCTTTTAAAATAACTGAAAAAGATTTGTTGAGTTGCAATATTTATTAAATTGCATTAATAACAAAATGGAAAAAAAGTTTAATAACTATTAATTGAAGAAATGATTTAGTACTCATTTGCCTACCAAACTGATAAAAGAGTGTTCATCTGACTAGCACCAAACAACTAATTGTGTTCATTCATTTCACTTCAGAATTAACGGTTAACGGTTAATAGACGGTAGTGTTCAACTGCCATGCAGTCGGCATTTAAGCGGCAGTGATTACGATCATTAATTAATGATAACTAAGTCACAGCAGAGAATGAATAAATTTGAAACGGACATATTTTATTCGAAAAGCCACACTCTCAAACAATATCGATCCACCTATAGCTTTCGTGCATAACAATTCACATGTGGTTCTTCGTAAGAGACCCGCCCATTCGTGAACACCTTCATGTCGCAAATTAAAATCCTTTAACCTTTTCATTTTTTGCAGTCCATTCTTTCTCTCTTGTCGCAACAATCGTCTGCACACGTCGTAAAAGTTCAGTAGCGGGGTCGTCTGAGTTCATCTGCAATCAATTCTTCCTCGTTTCAAATCATGCTATAGATTTGAATCAGTAAATTATGATTTAGTTCAAGTCATCTAGCATCCTCCTCTATAAGAATCATTCTGTAATTCTCACTAATAGTTTTAAAAATCTATTTAAATCAATCTCCGAACAGCAAAAATTTCAATAGACAGATAAAGCCCTTCAATATATCCACATGAGGAAATATAACATTAATGGATCAAAGATAAAAGCTTTCTTAACAAGAGAGGAGTTGTGAACTAGAAATAACAAATGCTTTCGTTTATGAAAAGAATGTTGTGCCATTTCTTCTAGAAAAATCAAAGGAAAAAACACAACTACCTGTTTCACTTCATTGTATGCAGCCATTATATCGAGACTTATTTGGCTTTGGACCGTAACAGTTTTCTGTCGTATACGCTGTGATGATTTTCGCTCCTCTCTAAAAACCAAAAAAATGGCGTTAATTTAGGCTCACTCCCAAACCCGCTCTATTTTCGAATAATTCAGAAGCCTTACAAAACTTTTTACTTGTGTAACAAAAGTTAGTTACCTTTGGGGATTTTCTGGATTATGAGGACCCTGTGCAACAACTGCAGCATTAGAAACGACAGTAGAATTTATATTAACTGGAACAGAAGGAGTGATATTTGGCGGTACCACTACTGGCTGGTTTACACCTCTCATTGGAACTGCTGTCGCTGCAGGTTGTCGTTGTTGTTCTAACTGAGGAATGATTTTCGGAGCGGATTTTTGTTGTAGAATAGGCTCTGGCACTGCAACTTGTTGCTGCACCGACTTTGGCGGTAAAGATTGATTTATTTGTGATCGTGATGCAACCGTCGATTGCTGCTCCAATACCTGGGGCGGTTGTGATGAAGCATGATTTCGAGCATTGATTGCAACTGCTGGAGGAGGGGGATGCCCTGCAAAACTTACGAAATACTCCTTCCGAAAACTGATATATTTTGACATTGTTACCATAAATTAAAATTTTTACAAACAATTGTGTGGAACTGCTAACTGCAAAAATAAAACTGCTGTTAGTAGTGAATTTATGCTACGCTTACATGCTTAAAGCAAAAAAAAAATGTTAGAACATGCTAAGACATTTCCAGATTAAACTAAATTCGAATTAAATAAGTGTTTAATGTCACACTCAAAACTTTACTTCTCTAAAGTCATCAGAGCTATTCCAGCTTTCAGAATAATGTACCAACCTTGCTGTAATGATGAAATATATAAAGTGCAATTAGCATCTGAAGAGATGCTACGCTTTGGAAATATTACCTTGCACTCGAGCAGAAAACAAAAGATTTTACCATTATTAGCAGTAAGCATATCTGCAGTTGTAGATTTCGATTCAGTTTCTGAAAATGGCGTAACGGTTGTTTCTGGTAATTGTTGAGCTCGTACTCTCGATGGGCGTGTAATTGTCCTTGTATCTATGCTGTAAAATCTTCACATATAAAACTAGACACAATTTACTGCATTATCTCTGAATATTTAAAGAAAAAACAGAAGTTTTCTAATAAACAATTAAATTTAAAAAAACAAAAAAACCGGGAGCTAGTATCATCATATGAAGTAACAGAAAAATAACTGATTCAATTAATCACTACTCCATCTATCCGACAAAAAGCTGACAGCTTTATGGGAAAAAAATAATTTAAAAATAATTAAATTAATTAATTCATAAAATTCCACGTAGCGAAATTCTCGAAATCTTTAGGATTTAATATAACGGAAGAAATGCAATAGGACAAACTGATGATGCGTATGTCATTGTCAATAATATTACAACACTTCAGAAATATGGAACGAAATGAGAACAGTTTGAGAAAGTAGATGTCAACTCCCATCAACCACTCAACCATCGGGGGAAAGGAGAATGAACTCAATAATATGATTTAGCAATTTTTATAAATTGTAGCACCTGGTATATGATTTAAGTAGCTTATTATAGAAACGTCTGATACTTAGGATAAAAAAATAATCCTCAAGTATTGACTGCTTTTCACGTATTTTTTTCAAAATTATTACATTTTTACGATGTAATATTTAAACTTGAAGAGAACAAACTGATCTTGCTACGGCTCTTTTCTAAAGACAACAGATCAAAGGCAAACAAAGTGTGGAAGAAAAAACTTAAATGCTGACAATGTTCAAGACTACGATGAAGAAGTCTTTAATCTTTATCCAACGAGTACAACTCTACTCCTATCTATCCAACAAAAGCAAACGATGTACATATGATACAACCTTATGAATGGGCAGCACCTACTCTTCTTTCGAATTTTTATAATACCTGCATTAATTTCGGAGGGATTAAATTTTTAGGAAAAGTGATTATTATATTACTGCACATATTCTAAAGTTTCCATCATCTTTTTTGCATAATCATATTACATTTGATAATGCTGCTAAATTCGAAACGTCCAAAACATAATTTCTCACCAAGATTTGAAATGAATATTTGTAACTTACACAAACATTTCATAAATGATATAAGTGAAAATAGCTTTTTCAAATAATGACGGAATAGATTTGAAAAATCAGTTGTGAGCATTAGAATAAATATTCCAGTAATTAATTTCTTCATCCCTACACTTATTTTATTCTTAAAACATTGATTAGAGTTTAAAAGCACAAATATAGATAAACATGTCAATTCACATAGCATAATCAGATGTCTCCAACAACATATCCCAATAAGCACATCAGTCTCCTGCTTGCCTCAGTGGAATTGATACTGACGTAATTATTGTCTACGAAGTTCACGATCAATATACATCATGATTAACATGAAATCGCTGCTAATTCATAATAAAATTCAGTAATCGTTATTCATGACTTCCGCTAACTCTTCCGTCATTTCGACTCCTTCTGATTGAGATTTTCACTCAGTGGAAAGGAAAAAAAACCTATCATTTTCAAAATAAATAGTTAATGTAATGAGAAATACAAATCACTTAATAAAATCCTAAGGGTTCGATTCAGAAGATCGATTTTCTTTTTTAGATAATTTTTACAGCTGGAAAATCTAAATTAAAAAAAAAATAACAGCGTCTTGCTAAACATTACTCAACTTTTTGAATGATATTTTTCAATCCAAACAAGCCAAACATATCAACACCAACCTTCTTTTTCAAGAAAGATAAGAGGAAATAATTCACAACAAGAGAAACAAGTTACCCACCGGAAATGCCAAATATTGATAAACAACAAATTAGTGCTCAAGCAGACAAACGTAGCCAGAGTTTTGAAGGACAAAAAAAAGGCGAAGCAGTCAGTAGGTACTATGGTAAAGCAACATAAGGCAAAATTGTCTGGTATTAACAAACTTGTGATTTGAAAAGAAACAAGAGAAGGAAATGAAGATAAATGTAGATGGAGAATGAAAAGCGGAAGTTTTAACAAAAAGCCCGGTTAGAATACAACCTATAATATAACGCACTAAATGGTCGAATTTCTGTTTCTAAAACTTTTTAAAATACTTCTTTTCAAGAATTTTGATTAATTCAGACATCACCTTTGATTGTAAAAATATAAATTCATTTGGCCAAAAAAGACTGATCCTTGAGCACAGTTCTAAATCATTTTTTCCACATAATTGTTATAAAAATTTGCTTTAATAAAATTTCACTGTCACCTCTATTTAGAAAATGGAATGTCCCATTAATTTTTGTATTCGTCACAAAGGCTTAATTCGAGGTCTCTAAACATCGTCTTAAAACGACTTAGTTTAGGCAACATTAACAGTAATGGTAAAGCGCCGTTTGTTATCTTTTAGTTCAAACCTCAATCAAAGACTCAATTTTAAGCATTAAGACCAAATGCTTTCACACATATAAACAAAGACGAGTATATTTCACACTTTACGATTTATTAAAGAATTGCTTGATATCTTCTCCGGTAAAACTTGATCTATTAAGAGTATTTTTATAAACTCTCTTTTTCATTTTCACTGTTCTCTTGAACAATTCAGAGACGAAAAATTCACTAACCGAACTTGACCAAAAAAACTTTATCAAATTTTTTACAAAATTCTCAACCAACCTAGGTGCTGGCCTGCGGGGCGTCTCAAACTGCGCTGTCACTGGCTTTGGTTCATCTATTTTATACAAAGCCTCCCCGAGAGAATTCTGCCTTTCTTCGTGAACTGCATCCGATGCTACCTCTATGCTTTCTACTTCTTCCACTTCACTTCCTGTCATCGATTTGACCACAAACTTTTCGTTGGGCTGCTGTTGTTCTTTTGTAATCACTTCATCTAAAAAAATATTGGACTTTTAAAGTATGAATTTATTGTTGTTAACAAGGAAATTTTCGAATTTTTCCTATCAGAAATTTAAACCAATCTTTTATCAATTTTCCTGAAATTCCTAACATCAGATTTCCGATCAGTCATGCAAATACTTATCAGTCATGTAAGGTAAATCAATTTTGTAATTATTGTAGCAAAACCAAAAATGTTTCATCTGAAATCAACGGTCTTCCTAACGTCAAGTAGTAAGCAATGGTATTGATCATAACAGCTATTTACTAAGTTTCTAGAAGTATTTGTTTCTAGTTTCTAGAAGTTTCTAGAAGCTTCTTTCTGAGTTGGTGTATACCATAGGCATATAGACAGAAGACATTTTTTGACAATTTCTTTCTTGCCCTTGCTAAGTATTTCATTCCATTCCGAGAAAATGCTGTATCAATTTAACAAGTAGTACGAGAAAGAGCTATCTTTTCTTCATTCAATAATGTTTTATAAAATGTCTCATGGTTATCACGTAAAAGGAAAATTATCTTAACGAGATCGGACAGTTTAAAATAAGACAAGATAAATTCCTCAATATTACAATACATAAGTTCAAAAAAATGTCTTCAAAAATTAAAAAAAAATGTCTATTTGCGTATATCGAGCAATAAATAAAAGCGAATATATATATAAGTTAATATTAATTGAAAATTAGATATTAGCTTACCCAGGTATATAATTGAATTATTCTTTTTTATTTTCACTTACTCGAAAGATATGACATTCACATTCAATTAGGCTTTAAATATCATTTTATACTTCTGATGATTTCTTTCTTGCTAATAGGTAGACATAATGCATATTGCTAAGTGAAAATATATTGAGAACCTTATGAAGATGCGCTTTATGTAAAAATATTTCCTAAAGATGTTTTTCTTTTTTTGGAAATCCTGGAAGTGAAGTTTTAACCAAGCAATTCGTCAATAATTTTTGCTTACTCGTTGAAAACAATCCTTTCTTTTCTAAGAACTTCAAAAGAATGCTTCTGTTTAAGACGATTTACATCTCTTTTAAGGGATACTCCCCTTCTACAGCAAAGTAAATGTACAAATATAATAACTCACTACAAGCTTTACATCATTAATAGAATATGTATTTGTAAAATTCTCCTTTTTTCCTTCCACTGAATCATCCAAACCATCCCACTGATCCAATATGAACTTGAAGAAAAGTGAAGTTGAAGAGGTACATTTCGCTTAATTCATCTCCTTCCGTAGCAATTCCTGTTCCTGTTCAGTGTTTAAAACTACTGCATAATACAGCATTAAATAGTTCCCATGTAAAAAAAAAGGTAAAATTGAAGAAACTTACTTCTACTATTATCCTTTTCCATAACATCAATTTCCACAAATTTTGCAATTTTTGGTGTTCCCGTTGCAGCGCCACCGGGAACCACCTGAAACATAAGCGTAAAATAATAGATCTAAACTCCGCTAAAATTCTAAATTCAAAAGAAAGCTCAAAAATCATCAAATGTAAACTTCAAAAACAAATCAATTTATTTTAGCAACATCATGCAAACCATTATTATCAGCCCGCTATTGGCTATCGCAAAAATTAAAGCAAACTACTAAGATAGTTATGCTATTCCAATCGTTATAATTAAAAGAATCTCTCATTCTTTTTCGTCTACGAGTCATCAACACTAATTAATTCAGTCTTTGTTCCGACCGCTCCTACTACCTGTTATCACTAAATTTGACACATTCACCCCTCCTTAAATTCCCTCACCGTAGACGAATGGACATATCGAAACTTCTTCACACTGTAGTAACTAAATAGCCCGAAGAGTAATTCTATCAAACTGGATGTTGTTAGAAGATTGCGTAGGTGTGATGGAGTTGTAAATGTGGAATGTTGAAGAGGTTATCATAACCCTCAGGAAATAACTCTTGTAGAGTTAGTTACTCTTGTAGAGTTATTTCCTGAGGGTTATGATAACCTTACTGAATTAAAATATCATTGAGAATTTGCGGTATTAAGTGTATTACGTGGTTAGGTCCAAAATATTTCTCTTCAATCATTTCTCACATACTTACCACTTTACTTTTAAATAAATTTTCTACTTTTGAAATTCATTCAAGCAAATTTAAATGAACAAATCAAATTATCATCGACACACACACACACACAGGCATCTTTCATGTTTAAATTTCATGAAAAATAAAAAAATTTTTTTTTCTCAATTTAACCATTTAGGGAATTTTAATTGGAAAAGTGAGAAGCAAGCGATCAACAGTCTGTCTCTACACAATTCATAAATTTCTATAAATGAATGAAGAGGAGAAATATATAATGCAATTTATGGATTAGTTTAAATGTGACATTTATGAAACAAATTCCACTGCATGTTCTCTCTCTCTCTCTCTCCCTCTCGATCACTTCTGTATTTTCATCACTCATTCTCTTTTCTCTTCATTCTTCTAAACTATTTATTTTTGTTTATCATCACTCATTGCTAATAACAAGTAGGATATGCGTTGCAGTAAATGATCTCTTGCAGTATTCATCAATCTCTGTCTTTCTTTCTTTTTCTTGCATTTGTGGGATTATTAGATTGGAACGCATTTCTGAAAGAGGTAAATTTTACGCAATTTTTCAAACAATTCTATAATTCTCCCACTTATGCAAAACTAAAACATTCATTTTAAAATAATTTCCAAATTTCATTCGTACAACTAACCTCAAAAGTAGTAGGTATGGCAGAGTTTTTGTCTGAAATCGATGATCGATTACCTAATGATTCAAGTACTGTTGCACAAATTTGCTCAACTTGACGCTCTAAGGCTTCTTCAGATGATGTTTGCGTTAAAATTGCTGGTAATGTTTGCGCCTCAGATGATTCAGAGGTAGATATCGTAGGTGGCATCTCTGTTTGAATTTGTTGTAGAAGTTGAGCTTCATGAGCATTTACAGGAGAAGCATTAGTTTCTGCAGCAAAGTTTTGTGTATTATTTTCTGAAACTAAACCATCCGTATACTCTGCGCGAGATAGAGAAGCATCCACAACTTCGTCCTGATATGTTGCACCTTTTGCAGGAATCAGTGAAGTGAATGGCGGCGAGTTTGATTCAGTGTTCTGCGAAATGTGCGGTGGTTCAGCTAGGAGGAAAGCCTGAATAGAGGCAGGTTGAGTTGAAGTAACATTTGAGACAGTTGCGCAACATGATGGATGATCAGAGGTGGTTTCAGCTGAAAATTTCATCGAAACTCCTCCATTAACAGGGGGCTTTTCAGATGGAATTTCACAAGGAAGAGTTTCAGAAATGATTCTAGAACTAGAAGTGGCACATTCATCCTGAATTACTGCATTTGCTGATTCCTTTGAATTATCTTGATTGCATACTTTAGAAACTGTATCAGATTCAGTTTGTTTGCTTGATTCAGGCAGATTCTGCTTCTCGCTGCTTAGCATATCAGTTGCCTCAACTGTCCTGTTTGTGAGAATCTGTTGCAAGTTTCTCTCGATGAAAGCTTCCATTTCTTGTGCTATAGTACCCTGCAAAGATTGAACGGATGGATATCTCTGTTCCGTATAATAATTATACAATAAAACTAATTAACGAAATCTTTTTAATTTTCTAAAGTTTATATTAATAATAATAAATGAATTGCTGAAAATGGATGGATCGATGCTGCTGAGAGTAAGATGAATAAGCAAATAATATTGAATACCAAAAATTAGCTAACTTTTAACTAACTTTTAACTTCTAACTTTTATCAGAGTATACAGATGCGCATCGCTGATGTGTGTTAATATTATACCACTACTGCGTCTAGTCTATTCTTTTACCGATCTTTACAAAATTCAAAAAATAAATGAATTCAACTAATTGTTATGAAAAAATTAAATCAATTAAAGATATTGTTGCTAAGAGGTGTGAATCATAAAAAAAAAAGTTCAGAAAAACGGCTGAAGCACGGAAAGTATTTCTATGGAACATGATGATTGATTTGTTACCTAAGAAAAAGAAGATCAAAAGATTCATTTTGTCTTGAAAATTGTATTTGCTAAATCTGACAGGCAATTTTTAATCGACCATAAACCGTCGATAGCTCTTGCAGCATTCTCCAACTTCTTTCACTATTCATCACTCTACCACAACATCATTTCATGAAGCACTTATTTTCATCAAAATTCGTTTTAAGAAAAAAATCAAATGAATTAGTTTACATTTTCATCTGATGAATTAGCACTGTTGCATTCATTGCTATCAATAGCTTCCGTTAGCATGGCTTCTTCCACCTGAACTGACGGCGTTTCCAAAGACATCTCATCCATTTCTTCTTCATTATCTTTTGTAAACATTTTTTTAAGTTTAAAAACACACACGTACATACATATATATCTATTTTAATAATTTATTAACTTTTTTATTTTAATAATTTGTACGACCTGTAACTGTTGGTACTTTTAAAGGCTTAGTTAGCTACACAAGTAAAATTGACGCTAACCGCACCGGATGTGGAAGAGGAGCAGGATACGGTGTATGTTTCCACTGAGGAAACTGAATTTGCTGATGACGTCGTATCCACTGATTCTGATTCCCTCGACATAACTAAAATTTTGCAACAATTTCAAGAGAATTAATTTACATGACGTCACACTACATTGAAAATTTTATGAAAACTCGAAGATGCTGAGCAAGTTTGCAACGAAAGATAAAATGGAATGGATAGGTATATAAAAGACTAGTCGCAGTTATAATTAATTGTCATCGATCTATTTAATTTTGAATTAATTTTGAATTACTTATAGTAAAATATGATGTATTTATATGAGAAATGATAAAAAAAAAATTTGATTTTCTTGGGTACAGCTTATCATACTATGAATGCGCAAGTGGTAGAGCAGTAACAGGCCGGTAATTTGTTCCATCGTTTATGAGAACTTATCGAAATTGCAACTGTCCTCCTTCTTTTTCTTTTTCTTCTATTCCTTTTCAAGGCCCTCTACTATTGCCTTCTAGTATTATTACTTATTATTACTATTATTATTATTACTAGTATTAGTATAAGTAATTATTATTTTTAATATTACTATTATCAATTCGGAATAATATGAAATTGACATTTGAAAAAAAATAATAAAAAAAAAACACAATTGTGAATATTCGAAGTTGAACTGAAAAATAGAATTCAACGATGAGGTGAGAAAGAAAATTCTAAACTAATCAGAGCACTAAAAGGTATACTGTTTATTGCCTTTGTGGGTTATTGACCCTAAAATCAGACCTTGAATTAGGACAAGCTTTTGTTGATCACATGTTGATAACAGCCCAGTTAGTCACACATCACCACTCAAATTTATTTTTTTATGCAAAATGATCACAATCAATGCACAAAAAAAGTAACGCATACGTTAGGTCGGCTTTAACGGATATTGCATAGATAGCTGTTGTACGGTTAGCTTCTGAACAGGCTTGCGTAAGCGTTGAACGCTAATATCAAATATCATTTCTCAATAAGTCTATTCTACTAGAAATACAAAATTAAATTTATTTAGTGCAATTTTTTATTCTTACCTAATTACAACAGTTACTGGAATTAAAATGTAGGTTAAAATTATCAATCACGTGTGACTAAATCAGTACAAAATGTTTTTATTTAGGTAGTGTTACTAATTTAAATTTGTTGAAATAAGGACAAAATGATGAAATTGTTTATGTTTAATGTATTACAATGAATGAGAAGTGAACCACGAAAAGTACTAATGTACGAAAAGTATCAAGTTGGATAGGCATTAAATTTCAAAAAAAAAAAACAAATGTTTATCCTTCTCATTTCATAATTCTCCACAAAGGCAATAAATGACTTAAATAATATTTCATATTATTAAGTGCCGCAATTTGAAATAATAAATTAGTCTAATAATATTAAAGGAAAAAGATTCTCATTTAAAATAGAATACTAATAATTTGAAGGCATTATTAGTATTCTATCTTAACAGAGAGAATTCAAACCAGTTCTCTTTAAATTTTTCAAATGAAAAAAAGAAGCGACAGAAATATGTAATTTGAAGGAAGAAGAGAGAGCGGTTGTTGCCCAGCTCACTTGTAGTGATGAAAAGTATGAGGAGAAATACACAGCTCAAAATCTTTTCCCATTTACCTTCCAATACAATTAATAATTCGCATTTCAACACTTTTAACTGTGAATAAATCAATAAAGTTATTATTAATAGCATAAAGTTAAAGTGCAAGTTCTTTTTTTTTTTCGTTTTAAATTTCACTCAATTAAAATTTCAGATGGCACTGTTCGAAGATTTCTCCCATATACATTTTTTTTCTTCCTTTCCTAATGGCTAGTTATAATTTAGGAATATTTCGTTCATTTATAATGAGAACAGTTTGAAGAAAAAAAAAAGTGATCCATTCAAGTTTCTTCTTTTCGCTTATTTTTCATATTTCTTTCTTGCGGCCCTTTCTTTCTTTGCGATGATTTCATCTTTACCTTATCGTATACATCAAATATTGTGGTCTTACTTTTTTTTTTTCATTCGAACTACTAAAGCTTCTTCGTTTTGTCTTTATTTTTACCAACTTTACTAAGCATGTATAATTTGGCCCGTGAAAGTTCAATCTAAGTAAGTTCAATCAGATGCTAGGTGTGCACAGAATTTAAACAGATCCTGATTTCAAATGCTAAGCGGTTCAGGAATACTGGATGATACTGAGTCAAATTTATGCACGCAAAACTAATAGATAACAAAATATGGCTGTAATTTACAGGTTTTAAAATTTCACATTAATTGTCTAAAAATTTTACATCTTTTTCCCACTTTTTATCTTTTTAAAATCTTTCTTCACTTCCTGCCCGCTTTTTCTAAATCCTTTAGCTCCATATTTGTGCGTGAGGCTACTCCTTTAAATTCTAGAAGTGTTTGATGGAAATTTATGATATTTCAGGTTTTTTAGAATTAGAAGATATTTTCTTCAGTGGTTATCTCTTGCAGATTCCTTTCGCATTTAAATTAGCATCATGCTGGAATAAACCAAAAATCAAGTAGGAGGAATACAGCAAACAGATTGCTATGCTCAAAATCAGGCAGAAATTGTTTTTTCGACTACATATTGATGACTTCAATAGATAGCTCCTTAGAACCATTTTTATTGCCTTTACACAACAATTTTTATTGCACTCATTACATTAAAAATCCTGTATGTTTTCTATGTGAGATAACAAGATATAGTAAGTAATAATGTAATAACTAAAAATAATAAAAGTGATCATTTGACTTCCACCTAATTATTTAGAATTGAAAACTGAAATGCAGCAAAAATAAATTTTAAAGCTGACTCAAAACCGGATTAAAGGAACTAAACGAGGAAACTGTGAAAGGAATACTCGATGAATGACCTACACAAAGAACCCTCACAATCTAGTAATAGCCTACAGCAACCTACAGAAAAGATTATGGCTAAGAAATTACAAAAAATAAGCGATATTAGGACTAGGTAAAGTTGTTTAAAAATGAAGAAATAAATATAAAAAATACATTTTCTAAACATATTCATTTAAAATATCTAAACAGAATGAGGTAGAAGATTTAAAAAACTGCACAAAGGTTCAATAAATAAAACGTCCTACTATCATATCACACTACTAATCTTTCACAATGACATTGTTTAACACGAATTATAAATTACACTACCCTACATTATTCAGTGCACAGCAACTGTTTGCAACAATATGAAAACAATTCAAAAATCTGCACACAATAAAGTATTTCAGTTTCATTAAAATCTCAAACCTGTGACACTGTCAAACAAAAATTACCATTATATAGCCGTGTGAAAAGAAAACCTTTGTCATGCTTGCTCTAATAAATTGCCTCCAAAATCTTTCAAAAAATTTGTGGAAACTACAGATAAACCTTAGTGTAACCTAGCACAATGACAGAATAACATAAATATAACTCGGAAACTTAATGAAAAAACCAATTCGAGCACAAACCTCCAACCGCAGTCGATATTTCGCAGTTTAATGTTTTAGATCAAACATTGTGGATGCTTTTTCACAAATCATTTCCGCAATGGCTAAACTACTTGTAGCACCTGGACTAGGTGCATTTCGCACATGCAGCACACACCGGCTCAATTCTCCTTGACCGCAATCAAAAATAAAGTCGTCAACCAAATTACCGTCTAAGTCAACAGCTTGAGCTCGGACTCCAGCCGGGCCCCTGCAAAACCCTGCTGTACACAGTGGATAAACGAATATAGTTGTTGATGAAAGTCAACTAGAGCAATACAACGAATATATTCGGCATCCGCATAGGATAACATCCTAAGCAAAATAGTCATAAGAGATATTCTACAACTATTCTACAAAAATTAATTGCACAAAAAATTAACACAGCAATGACTATAAACCATTATAAGTAACTATTTTTTAGTTTGTCGTAGCAAAACAAAATATCAAAGTGATTGCGGTATTGACGCCAATATACAGAAAAAAATATCTTTTCTAAAAGCTTTCCACTGACTAGCTTTGAATCGATAGCATGACTGGTTGAAAAAGCAAATCGAAAAAAATCTCACCGTGCGATATCCGATACTTTTAAATCGTGCATGAATCTCCGCAACTGTTTCACCTGTGCTCTAATCCAAATTCCGCGATACAATTCTTTCATTCCATAACCGAAGAACTTGGGAATGAGTTTTCTCATACCTCTGCAGACACAATTTCACGTTATTCGCACTTTATCAAATATTTTACAAATGCTAGAACTTTGGTGTGGAAAATAAATGCTAATTCAACCACCTGTAAGTTAAAGCGTCATACAAATCACGCACTGAAACTTGAGAATATTTGTATCCCTCTCTTTTGTACGCTAGAACTGCATTAGGTCCCAACCAAACATCTGAAAATATTCTGCCATTATAATATTATATCTTTTTCTATTGCTTATCACATGTGAATGCAACAGTAACTGAATGGCTGAGAACAGAGTAGAACATAAATGCTTAATTATATAAAATATTAGATCACATTTTGATTATATCGATGAATACAAGAACATTTATAATGTATTCATTTAACGTCATACCATGTTTCACTTATGTATAATAAAATTATTTTTAATATATATGGTTAAAAGTTGAGTGTTTTTTCCTTTGACATTTGGCTTGATGTGTTGGTATATTTCTAATTTTACTTGAAACAATACAAAAAATTAAATAACCTCCATTCATACGTGGAGTGAAATGGACACCAAGAAACGGAAGACGTGGATCAGGCACCTGAAAATTTTTGACCAAATAAATTTCTAGTCATGTTAGAAGAAATCACTAGGCAATTATGAATGCATTAATGAGTAAAACAAGAAAAAGTAGAGATTAATCAGAAGAAAAACCACTGCCACTGGCATTACTTTATACATGGTTAATGGCCCGATGTTAGCAAAGGACATAGTGTAATAAGATATAGCCTTGAAAATAAAACTTACAGGATAAACATTTGTTGTTACAGCTTTCTTTTTCTCTTCCGATGTTAGCAAAAGATATTCACCACGGAAGGGAATAATTTTTGGATCTGATGAGCCACCCGAAAGTTTCGCAACGCGATCTGACTGCAGTCCACAGCATGTTATCACATATTTGCAGCGAATTTTTGACTGCAATTCACTTACATACCTACACAAGTAAAGATGCAAAATTTATCAAATTCTAGAAAAAAAATAAACATTAACTCACTCAATTTTTGATATGATCTATTAAAAGGCGCTTCGTTATACACAAGAAAAACACGACATAACTCAGTAACAGATATTCGGTAGTGTGTAATATCAAGTTGACTGTGAAAATTCGGTAACAACTGTAATATAAATTTGACTACTTCTCAAAGAATTTTATATTTTAGTTTGTTGCTGTCCTTGGAAACATAAAAGTGGACTCATTCAACTTTTCACTCATCTACAAAGCACATAAGAAGTAGTAGGTGTGAGAGCGATGAAGAAAAAGTGATAAGCAAGGTTACCAAAGACGGTTCTGATTCAATAATAACAGGATAATCATTCGCAACATTCTCCTTTCCCGACTCGCCAACAAGCAATAGCGTTTTCAATGGATATTTTGTATAAACGACTCCACCACGATTTTCGAAATCTTGTGCGTATGACCTTGTAACTAATCCCCAATCAATAATACCTGTATACGGGGACCACAGTGCCTTCAGACCCTGGACATGTCGATTAAATTGTTTTTGTAAAATATAAATTTAGACACCGCTTATCAACAAGCGTCTGTTAAGTTAAAAAAGTCTCCTTAGAATCCTTAAGTTTGTGAAGTCACTGGCATCGAATACCTCAGCGACAGCAAGACAGCAGAATGGATCTCTTCGTGTAGCAGCTTACTGAAAGAACCTGCTGATGCTAGCTACCGATAGATTTAAAAATCAAACAGCACTTTGTAATAATAATAATGTTTTGCAATACTCTATATTTTCGAGAAAATGACGAGAGCTCAAAGCTCCAAATCAATTCATTTTCTAAACTGTAAGAACAATCCAGATTGCGCATTTCTCCATTATACGAGTGAAAATGCAACTGAAACTGCAACGCTGCATCAACTCTTAGATCTATTTTGGTTCAAAGTTCGAGTACTTCAAAACAGTGTGGTAGACTACGCTTTTATTATACTATAAATACTGAAAAATGTTATGAATTACCCTGCAAAAGGGCGCATAATTCTTGATTTCGCTTCCATCGATCATTTTTATTGATTTGCACCCATTTTCTTGAGCTCGTTCAAATAAAGTCTAGAAAAATGTTTATTAAAAACATAAAAGAAGTGAGTTTTACATTCTCACTAAAAAACGCGATACTTTCTGTTAATATTTCAAGCATATGAGTAAGAATTGAAGATATAGAAGTTCATTAGTAATAATAATAATTTTTCCTGACTGATACTTACACTGAGCTATAATTATCATTATATCTTTCAACCTTTACTCATAACAGCGAGTAATCTAGTGGAAAACTTCCTGTACTTACAAGCTAAATCAAAATATCCTTTTCAAATTCTTCAAAAAAAAATAAAATTAAAAAAATATAAAATTATCGGTCTACGTTAGTCAGTTATTCAGTTC
Organism: Litomosoides brasiliensis; assembly: GCA_013365375.1. Lineage (NCBI taxonomy): Eukaryota > Metazoa > Nematoda > Chromadorea > Rhabditida > Onchocercidae > Litomosoides > Litomosoides brasiliensis. Next base: position 46,771 of record JABVXW010000174.1, on the reverse strand, counting down.
ACAGGAGTAAACGCAAATTAGATGTTAAAAGAAACTCATGATTGTTTAATGAGGGTATTGAAGATTTACTTCTAGGCGTTGCACTTCGACCGGCTCTACCGCAACAATTAACTTTCCAACTCGTTTGTAGGGCACTTTATATTTATCACAGTATTCATATGCCAAATCAATACCTGTATTTAGTATAATTTCAGAGAATTTTTAAAATTTCGTTGGCATTTCAACGAATTACACAATATTAGTTTTCAAGCAACAAAAAAAGTTCACGTGTTATGTGCAGTTTAACACTTTGATTTTACATATATGGATATATTTTATGCTGTTCACAAAATTAATCCTCATAATTTATAAAAATTTTGATTAAATTCCATCATAAGTTACTGTTGCAAAAAAATGTATAGGTTGAGATGTCTGTATCATGATGTAGGAAAAAGCTCAATTTCAAAACAAATTACATAATTTATTTCATATGAACTTGGTAACTTTAGATGGCTGCAATCAGAAAAAAACTTTACCACGAACACAAAGTTTTGCTTTTAGGCTACCAGGTTTGTAGTAGATTCCAGCATGAAGGACACCACTGTTATGACCAGTCTGGTGAAATGCTGAAAAACAAAAACCAAAAACATATGTACAATAAAATCAACTTATATCCTTCTTCAAATAAACCCTTATCAACAGAAATGGTAAATATGATATGCCTTATAAATTTCATTTCTTTTTTACACTCCCAATTTTATTCAAAGTTGATATTTTCAACTTTGAATAAAATTGGGAGTGTAAAAACGATAATAATAACGATATTTTACCACTTATTTCGATCCTCTGTTATTTTATTTTTTTTTCACTATGTTAGTATTTTTTTACTTCACAAAATTAAAATTTTGCCTATTGAGTATTATTTTTTTCCAATAATATCAAACGTAGGGACAACTTCTTTTAGGAAATCAAATTGTTTCAATTCATATTCTCATCTGAAATTCTGTATCAAATTTTGACTATATTCTTCATCAATTCTAATAATTCATTTTTGACTAACCACTCATAAAATTAACAATATCATCTTTTGAATCACAGAAGGCGCAACTTCTTCCGACAGTTAACGCTTACAAAACAGGGCTTCTACTCACAGTACTTACCCAGACGATCCTCCTTTTCTAGCAATACTATTTTCAATTCCGGATTTTTAATTTTTAACTGTCGTGCAGTAGCGCAACCAACAATTCCACCGCCCACTACTGCGACATCGAACTCTGATGTGCTGAAGAAACAAAGTTCAATCTTGACAAATAAACATGGCAGAAACTGAAAAGCAAAGCTTCTGTCTTTGCAAAACCCATCGTTTCGTTTAATCTCAAAAGGTCATTGCTTACTATCTCAAAATTACAAACCTTCCACCAGCAGTTGACGCAATATTTTTGCCTCTAGAAAAGATGCTGGTCCGAAAATCAGATGATATCCTCGAAACCTTTCGTAAACGAAAACCTGCCGCATTCATTTCAAGTTCGAGCTAATAATATTCTAGAGAAAAATCATAAGGTTATTAGATGAATAGAGTAAGACGGATATAAATGTCAACGCTCGTTCTTCTAAATTTCCAACTCTTTTTTCAAATTTTAACTTAAATAATCTCATATCAAATTTCAAAATTCTCCAGTCTCATGAGTTAACTCAGTGAAAAATTCTATGCAAAAAACTCCAGGTACCACGGAAACCGCTTAAAAGAGCTTTCCAATAACAACTTGAATTGTAATTCATTAAATGCAAGTGTATTTCGTCCCCTCCCACACACTTCCGCTGCAGCAACACTTCATCAACAACCACTTCAACTTTTTTTTTCTGTCACTTTCACGCAAAATAATGCATCCAAAGCTTCTCATTATAACCAGGGACGTTATGAAAATCTTTGACAGGATGAACTCAGCTTGAAATTCAATATAATTAACTAACCTCTTCCTTATCTAAATTAGCAACAACATTTCCAATTAAATATTCTGTAATTCTGATTGTTTCCTTATCGTAACATTTGACTTATACGCAATTTATTCTTATTTATTTATTTTCTTCTGAGAATATTTTAGCTTAGGGAAAATTTACTTCTGCATTAAATAGTTGAAAGCTGTCAAATTTGACATTAAAAAAAAATGTTAAATATTTCTTGAAATTTCGAATTGTAAAATTTTGCCGTTAGTTAATTTTGGTTGTAGATATTAAAGGTGCAGAAAAGAAGACATCCTAATTAAGCTTTATGATTTAATCATCTCCTGATGATATTTGTTATCATAATTTGAAATGTTAAAGTCTATTGTTTTTTCTTTTTTTTTCTTTTGGTCTAATATTTAGTTTCCTTTTTTTTTCTTGAAATTCATAGATTTGATCAATGACATAATCCTATCCTGATTGATTGATCTTTTTCTTTGTCTAATTGATTTTCGTTTCTCATTCATAAATACTTCATTTAATATTTCTACAACTTTAGAAATTTATTACAGCACTTAATTCAACATATCTTCTTCATCACATCCAAATAACACTTTTTAAATTGTAACGAATTTCCTCGAATATGTTTTTTTTTTAGTATTAAACGTACGTATAACTTATTGCGCAATTATGCGATAATTATTTTATTTTAAATTTGCATTTGTAGGAGTAAATAGAGGTAACGGTTAAGTGTGAATTGGTCACTATTTTATACTATAAAACCTGATCGATAGGTACTCTTCTCTTCCTTCCTCCTCTCATTGATGATTACTCAGTGAACGATTCATTTTTTATTTCCTTGCACACGGTAGGTAGCTACGTGTATAACTTATTTAATTGCAAATACAATTTTTAAAGTTCCTTATTTCCTTTCCTTCCTAATAAGTAACGAAGTATTTTCCCAATTCCTAGGTTATTATTAAATTGATTAGTATTTTTGCATTTTCAACAAATAAGTGTAATTCACTTAACTTTAACTTTAACTTAATACTATATTCAGGTAAAAGTGTACTTTTTTCAAAAGTCGTTTTTCTAACGAATTGTATTGATACGAATTTGTTCATTAATTAATTATTAGAAGTGTAAAATTAAAATTTACATACATACTTCATAGCATACAACAGAAGAATTGAAATTTTGAAAATCAACAAAAGAATTGAAATATATTTGAATTGACAATCAACATACTTTAAAAACTATTCAAATAATACAATGAAAAAAATAATATGTAGAAATTTTTAACATAAAAGAAAAAAAGACATCTTTGAGTTGCTTAAATCGATAGCTATATGTAATCGCTAACTTTTATCAGTGACATCAAATAACAATTAAAATCTCTCCGTCACAGTAAATGATTATGCGCAAACAATGATTGGTCAGAAAAAAAAAGAAAATTTGATGAACTTAATGACTGTAAGTAGAAAAGCTTTGGGAATTCATCAATTAATACTTTATGTATTTTTTTTTTGGTGAAACAAACATTTTGAGATTAAAAGACATTATAGCTGTAATACAATGATCAAAATATAATTAAAAATTTATTTTTCAAATTCTACCAATGAACTTAAGAAATGTTTACATGAAATATTGGATAAACTGATTGTTCATATCTTAACTTAACTCTTGTAATAATGTAAATTTAAAGGAAAAAAAAAGATGAAGCTCATAATAATAGTGAGAAAATACAGTTTGAAATTGCTAATTGATTAGTGCAAAATAAAATGAATGCTATATTTTGGTTCAATTTTTCAATGATTTTTTTTTTCGAAAACTGCTATTGTTCGAGCACAAAATATCAAACAAAAAAGAAAGACGAAATATCAGGACGAATGTAAATTCAAAAAAAAGAAAAAAAGAATTTTCTACTATTTAAATACCATTGTTATTTGCCAGTTTTGGAGTAACCTGTTGGGTTTTGAGTTTGATAACTTTCGTAGTTTGTGCTTTACGTATTCCACATCTGAATTGTTGAAATTGATAAATGTAATTAAAATTATCTCCATATTATTGTGAACAGAAAAGAATACTAATTTTATTAGACTTTACTTATAGCTCAATTAGACCTGATTTTGCTATTAAAAGAAGAAGTTTAGCAATCAGAAAATAAATTTAGTAATCATTTCCTCTCTTAGGTATTTAAATAAATTAATTTTCACACATTAATTCATTAAAACTAAAAATTCAACGTTTTTTTTTTCATGGCTCTTACAAAAATTTGCATATCATTTAAGGATTAGGTTAGGTTAATTTTGTGTTATACGAAATTACAAGCTTTAAAGAGTAAAAAAATTTCATAAGGTTATTATAAGGTTAAAAAAAAACGTTGAATTTTTTAGTTCACCTAGAAAATGATTCACCTAGAAAGATCATTCATTAACCTATATATGAAATAAATTTTAATTTATTACTGATGCTAATAGCTATGTTATAGAAATATTTTGAAATGCACGTACTTGCTAAATATTCCAGGCATTACATCAATGAGTGCTTCACGGATCTCCTGTGATCCACAACCGATAATAATTGTCTTAGAGAATGAATTTAAAAATGAAATGATAACAGCTGTTGAGTAGATGGAGCCCTGTATCATGTCGTTGTTCGCCTGCGAGAATGCAGCAATCATAGGTGCAACGTAGAGACCAGCAGTAGCAAAACATGACAGACCTACCGTTTTTGTAAAATTTAACTGACGCTTATTTATATTAACTGTTTGAACATTCTGAAATTACCGAATTCACTCATTAGATTACTGTAATGTATAGCTAATACAAAAAGATGTTTTACAAAAAAAAAAATTCAGAGCACTTTATCAAAAATTCAGCACTTATCAGAGCACTTTATCAAAAATTAAAAATTGAAATTCTTTGTCGATACGTGAAAATGCTTTTTTTAAGCTAGTTAATTTACCATTGCTCATATGACATTCATAGCAAATTTTTAATGCACGAAAATTTTAATGCAAATGTAAGAGAGTAAAAAAATAATTAATTTTACTTAAATAGCAACCTGTTGCTCTTTCATCCTTTTATTGTATTGCCGTACGATAAATAAAGTGATAACGTAAAGTATAACACTTGCAGTAGCAGCACCTATACGAGTACTATAGAACAGTTGATTGAATATTGCACATCGACTATTTGGTGTCCTATAAGTATGTTTTAAAAATTGATTGCAATAACTTATATAGGACTGAAAAGTTTTACTTCAAACTGTATTGAGAAACAGAAAGATGAGGTAAAGCTAATAAAGTAAGCATACTATATCGCACTTATGATTCATTTCCAAATTATACAATTGATTGAAATTTGAAAATTTGCAAAAAATTTTAGAAAATTTTAAATATTATCTTTTCAATTAATTTTATTAATTCGTGTTTCATTTCAATTTTTCTTTTCTTTTTGCTTCAAAAAAAAAACAAACGAAAGTTTTACAGAACTAACCAACAGAATGGATGAACTCTGGCATTATTTAGGTATGAGCAAACTACACTTGAAGATATCAGTAGAAAAGCTGATAAGTTGCTACCAACTATCTAAAATTCAATTTTTTTTTCTTCTATTAATAAGTAATTTAAATGTTACTGTAACAAAAATCTCTTCTATTAATAAGTAATTTAAATGTTACTGTAACAACACTTTATGATATAAAATAATATCAAACTGTTCACGGTATAAATGATTTTACAGCAAAAAATTGACTATTCAACAGGTAAGTTCAACAGCTAATTTTTTTTCAACAGCTAATCGACAGCTAATTCAACAGCTAATTTTTCAACAGCTAAGTTATACTGTTGCGTTTTTTTTTTTTGAAAAATAAATAGAACAAATTAATCTTACCAAATAATGCTGAATATCTAGCATCTTTCTATAATACAAGACAGGTTTGACGATTGAAATCATCCGATCAATGCTGACTACAAGCATCGATATAGCAGTCATCGGTTCTGTCCTAAGCTTTTTTTATTTTCAAATTTCAATCTTTCTACAAACATATGTTATTATAAAAATATTATTGAAGACAATATGACCGAAACATTCATAATAGCACATTTTTTTTTTAAAAAATAATAACTCTCATAATATATCACAGTTGAAAAATTGTTTGAATTTTAAAAATTTGAGATGAAATTTATGAAAATTTAACTAACCAGGCTAAAATAATATTATATGGCATAAATACGCAAAAGAGTCGTGTAACTGTATAATTTTGACTTCCCAAAACAATTTGAATATTACGTATTGCACCAGTTAATGCAATCGCAAATCCCGTTAAACCATCAGCAAAAAACTGAAATTTAAAATTTTTGCAAGCTTTATTCATTAGAAATATTTTTAGGTGAATGGCCATCCGTGAAAAGTCCATTATTTCTTTTTTTTTTGTGTAATTTAAAAATTTACAATTGATGAGAATTAGGCAACGGTAAAACTTTGAACCTCCATTCCCGTAAGACCATATCGTTCACGATTTGTCTTAGTTCGTACAATCGCAATAAAATAAAACATATTTAGCGTAAAGGCTACAATTCCACCTGCGACGTAAATTGAAAATTTCAACATCATCCTCAAAAGAAAGCTTGTAATTTTAAAATAACTTTTTATCACGCAAAACTACTTCATTCATTCATTTAAAATCCAATTTAAATATATTTTGAGCCAAAATTAAGTCATATCTAAATGTTTAAAATGTATTCAGTTAACCTTATCCGGAAATCCGATACAAGCCTAATACAAATTATAAAAAAATCTCTAAAATTTAGTCATTCAATCAAAGAAAAGTTTGTTATATATATATTTTCCATATTGTAGTCTGTTTCAACACCTTATCAAAGGCAAGAATTGCTCGCGTTATTTATTTACATACTTGTTTTTTTGTAGTTAACTCTAATTTCGCAAGGTGATTACCTGGATTTATGCGTCTTCTTGACTGCTGCTAATAATGCAACAATGACTTCACATAATCTTTGATCTATCTGCTTAAACCTCAACCATAAATTCTTTGTGTTTTGGGATATCGCCTTAAATGTTTGAATGTTACAACAACTTTTTTTTTCCTTTTACCTATCATTGTGTGCTATAAAATTACTGCTTACCGCAATCCTAAACAATCCACCAACTTTTTTTAGCTTACTTCTCTTTAGCTTACTTCTTTTTTCTCGTTTTTTTTTTGCTTTTTCTACTCATACGAATTACCATGCTTCCTCAACTACTCCATTTCATTAGCCCTTCACATCTTTAATTACTAATTGCTCCCTTTCCTTTCAATTAAACAATCATCTTGTACTGTTTGGAAACTTCAATCCTCAAGTACTATTTCGTTACTTACTTACTGTGAAACTTCTGTCACTGTAAAACTGAATAAATTCCTAATAAATTCGTTAGAAAGTATAATTTGTTGTGAATCTACAAATAATTACAAACTATCAATCATCTCGAAAACACTCCAAGCAAACCTAATAGTAATGTATTAAATATTCATTTGATAGAGCAAAATCAATCTTCAATAATTTCATTTCATTTCACAAAATTTCACAATCTCTTATACTATTCTAACTTCAATCATAAATATTACCTTCACATTCCGCAGTGAAATATATCAAAATAAGGAAGGTATTCTTTTCACTCAATTAAATACAATAAGTTTGAGTGAAATTCTCCGACTTAGTGAATTAATTATTGCCGCAGCTATAATTTACATTTTCAAATTAAACTGCAAATTTAATCTTATAGAACCAAGCAACCAAGCAATCTTCCCTTTCCATAAATTTGATTGGTTTGATGGTAAATGAGTTTTCGATAAGCTTATAGAAAGATATGGTGGATACTTAAATAAATTGAAGTTAAAAATAAATCCTTTCCTATTAAAGTCAATTTTTTTTTTCCTTTCATCTCTTGCCAAAGATATCTATTGCTTTATCTCTTTGATACTTTTATGACAGCTGGCTTTAGTTTCTTTTCCTTTTTAATTAATTAAAAAAAATGTACTTCTTTTCACTTTTCAATTATTGAAAATAAAATTTCGCAATAAGCATATAAGCATATATTATTGCTATGTTTGAGTTAAATAATTTACGAAATGAGAAATTTTCGTTCAGTTGACAGAATTGATATAATTTACTTAAAAGTGAGGTGTAATTAAGTTTTAAATATAGTGACCACGCACCATTTCATTCAATCTTTTGGTGATTTATTTTTAAAGTTTTTTTTTTTGAATTGTTTTTATGTCTCACTTGTTTATAGCCTAAGTTGTCATTTAATGTTTTATTTTCTAACTGAATTTAATTTTTCCCAAAAGTAAATTTAGTGCTAACTGACTTAACTTTTCGTTCATTTCTTATGATTGTGCTCAAATCGCTTCTCTCATTTTGAGCAGCAAAATAAGTGTAACAATTTATTTAATGACGTAAATAACGTAAGTGGTTAATTCATAACAAATTGCTTTCAACGAATCTTACAGCCTGATCGATAACATGACATCATCCATATATTGTTTAAGTGTGAAAAACTAGATTAATTGACGCCAAAAAAATAATTTCATTTACTTAATATATATATATGAAAGATCCTTGAGAATAGTTGTTGTTTTTTTTTTTCTTTTCACAAAACCAAATGTGAAATTTTATCGGTCGTCATTGGTAGTACAAATATAAATATGTAAAATTCATTTCATAGATCAGATGGGTAATTTTAATGAATGATAAAAGCACATTTGTAAACCAAAGAAAAGTCAAAAATTAGTGCTATCAAAAAAAGCAAAAAGTTTTTTGCGGGCATTAAAATAAAAAATAAAAGACAAAAAAAAAAGCCAATAAAAAAAAAGTATTTACTGACGAGGAGTTAGCATTTCACTTCTTTTACTCAACGTGACTGATTAAATCTAAGTGATTATAAATTAATACTAAACTGATTTCATATTCTAATACTACCGATACGATTAGCAGCAACAACTTTTCTACATTCTATTTATGAACAGTAAAATTTTCTTCATTCAAGAGATCAATGGAACATTCATTCTTCATTTAGCTTTTTTCCTGAATGAATGAATTACAGCTATTACATCTTTTCTCAACAACTACACCGATTCCTAAAATACTCTTAAAATAAGGTGCAGTGATGCTTATTCGTTGAGAAATAAATTTTGTGAAAAAGCTTCAAAATAAATCAAATATATTCACTGATGAAGAGATGTGAAGATTGATGAGTTTAATTTGTGTTAAACTCACAAATTATTTCTTCCCCAATCTTTAACCTTTGAACCCGGTAGTGGCCGATTTTGTGCAGGTGAGCTTAGTAGTTCAGTGAAAGTAGCCAACTTTCACAGCCACACAATGACCATAATAATAATAATAAATAATAAACTTTATTTAATAATTATTGTTGCCAAGAATAGTAAGCACAATGAGGTAGGTAGGAGGTTATTGGATATGAAAAAATGAAAAACGAAGATTACTTCTGCGTTTCTCATTACTTATGAATTGGCTAATAATTTTCCCACATGCTTTACGATCACTTCGCCTCTCATTTTCTAGCATTCTTTTCGAAAAAGGAATAATTTTACTATTGCAAGCTAACAGTAGTGTTTTTTTAAAAAAAATTGACAAAATTTTCAAGAGAATATTATTGCCGTAAATTTTTTTTTTTTGCGTTGAAACATTTTATGTGCTTCTTTTTTGCTACAAAAAATTATATCAAATATGATAAAAGCATATAGTTTAAGCTTAAAGAAATAGCATATATTGATAATAGTGAAAATTAATTTTGAGAAGAATAAAATTATTGCAAATAAAATCATAGTAATATAGCTTAGCGAAAAGTGTTTACATAAAACTTTTTTTTTTTAAAAAAAATAACAAAAAATGAACAAATAGCATTTGTTACTTCCATAACATCAAAAGTGTTAATGAATGAAGTTGAATTATCGTGATATAAGTTAAATTATCATGATAAAAGTTAAAATAAGAGTGAACATTTAAAGGAAATTACAAATCTTCCTGTCTCGCTTTTGAAAATATACTGATGTAGGATTTTTTTTTTCTTATTGAAAATATACTAATGAATTAATTAAATAATCACGCGAATTTTTTTCAATGCGAAATTAAAATCTACAACAACAACAACAACAACGGCAACAACAATCCTATTTATTCGTATTAAAATGGTTTTTTAAATTATTCGAGTACAAAATACTGACATTTCATTAATACTTATGCTGATGCTTATAGCATAAATTCTATTCAATCAACAATGTAGCATGACAGATTCTAAGTTGCATTTGCAATTTGAATCTGATATTAATGTATTTCCGGAGACTGTGAAAACTTTAATGATTTATGCCACAATTCCTGATTATTAGATTCTTTTGTTACGTGATCTGTACTTTCTCAACTTTTCCAAATGATTGATTCGATTGTCACTTGATGCACCCTTTCTAAAATGCAATAAAGTTTCTAGTGTCGAATTCAGTCACAGTCTTACATGATGTCTTATATTTGCAACAATCATTCGTTGATAGCTTCTAACTAGTGTAAGAAAATTTTCAACAGAAACCTGCAAAACTTCATGAATTGAATTTGGCATAGAGCCATACCAATCATTTTTACTTGATTGACTTGCTAAATCAAATCTAACTTTGTCTCCACTGTGCCATCTTTTAAGCAATTCTAGCAAACAAATTTTGCTGGGAAATTTGTAGTCCTCGCTTTACTTTCTATTTATGCTTCCTTGGCGAGCTTTCGCAGAGCCTCTGACCAACTAAACCCCAATTTTTTCAAATGTCAAATTTCCAATAGCATGTAACAGATGGTTTTTTTCCTTGAAATCGCTTTGAAAGTTCAGAAATTGATAAGTTTCTCAACAAACTTATGCAACGAAAGATAACTAACTCATTACTTAATAGCCATCCAAGTGATTTCTCTGTGCATCAAACAATTTCCTGTACAGTTTTTATCACCGTTCGATTTTCAACAGTGCTACTCCTCCTTCAGGATTAAGGACATAACGACACAAATGTAAGAAAAGTTAGTGGGAGATGGTTTTATCGTTGATGAGGACATTTGCGCAGTGCGAATCACAGGCTTGTGTTTTTATCGGGACGTGTCGTGCAAAATGCTTTCGAAAGCAACCAATAAAACAATTTAATTTGCAAAACAACTCGAAAAAATTTTTTGAAAGAGTTAACGAAAAAATGAAACATGAAGTATAATAAAAGCAATCATCATAATCAACAAATCGGTCAATTCGTATGACCTAACAAAACTAAAAAAATTAATATGAAATGATTAAAAACGACTAATTCGAAGGAACAAAAAATCTTTCAATTTCCAACTCTTAGAAAACTTGATGTGCTTTTTGGAATATCGTTAAATGTATATATATATAATATCACGTTTCAAATTCTCCATACCTTGAAATTTAACGAAAAGAGCACCATTCTACGATGGTGGGGGCGGGGGAGGAGCAGGTGGTGCTAACAAACTTGAGAGATCCATTTTCGGTACCGGCGCCGGCGGTGGTGGAGGTGGGGGCATGAAACCAAGTCCAAGCGACATCGGTGGTGGTGGTGGTGGAACAGGCATAGGATACCGGCTCGTCGGTGGTGGTGGTACACCACCCCAACCACGACCTGCTGGTGAACCCCAAGCACCAGCACTAGGCATATATGATGGTCGTGGTCGAGGTGTATTGAAAAAATGAATCCCTTCAGCTGATCCGGGTACACCACTGCTACCCAACGGTGGCTGTGAACCACTTTTGGGGGAATATCCCTCCACACCTGAAATAATATCAGTTGCTAATCGCCCTTGATATTCAGCTTACAACAAATCGATTAGACCTAATGCCTTAATAACTTCGTCAAAAAAAGAGTAAAAAACTTCCACTGTTGATTCCACTTTAAGTTGTCCGCAATCTAATTCCAGAAAAATACCGTAGCATAACATTACTGTTCTTGAGAACACGTTAAAATCTTCTAGCAGTATAAAAGCGTAGAATCCCCAATGTCTATCATCCCCCATTCCCTCCCAACTTAATCATAATCTGTTTGAATCAATAATTTCCGTATATTCCGCATTAAGCTAAACGAAATATATATATATATATATATATATATATATATATATATATATATATATATATAATATATATATGAAAGTATGATACCTTCCTGTCTCGCTAAATTGATTCGAACGATTGGCGTACCCGACGGTAGTGAATAATTCTTCGGCTGTAAACAGTGATATCAGATCGGTTGTAGATAGCAAAAATTTTATCACTCTTCATTTCATAATGTCACCTTTATTGGATTATTTATTCCTCTATTTTAAGAACATCAAAAATAAACATTTGTGTGGATAAAAACGGCAGCGGCTAACCGTTGTGTTTCCGGCCTCTAACTTCACTCCCTTTCCACTTTAAGGTATCAATGAGTCGCACACGCAACCTTCAGACATTCTATTAAAAAAGTGCACAGAAACAGATGCAAAAGTTAAAACCTTGTAACCAGATCCAGCATTTCCGGTTCCTAAGCCTGGCTTTCCTGAAGGACCATACGGTTTTGACGTCGGTTTCTCTCCCAACTCAGCCATCAGTGCAGTGTACTAAATAATTATAGTTAAGGGACTGAAAAAGTAATTGTAAAATTGAGTAACTGCGAAAAATAAAATCAACAAAAAATGAGTTTTGACAAAAAATGAAAATACAAAAACGTAAGATATTAAATGGAGAAACCTCATCATCCATACCACCGTCTCCCACATTAAACACCCCACCACCCGGTCGCGGATTTTTGCAGTCCTTCGCAATATGTCCTGCACCACCACACGCAGTACAAATAATATTTGCAGTAACATTTGGAGCATCCGGACACTCCCACCTAAATTAATTTGTAAAAATACGTGATAAAGAATGGAAAGCCGAAGTTATTACCATGACAAATAGATAAAATGAGCCAAATTGCAATAAATTTCAAAAATCCCAAAGAATTTTGTATTTGAAGTAAAATTCCCAGAACAGGAATTATTTATAATCATCACTCACGTTTTGTGTTCATCAGAACCGCAATTACTACACCGAGCACCACTTGCCAAATCCTCAGGACGTAGAGTACCATTCAAAAGTGCAAGCTCCCTCAGCTGTAGCTTACGTAATTCATTTTGACCATCGGGTATCATCAAAGCTTCATTTATAATCGATGTTATCTGGAAAATGTGCAAACGTGCATGAAAATGTGCACAGCATAACGAAAGTGCAAAAGCATCATAAAGGTTCATAACAATATTGGAAAATTCTTCAAATATGCCTTTCTTTAAATTCAGTGTTCCCACACAACCCATGTTTCCAAACAACTAAATTTGATTGGGTTGTGAAATGCATACTTGATGAATAAAAAATATCGTAATAATAAAAATCTCGGATGTAAACAGATAATATTTTTAAATATTTAAAATAATATTCACGCAAAACGGAAATTCCTTACTTTTTCACAAGCTTTTTTTATAACCGCATAATCGGTTCCTGTCACATAAGCATGAAGGGGCTCATTTTCACCAGGCATTGGTCCTTCACGACGTCCTAGTTTGCCTTCCTTTACCGAACCTTTACCACGAATTATAATTTTGGCACCCGTCTAAAACATTTAAAAAAGAATCCAAGATCTCTTAGAGATTGCGAAGCACTTTTCCCATACTTGAAAGTATCCCAAAAGGATCAATCAGGTGAAACAGAAAGCAGTTACATTATAACAAAGGATCATAACAGAAACTAACTAAACTAAAAAGCATGTAGTAGATTAAATTAAACAATAATGATGTAATAAAAAACCTCCGCTTCCAGAGCTTTCAAAGTATTTCCGCGTGGACCAATTAGTAATCCAACAAAATTAATTTCGGGATGATTTTCCTGTGGTATCCAAACTTTATCATGCAACCGTATAGTTGGTGCTCTAGAAAATAAATGAATCAATTTTGGAGTAATTTTGCATGTCATTACTGGAGCATATCAATTTATTTCCTAGCTTGTCGCATCATTATGTCATTTCAGGTTTCAATACCGAAACCATGTCTGACCTAATGGTAAGTCCTTCCCACGATTAACGGTTCTCCTATTTGACTCGGTATCGATCATCCTCATCCTTACAACTGAAATTTTGCACTGCAAAGTGTGCAAACAAATCAAATACGCACCTGTAATCCGCTGGTGGCTTAAAATTTGGATTTAATTTCAACAATGCTTGGATTTTTTCATGCCGCAGTTGCTCCAGTTCTTGTCTTTTTCGTATTTCACGGGTATTCAGTCGTTTACCACTGGCATCATAAATTGGTTCCGGTGAGGGACTTCTGCAAAACTATTGATAAAGGCTAATTGTAACAAAAAATAGTAGGCTGAAAATTTATTTTATTTGAACTGTTGAATTTCCCAGGAAGCATTTTTCCGCTCACGAAAAGCAGACGCTAAAAGGCTAAAAAGAGATTTGATTAGGATTAAGATTGTAGTTTTTGCTTTGGTGACGAGAGAATTCATCCTGAAAACAATTTTTTTAAGATTTCAGGCGCTGGAGGCGACGGAAAAAGTATTCCAAAGACTAAAGATTAACGTAGTCAGCAAGAATTATTCGCCCAAATATATTCCTGATCTTGTTTTTTTTTTCGAATAAAGTCCAACTAAAAGAATTTCTGGAAAAATACAAGCTCGAAGAACCAACACTTTCAAACTCTATCAACTTTCCCTTTTTACGAATTTCCGCACTAAACTTACTTTAAAATAGGAAGGGATAGGGGACAGGGACATTAATTATGATTTGAAACAGTAGAAATAACTAAACCATTAATCAACAATCAAAAGTCCTATAACTAGTAGGTGTTTCGAGCATGAAGTGGCACTAATCACCACACAGCACGCCGCACTAAATGAAGCAAAAGGTTTCAGTACCGCGAGTTGAACCTATTAAGCCAGCGGGTGTGGAGGAAGAAAGAACTTAAATTCATTAAATTGAAAAACTTTGAATAAAACTTGTGGTGCGCATCATCTTGATGAGTGACGCTGACAGATCAGGAATAACGCATGGAGGAAGGCGTCCATCAACATCATAAATGTTCAGCTAGATTAGAAATGTGTTTGTTAAATTGTTGATTGTCAACAAAATAGCAATAAACATTATCGTTTATTGATTGATGAACCTTAAAGCTGGATCTGGATTGCCCATGAAGTCGCCAAGCCGTAATTTTCGCGTTGCATCTTCCACTTCCAATTGAACTGAAATAGGTGGTTACGGGGCCACCCTCCCCCGTTTATTAGTTCATAACAAACATCAACAGTAGTTGCAACAACCGATCTTGCTCAAAATTTTAAGTTCAAAATTTGAAATGAAAGAATAGTGTAAAATAGAAAAAGTAAAGAACAATATATAATGCTTCTGATGTGTACATGTTTATTTTTAGTGGAGATCACTAATCCAAAACACGACTCCAGTGCCCTGGAACGTGCACTGAAGCCTAAAGCTTCCTAGGCAACTGCACATATCAAATAACGCCCCGTTTTTTTATTAGATCTACAGCAACAACAAAATTTATAACTTACAAAAGAAATTCAAAAAATTAAACAAGAAAAAACGTAAAACCATTACGAACCTGTTTCATCGATGTAATCCCTTGTATAACAAAACGTTTAAAAAATTTTTGAAAGAATTTCAATACATATGTAAGAAACAGCAATAACAAATATAAATCCTTACGCAAGTAAGCTTGTCGTTGATCATCGCTGAGGTTGGACGGTAATATCGTTGGCATGCCTGGTACAAAAGATTTGTTAGTACTCCAGCGCGACTTACGAAGCTTCTTTTCCGGTTGACCGCTTTCACTTGTACCACTTGTTCCATCGTCTTCAGTTTTCAATTTGTCAACTGTAAACATTTTTTTATCATCAAAAAACGAAGATATTTGCAAAGAACACTGTTTAGTAATTGTAATTTTCACTTACCAACTTCAGGGCGTGCCAAAATTGGGAGTACACCCTGTGCAGCTTTTAATTTTGCAGAACCGGCAGCGTTAGCCTGCAAAAACAACACTTCTCAACAAGCAAAACGCAGCATGTATCTCACTCAGTAGTTCATAAATAATGTCATCAAGGGCTACAAGATCGTTAATGACGCAATGTATTAAAATGTGATATAAATTTGTTGTGAACAACTAAATATATAGATGAAAACTCACAGTAATTCGATTTTCTTGACCTTCATTCTGTTCCTCAGATCCTTTCGCTGGAGATTCTGTTCGTTCTGAAATTGAATTTAGATTTTTATTATAAGATGTAGATTTTCATTACTGTATGTTAGATTTTTATTATCAGATGTAGATATTTTTATTATTAGATGTTGCAGTGCGCAACAACCCCACCTCTTCGCCTTTTATGTCTGCTTCTACTACGACTTCGTCTACTGCGACTTCTACTTCGTCTACTTCGACTGCGACTTCGCCTACGACTGCGACTTTGACTTTTTCTGCTACGACTACGGCTACGCTTGCTACGGCTACGCTTTCGTGAATGACGCCGATCGCGAGAGCGTGAACGGCGCTTACTGCGATTCCGTGAGCGCGATCGCTTACGTTTTCTTCGAGAACGGGATCGCGAACGGGAGGAACGTAGTTTTGGTGACAAATATTCCGGAACTGCTGGAGCATAAGATTCTAAAATTTACTTATATTGTATAGCGTAGACTTTAAAATTCATTTTTCATTGTATAAAGTGCAGGCTTTCAAGTCTTGTAAACTTACACCTTGAAACACAACTAGCTAACCGCAGTAACAGAAAATAGAATGACAGGACCGATAAGAAACTACGCAAAATATTTCCAACACATACATGCCCATAAATCATTAAACTATTAAGGAGTTTTAGTTAGAAATTTGAATTCTATACCCTAGATAAATAGCTAAAGAACCTGGAAGATTCCCGTTGCTACCCTCTTCTGCGTTTTCAACTGCTTCAACAGTCGGTTCACCAGCTGCAGCCGCAGCAACCGCTGCCGCGCCGAATTTTCGTACAAACGGCATCGGCTCCGTGTTACCACCGGTTTTATCACGTGATCGCGACATAATCTTGTCTTTTTGTTTGACAGAAATAAAGCTGAAACAGTGACTACATATTGCGTAAAAGCGACGCCGGCATAATTACAACCTGTATTATGCTACATTTTTCTGCCATTCAAAAAATGAATACCACGTTCTTGAGTATATTCAATCAAGTTGT
This sequence comes from Litomosoides brasiliensis, assembly GCA_013365375.1. Taxonomy (NCBI): domain Eukaryota; kingdom Metazoa; phylum Nematoda; class Chromadorea; order Rhabditida; family Onchocercidae; genus Litomosoides; species Litomosoides brasiliensis. The sequence continues at coordinate 29,555 of JABVXW010000174.1, read as the reverse complement.
AGCATTTCAAAAATGACACTGATAAAACTATATCAACATAATTTCCATTTAGCACTACGACCATTAGAAACACATTTGCAAAAGATATCACCAATTAATGGTTAGACCTTACAAAAAAAGACAAGCCAATCTTCTTTTATCTCTTTATTTTGCCACAACTTCTACAGCAACAGAAACAATAAAATGTTTATAAGTTGTGAGCATAAACATAATATCACAAACAATGCTTTAACGGATCAAAGCTATAAATTTTCCATAGCTGCTGCACCAGTTTTCATTTCTTGTTTCAGTTCCCCGCATTCCACAATTGTTACCTGAAATAACATAACGCATATATATCAGGTCCAATATGTGACAGCTGCTGAAAAGTCCAACTTTCTGCTACACGCAGAAAACCTAGCCATATACAAGTCTATCTATAAATTCACTCTGATATACTGAAGCATGAAATGCGATTCAGCTTAAATGGATAGTTATTCGTTCAACGGAAATCGAGCGTACTGGAAGGATACTCATGGTGTACTCGAATAACTTCTCACATTCTATGAAGTATCAGAAATACACTGTTAGGTTCATAAAAAGAACTTATACACGTAGAATTATCATATAACTAAGATGTTAATAATACATTTTCTTTGGAAAGGAAGCAATAAATAGAGTAAGAAAGGCAATAAATACAGTTTATAACATCTTAAAATCAATTTGCAAGAATCAGCAACACACCTGCATCATAGGCTTCCCAGTCTTACTGCCCTGTTGCTCGACCTGTTTAACAATATTCATCCCTTCAACAACATGCCCAAAAACGACATGTTTATTATCCAGCCAATCGGTTTTTTCAGTGCAGATAAAGAACTGCGAACCATTCGTATCGGGTCCACAGTTTGCCATAGAAACAACGCCAGCCATAGTGTGTTTTAGCTGAAACTCTCGAGAATCAAAGCAAATCAGTCAAAATTATCATATTATAATTGCACAAGCCGGATTCCAAAAAATCAGTTCGAAGCTAAATAATGGCATGTATAATGCGCCAAAACAAAACTTGAAATTTTGTACCTTGAAATTTTCATCCGCAAATTTAGAACCATATATTGATTTTCCCCCTGTTCCATCTCCCTTCGTGAAATCTCCTGCTTGTATCATGAAACGTGGGATTATCCTATGAAAATGTGAGCCTAAAAAGACATACAATTTTGATTGTGGGGAACAGATGATAGAAAATCATTTTCTATACCCATCAAGCTTTTAAAACTTCAATAAACCGGTAAAGCAAAGAAGAAACTGGACACCTTCGTAACCGAAGCCTTTTTCTCCTGTACAGAGCTGTCGAAAATTTTCTGCTGTTTTTGGAACTACATCGGACCGCAACTCGATTACTATCCTTCCTATATACCTGTAGAAACTATAGAAAATTACAAAAGACAAGCGAAAAGTCGAATAAATATTGAAATATAACAAATGAATAAATCGAGCCAGTGAACACATTCTAATCTTGACGGATTGAGAAAGGAACGGACGGCATAGGAGAAAGGCAAGATGTAATCAACTAGTGTAGTTATGTTTTTTAAGTTAATCATACAAACTCTACAACCCATCAGTTTCGTCATTAATGATAAACACATCACTTAGAATGAGACAATTTCCAGAAAAATGACCATCTGATGCATAAAATCAAATACAAATGTCTGAATTGCAAAGGCAAGGCATTAAAATATTCAGCGTTCAAGAGTAGTCTATGTAAAATCTTATATATAACCAGCCCCAAATTATAAAAATATTTTGAAATTACCTGATTCCAATTCTGATCCCCAGGTATACCCGTGGAAGTGACAGCTTAACCGGTCCTACTATCTCTTCAGAAACTGTATCGTCATCCTTATCGTATTCTTTTGACGTGCCTTCTCCAGTCCCATACTAAAACTGCGTTATATAACTTTTACAAATGTCAAATTTCTATAACTAAAATGTGTCATCAAAATAAAAATAGGCATTATGAAATTAATAAAGAAGTGGCTATTTTTTTTATGTAGCATAAACACTCATGCTTCGGTAAATTCAGAAAGCGCTTTTCGCATTTTGCTAACTTCAAAAACATTTCTTCCTAAAAAGTTGTAAAAAAAATAAAAACTTTTCTGTGTTACATCAAATTATCCACCACTAAAATTTACTGCCTACAATTCTTTTTTTTATGCTACATATTTCCCTCGGTTCATAAACTGGCCATTATTATTAAATATATCTTTATATATCATTACATTTGGAACTTACAGTCTTAAGCCATTCATCATCTGCCCACACTGGTCTATGGCTCCTTTCATTTGCCTTTGGTGGTCGAGCAAAATTGCATCGAATTGTTCGCCCAAATAATTCTGAATCATTCATGTTATCTATTGCTGCGGCAGCGTCCTCCGCCAGTTCGTATTCCACAAATCTAAAAGTTTTGGAATATTTAACACCTAATATACAGCCCTTCAAATTATTTACCTCATTCGACCGTAGCTCAAATTATCGTGCATTGAATTAATCAGAGCCTGCTGACATAAAAGACAGATAAAGATGCACAAAGGTTTTCGAGAAATATCAGTGCATTTTGTCATCTCGGTATTTTAAAAGTGCCTAACGTTGCATCCTGAACCATTTTAGGAAGTTAACTTTAATTTAATTCCTGCAGCCGCCTTTGCTTTCAACTGCCAGCAGCACCTTTGGTCACACGAAAAGAAAAAACAAACCCAAACCCACGATGTTTGCCCGTCTCGTAATCCAACGGGACAGATACGCTAACAATTTCGCCGAAGGGTACAAAGCCTGCTTGCAACACTTTCTCATTAACTTCCTCTCCAAAACCACCAACATACAATGTTCGTTTCTTATTATGTGGAAAATTAGTCGCCAAAGACATCGTCTAATTATCTAAAATAATGCTAAATTTAGAACATACCTCACAACTTCCCAAAATTAAAATTATTAGCACGAATTATATAGTCCATGATTTCACTTAAGTATACGCATTATAAAAAGTATGAAATTCTGCCTAATCACATATCATTTAATGCAAAATGATGCAAATGTAATTTTATATTTCTAAAGGCATCAATATACGTTTACACAGAAAAAGCCAATTGTTCGCTAACAGTAATGGAGAAAGTCTAATGTCAACTGACGTTTAGTATTGTACTAGGAAATGAGGGTCAACTGACGTTTAGTATTGTACTAGGAAGTAAGAGTAACAAAAGTGATTTAGCACAACCTATTTACATCGTGTTAAAAGCAGAGGGAGTGTGTAAAGAGCGGATTCCCGCTTCGCTTCTTCCGCCAACTTTAATACACATAACTTCAAGCAAAGCCAGACTGTGAACAAAAAGTAGACAGACATCGCAATTAGTGACCTCATAATAAACCAATACATTTCCCACGCTAGAAGAAAATGAACCTTCGCAACAAACGCACCTCCCCATCAACCAGCCGCACGACTAAAACGCACACTGCTGAATAAAGGGAACCGAATGGCATTAATTTGATCGAACTTTTAGTTTAGCAGTAAACGTCGTCCACTCGGTACATTCGATGTTTACTTCACTTGCACTATTGGTTTGGGTTGTTGGGTGCTATTGTTTCCTTAATTGCGGGAGACTGTTGCAGAGATGCACAGTGATTGTTCAGTTTTAAGAAAATCTGTCTCTTATGGCTCTTTAAGAAATTCCACTTAATTTTGAGTTTCTGTTAGAACTATGGACGTAGGAAGTTTTGTTGAAGTTTCAAATAATGATAGGTAAGAGGAACATGCATTAAATGTCTTGAAGAATAATAATTGAAAGTGGAGTAATAATTGAAAAACAAAAGAGGGAGGGTATGTTGATATTGTATCTTTTGTTCATAAGATGAATGAATTAAAGGGAATCACTACATGTTCCATTATCCTCTCCTGTCTTCACTGTATTCAAAAATTACGGTAGGGCTCAATCACTGATGAGGATCATGCATATTGACACTCGTTAAGAAGCTTCAATAATAGTTTTTGCTTTATTTTAATAAATCAGCTGAGTAGAACTGATTAGGATAAAAGAATTATTTCAGTAAAAACTTGATGATAGTGAAATTACTATCATCCAAAAATCGCGGAAACCTGCTGTTCATTATTATTTTACCAACAGTGCCACTTATTTTCAACATTTTCACGTGTCAGCAGACTTACATCCTTTTCTGTCGTTTTGTATTTGTTTGTCCACTGCATTCGGTCTACACAGAACATGTGACGGTCAATTTATGGAACAACATGCGGAACTAACGGCAAACGTTTTCTAGAGCTCAGTAGGAGAGCTTTTGTTTGACCACTACTTACAGCCGTGTGTCACATAATGAGACTTGTGCAATCTCTTTCATGCGAAGTTCAAGTTTGTAGCATTTACTGCTGCTCATATGTTCGGATTAATTCGGATTGTGATACAATGGATTTCATCTTTCTAAAAGAAATGAAGCCAGATGAAAAACTACGTAATGTCTTTAATTGAAATTTTAAATTTTATTATGCAATATTCAAGTAATGAAGCACTATTACAATGGATAAAACGCGAGAAATCAGATTTAATGGGAATTCCGAAAATGTCACCTGTATCTCTGTTCCATAAAAAGAAAAGACAAATGCGTATTTTCAACAAACCACTTGAAAGAAATGAGTGATCATAACTATATACAGTAAAATATGTGCAAAAGAAGACTGAAAATAAAGAATTAAAGCGAACGGGAATTTAAATTACAAGCATGTGATTAACGAACCATATTAGACACCGGAAGCATCCTGATGCTGACTGAATTCCTGAATAAAGATTTCTAGTCACTGCGCATGACGAAGCCGTCCAATTATTCTGTAGTCAGTTTTATTGATGCAGCTCTACATGCTACAGGGTTTGTATCATCTACAGGCATAATTACACTCTGGGATTTGGGAAATATTAACTCGAATCCTAGCCAGTACCGAATCTTGATCTGTTATTAGATCTTCTAAAGTATTGGTCAAAACCATGCAGGTTTCAATTTTCCGAACTCACTATTTGTTTTTGAAAAACAGTGTAATGAAGTCTCGTCACACAAATACTTTGACAGCGATTTCTTGATAAAATTAAAAAAACAAGCAAACCTAATCTGTGCAACTAAAGGATAAGGTATCATGAAGAAGCTATTTTCCATCACGGACTAAGATATGCACAGGCAATTGTAATGGAGCATAAGAAAGGTCATAAAATCAAACATGCTAAGTGCTAAGAGTACCTAAAGCTATACGATGACGATGTGCTAATTGTATTGCTCTCTAATAAGCAGTAAACATTTTCTTGCAAATGTCATAAACATGTTTTTGTCCTTAAGGTTAGATATTTTGTTGTCTGACCACACGCAAACTGAAATTGTGGTTCACTCCTGACATTCGTAAATTTCCATCTCCTTTCCCCTTCAAAAAATGGGAAATAAACAATTTTATTGCATTTGTTTCTTATATTTTCCTTCTTCCCTAACTAGTGTTCTCCAAGTTTTAATTATTTAGATAAATAAGCTAATTCTCTGCTCAGTGCAATACAGTTGCTAAAACAATTATGATGCGGAAAAAATCAGAAAACCAGTTAGACACAATGAGCAACTCCCGTAACACACGGTGCACAACCGCTGTCTTTCCCAAGGGCCATTGATGGTGGTCGCAATAGAGTGTCAACACGACAATCTGCCCAGGCAACGCCTGCACCTGCTCTAAAAAGAGAAAAAATTACAGCTGACTGACCACTGAAGTTTCATGCTCTAGAATATATATACTACTCATGTGAATTGAATACATAGTACATTTATTTCCAATATGAACAGTTATAAAACAAAAAAGAAGCAAACGAAAATACAAATACAATTAACCTGCATTGGCTAATAGTAGCTACCGAAGACCACTGATTAGTAACCGGATCGTATGCTTCCACAGAGTTCAGATATCTCACCCCATCATGACCACCAACTGCATAAATTCGTCCACCCATAGATGCAACACCAACACCACCTTGAAGAAAAAAAGTCAAACGAATTTCGGACCTGGCAATTCAAGTTTGATTTTCCACGTGGAAGACAACGCTATACCTCTGGGACATGACATTTGTGACAACAATGTCCAGGTATTATCATCTGGATTGTAGCGTTCACACGAAGGTAATGGTGCATTGTCATCGAAACCACCAATCGCGTATAAACATCCATCAAGCACCGTGACACCAGCACCAGCTCTATAGCAAGATTTTCAGTTTCAAGAAAGAAAAATTTGGAAAATTGTTTGCCGCACAGCAGGTCGTCAGCTGCTGTGCAGTAAATAGTAATCTCTGATTTCACACCTATAAATACATTTAAAAGGCACTTGAAGGTTTTTTGCACTCATAAAGAATCTGGAATATAATATAAACATGAAAAAATACTACTACTCGTTTTGAGAATAACCAAATAAAAAAAATTAACCCTTACAAAATACTGAACTCGTACGTATTAAGTAAGCGGAAACGGAATTCAAACTGAATCACTGTAAACGATCTTCGCGGAGCAAAAAATTTTTTTCTATTTAAATTCACAAATTGTTGCAAAATCCTGATAAAAAATCTTTCAAGAATATAAACCTTCGGTGTTGCATGCTCGAAACTAATTTCCACTTATTCAGAAGTGGATCATATCGTTCACATGAATCGAGTGATGAAGTTCCATCATTACCACCTACCGCAAACAAATATTTACCTGCAAAAAGAAGTTAAGAAATCGATGAAAAGAACGTTGTCTCGCTAAAACAAAATAACATGTTACATTTCAATTAGACTTACCTACAGCAGCAACGCCAACGCCGCCACGTTGTACATTCATTTGCTCTACACCTGACCATTTATCTGACTCAATATCATATCTTTCAACGGTCTGCAAGTAAGTACTTTACAAAATGTCATGCAAATTTACCAACAGTCTAAAATAAACTTGAGACGAAAAAAATTAAGTCTCCAAAGTAAGAGTTAGGCATTTCCATATATGCAAATATATAACATGATTCAATATGATTTTGTTCACAACACGCTAAATTTTAAAGCTCCATGTTTTGTGATTATGACAGAAGCAAAAAAAAATCATAAATTGCAGAACACAAGATAGTTAAACAAAAAAATGAAAACATAGAAAAATTAAAGCACACCTGAAAACATGCAGTATCATCAAGTCCACCAACAGCGTATATTGCACCTTCTAGAGCTCCAACAGCTATGCCTCTACGCCGGGTATCCATAGAAGCAACAGTATGCCACATATTGATAGCAGGATCAAAACATTCAGCAGAACTTAAATGATTTGTTCCATCGTGTCCTCCAATTGCATAGCTGAAGCAAACAAGAAAAAATGGGCTAATTATAATACCAAAATATTCTAGGAGCAAGTCCTACTGCAAAAAATGATGGTAGAATCTCAGATAATTTTGCAAAACATCAGAATCTAGCAGGTGGCTAACAATTTGTTACAAGCAGCCATTATTTTGCTAGGGATGTATGCATTTTAGGTTTTTTTTCCTTATCAACACCTCAATTCTATAGCTCAAATTACGAGATATCGAAATGAATTACGAAAATGTACGTTCTGAAAGGCAAAAGTCGATTTATTGCAGAAATGCGGTAACATATTTATAAAAGATCAAAATTCGAAATAATTATTTAACTAACAGCTTTCCCTGAGCACTAACTACACCAACATGTCGTCGTCGGATGTTCATATCACTTATTGAAAACCACTTGTCACGTCGCCAATCATACGCCTCTACTGAACGGAAGGGATCTCCTGATGTACCTAAAAACATATGTTTTATACGTTGCCACTTAACACTGTTTTTCAACTTCTGTTACCAAAACTGTGGTTTTCATATGTTTTTGGTATGACTGTAGAACAAGTCAGTCTCTAAACGAAAATTAGAAATGAATCTGGGCTTACCTCGTCCACCAACGCAAAATACAACACCTGCAGCACTTTTCCTTGGCCTACAATTTGTCCATACTCCGAAAGATGGTACTGGCGCATACATGTGTTTTGTAGCTATTTTATCCGTTGTAAAACCTGTATTTTCGCAATTTTTAGAACCTCACCGAGACCACTTCTTTTTACGGGTGAAAAGCATCAAGTCATCATTACTTCTCGTAATGAATCAAATGTGTTTTCTTTCGGAAAATCTTTAGAAAGATAATCCAAAATACCTTGAAAGTTTGTAGTGCTACTTGGATGAAAACCTCCAGTTCCTGCAGAAGAAAATACTGGTGAGAATGATGTGCTCTCCATACTACTAATTCCAGGACCAATCTGAGCACGCATCATTTCACTCATTGCATCCGCCACCAAGTCGCGACAACGAACGCATTCCTGAAAAGTTGCGTCTATTAATTCATGCACTTTGTTACTCAGTTCTAAATTTTTGTCCACCTTTAATTGACAACTAACCAATTGCAATAATTTCCTCATCAATAAGCTGGTAGTTCTTTAATTATAATATGGAACATACCATAATTAAAGGATGTTTTTTCACTTTGTTCAAGAAATAAGCAGTGGGTAACTGCGGCAGGCGAACAAGGGCTAGTAAATCCGGTAAGAAATTTCTTCGTTCTTCAATATTTTCCTCTACCCAAAATATTACTGTTTCAAAAACCTAAAAAGTTCCATTACAGGATCAAAAATCGATATCGAAAGCATAATTCTATTGGATTTAAGACAGTCCCTCGATTTGGAGGTTACAGTTTCAGGAGCTGAAAAGTGTGGCCATTTCCTCGTTCGGGGCTTTATGAAATATTCATTCCATGTTTGTCAACAATGTTTATCACTCGTTCCAATTAATTTTTTGAAAAAGCAAATAACCTCCTGCTCATTGTTTACTTTCAAATCAGAACTACGTAGAAGATCAATCAAATGGCCAAATGGTATCCGCATGAAATCCGGAAGCACTCGTAGTTCCTGAATATACAAATAATTTCAGGGTAACGAATTTTTAAAAATGTAAATTGAACTTTATAGTGAAATATACCGGGAAATGCTCCATTGCAAAGTCATCAACGGAAGACATTAAGCTGACACAGTTATGCTGCTCAGCGAATTGACGAATAGAAAGGCAATTGGCAGTTGTCAAATATTGTGTTAAAAAACGCTGACATGCACCACATACAGTATCCATCTAAAAAAAAGTAAGTATTATATAACTACTCAGCAGTGAGAATTTCGATAAACTTCTTGCATTCCTGGTTACAGCACACTTCGTTACTTGTCAAAATAATTAAACCACCTGCAAAATGCTTGCGGCATATAGCAGTTGCTGAACATTGTCACCATTGATATGAACTCTGCTGGTATATGCAAAATCCAGAAGCTGTTGGAAAGCTACAGCAGGGATATCCTGTTTTAAAATGGTGGTAAGATTAGTAAATATGACAGAAATAACAGACACCTATAATACCATGTTAATCATATAAAAAAATAGTTTTTGAATGTAAATTAATGGAGTACATTTACCTATAAAAGAAAATCATATAAAGAAAGGCAAGCAGTCTAGTCTAATGTAGAAAAAAAATAAACACTAATAAACCTGAATAGCAATCCTGCTTTGACGTGACTCAATCATTTCGGATGCAAACATTGAATGAAAATATGGTATGGCCGCAGCTAGAACATATCGATGAGCACTAAAGATGATCCCTTCAACCTGAAATATATAAAATCGAAGCAACATCTAGTGACTCAACCATCAAACTTTCACGAAAGTATTTGATCCTTACCTAAAGACGCTTCTGCTCATTCGTCGACAATAAAAAATACTATCTCTTAAACTAACACGACTTAATAGAATTAAAAACTAGCATTAATATTTTGAAAGCCATAAACACAGGAAAAAGAAAAGTTTATCGTAAAGAAAAAGCATCATACTGCTACGTGCCGGCAGAAATAAACTCGAGAACAACAAACTATCAACTCATACGTATGTTTCATCACGCCAACTCACTAATACAAATTCTTACTGGATTCACATTTTTTAGATATTTTCCTGCTGTTCTATCCTATTCTTAAACAATTTCACGCACGGAAAGCAATATGCAATTTAGCCATAAAATTTTCAACTAAGATACACTCAAAAAATTATGACTGAAGCATTAGAAATTCTGAGTGTAAGTATAACTGAGCTAGGGGATTATGTAAAACTGTGCTTGATAAGCTAGCAGTAGGACCTACCTCAATTTCAATGTCACACATGAATTTTTCGTCGCGAAAATGTGACATGTTAGCGAGAACAACGTTTGCATGTAAACCGTCATGAAATTCAGTAGATTCTAGAATATTTGAGCCGCTATTAACTAGCGGTGGTGTTGTAACACTTTGTGCTGATACCAAACGCTGAGCAAGTAAATAATTGTTTGGACAGCTTACTACTGATGAATCTAAATATCAATGTTTTAGAAAAAGTAGGCCTAATAATTAGAATATGTATGTCCTAGCCACCAAATAAATTGAGGCACCACATCTAACAACCTCATTTTTACAGTAGGCAATTATTGACGAGTGGTTACGCAGTAAAAGATATAACAAAATTCAATACATACCACTACTAATGCCACATGGAATAAAATCCATGGAATCCTCCATATTATTTCGATTCCGTTGATGACGTAGCTTACTGGAAGGGATGTTTTGATAAATGGACTGTGCTGATGCTCGTCTTCTAATCCGACCTACGGGATAATTATCATTTGAACTGGATGACAACAATGATGTAACGCAGTCGCTCTGCAGAAGATATGTTGTTGTTGTTGTATTTTTAGACTGTTTTGCCTATCATCAAAAAAAATATATATGTAAAAATTGAGATTACAAGGTTGAAAACCTATACAGTGCAGCTGTAATAGCTTAGTCAATACAGACTCTTCCATTCATATTTATTCAATTTCGTCTTAAAATCATTTTGAATTTTTAAACCTTCAGCCATCCAACTGCTAACCTTAGCTGATACAGTAGTTGGGATTACTGTCATATCAAGGTTCAATTTTGTATCGTTTCTCGCCCACTTTCAAATTAGTGGCGCCAAATCGAAAATTTAAAAACTTATGAATAACCTTTTCATTATGTATCATGTTTGTTGCGCCTCTAATTTAGCCGTGACTCATACTACAAAAATCATACTTCATGATCGAGATCACATTATCACCTCGATTATTCGAAACGATCATAAAAAGTGTGAAGTAAATGATGGCAAAAAGAAGCTAACGTTCTATTATTGTAATTAACTATATTCTGCTTTAGGTAGCCTATTATACAATTCATGTAAATTCTCATTCTAATTTACTTTAAGTTAATAAAGTGAATTATAATTCCTCTCTAGCTAGTCTACCTTAAAAATCCTCAAAAATATAACTGTAAAAAATTTGAGCAAAACCCATACCACATTTATTTCGAATTTTTCCACCGTTGTGTGTTGATGATGCTGCTGCTGCTGTGGTCGTCGCTGATGTCCCAGGGTCACACTTGTCACTGTAGCAGGATGACCGAGCAAACAAAAAGTTCTGAAATTAAAAAAAAAACCAAATACTGCTTATTCATATGAATCAAAAAATCGCAATCAGACAGTAACGTTGATGAGTAATAGCATGTAGAAAAGTCTGAAGCGCTAAAAATTGGAAACTTTTTATGTGAATGTCATCTGACCGCTTATATCATAGATAACTGAATATGCCTAAAAACTAAATAGAAGGGAAATGCAACACTCGAAATCACTAAAGATTCTTGACGATATCAATAAATGGTCAATGAATAATGTCCCGACATAATCGAATGCCTACACCTGCTTCGCTCTCTCTTCAATAACCTGAATTTATGCCACCGGAAAACCTGCTGAGGAAAAGATTTGACATTTACAAGTTCAAGTCTTGGCAATCATCAATACCTCCATTATTCTTTTTCTTTCTGACCTACATGAAATGGATCACAATTGTCGTATTGTGCTAAAATTGGATTACAAGGCCACAACAAATGATATATTATAACTAATCATCTAGGTATTATTAAAATAGTAAGAGCGACGAAATAAAACAAAATTAAAGCAAATAACAAAAGTTTTTGAAATGCACAAGTATGATAATATGCAAATTAAATGAATGTATAGAAACTAGAAACATTACAATTGTATGCCCTTTTATGACACAACCAACAAAAGTAATTCATTCCTATTTAATTTGCATACGTGTGCATGAACCATATGTGCACAACACTATACGTGCGCACATAGAACGCAATCAATAACTTATTTGATGTAAATTTGTTAAATTAACACCTACTGATATAACATAAACAAAAGATATTTACATAATTACGATGTAAAAGGAAGATAATAGGCCTAAGTAGATGGATGTTTCACTATTTAAGCGTACATTTCACGTCCATTTAAAAAAAAAAAATGAAATAAGCTATCATATATCCATCCTAACAAAAATGTGGCGTGATAAGTAACGCAATTATTTCAACTATAAAATAGAAAAATGAATTTTTTTTTTTGCATTTCAAATACAGCAGACGATTGAAAGGGCACTGAAGAAAGTGAAAGATCACGAGTGGGAAGGAACGCATCACCCTTCTCTTCCTCCTCCTCCCCTTTTCCTTTTCTGTTGATAATCAATTGTTGTCGTATGGAGAGCGATCCGAAATGTCTACTGCTGCAATTGTTGTTGTTGTTGTTGTTTACTGCGCTGCGTTCCAATCATCATTCTATGAGAGCATTAACCGTTGAACACAAACAGCTTTTCGTCATATCGACATTACCGCTCACATATTCCTTACATTTATCGTAACTGTCTGATTAGTGGCTATTTTACATTTTCTAAATGTTCAATGTCACGTTCAGCTATTTTCATTATATGAAAACAATAGGTAATTTCCCGTTTACATTCTGTTAGCATTAATCTTCTAAGAGTCTTCTGACGTACTATGTCATCTATTGGTTTTAAACGATCCGTTGATTAGATTGTCGATGATTCAAACTTCTTACTCCTGGCTTTGCAATATAGGACGTTATCTTTTCGGTTATTAAATTCCTTATAGCTCAATATTTGTTTACAAAAATCAAATTTTTTTGAACTTCGTGAAGTTCAAAAAAATCTCTGCCTGTACCTCAAACTGCAAAAATTCTTAATCACATAACTAAATTCAATTTGCATCAAAAATACCCACTCTCCTTTTGATACCGTTATTTTATCGAATATAACTTCCGTATATCGTATGATAAGCAATTACAACAGTTGAACTTCACGAAAAACTACAGAAGCTTTTAACTTCAGAAAAAATACAAAAAAAGAGATCGTAATGAAATTCAATAGAATTTAAATCCCAAAAAGCACACGGGAAAACTTCCAAGACCTAACTAGGCACTTAGTTAACTATGCCTAAAATTATCGGGAAAATCTGCACAACTTAAAAAAAAAACTACCTGCTCATCACAGCAAGTTGAAACAAACAAAAAACATATCAATTGGGATTTTAGCTGTTCCAGACAAAACAAAAAGCAATATGATAGAATAATTTCTAAAAACCTTTTTAAATCATTTTTTCAGATGTCACGATTGCAACTAAAACAGATACAAGTAATTCTTTCCCCGATTGCACAATTGTCACACACTCCCCAAATTAGTCTCACATATTTCATATTCACCATGTTACAATTACCGTATTCACTTCTCTTCCTTCGCCATCATCGTTTTCATCAATTTTGTACAAACAAAAAAAAAATCAAAAAAATATGATTTATAGAATGCTGAGAAGATATATCATACAGTGTATGTATATTTCTGGCAGCAATCCAGTTAAATAAAAAATTTTTATTTTATTTAAGACATTGGAAAAATTGCTGAAAATGTAACTTCTTTATATAATAGAAACTTTAAGTACATTCCATAGGATTTATTAGCCAAACACATGAACCTGCAAAAAAATCTCCTTGACAAGTATCACAGTTCTACCCATATGTGTTTATCGCCGACAAATTTACCGAATAGTTTCACCGAAAATAATCGATCAATTAACAAAGATTGTTGAGTATGAGATAAAATATCGAGCACAGCTACGTCCTAGCCATGTAAAACAATCAAAATCCAAATTTCAAAAGGTTTCATCCGCCCCTTATTCAGCATATCAACAACTAGGACCAACTTATAATCTATTCAGTATCACAATTTCACCAACAAAATGTTAGTGATTGACATACAAATACTCTTATACTGTTCTCCTCTATCTTACTGTGATGATAACTAATATTAACACACTTTTTAACTTTCTAGTTTTTATGTACAATGTATTCTGTCTATTACCACTGCTACGATTTCATTTCTTTATGGTGCAAACTGAGTCTTCTTCGTGCGATGAAGTGTTTGATGCATGAGAGCATTACGGATTTGTGTACAATCTGTATCAGTACGACAATATGTGGGTTATCCAGAGACACATGACTGTCTGGTGCCAGTTGTTTTAGGGCTAGCAGTACCATATCCATAACATCACCTTTTTCCAAACTATCATTATTTCGTGCCTTAAAATCGAGCAAATATGTTGGCCATTTACCGTCTTCTGCAGAGTGGAAATGCCTTGAAATAAGTCGACTCACTTCCTGAAATCATGATTAATTTAACCGGTAGTAAAGAAAAAGGACTGCATGAAACGTATCTGAACCAATAGCGTCATAAAATTTGTTGCGCATCATCTGGCTTCCTAGACGTGCTAATTCCTCAGATAATCTTTCTTTTAAACGATTTCAATAGTTATGTAAAGGTAATGAGCACAACAGGAAAAAATAAATTTATTCCAGCACTATAAAAAACCTTTCCTTCATAAGTGCATTGTAAATCCTATATCAGGAGAACGAGGGGTGAGAAGAAGAAAAGGAAATAGACAAATGGCATACTACTTGAGAAAGGAAGGATAAACAATATGATGAATCATATTGTGTGAAACCGACAATTACGATCAAACAAGACCCCTGTGAAACCATCAATTACGACCTAACAGAACCTCTGATCTTTCTATTAGAGTACTCCTTTAGCGACTATTTCAGCTTAAACATCATTTAATGATATTAATCTGATAAATTATTAAAAGAAATGTCAGTTATTAAAATCTCCTAGGTTACCGTATCTAACTCGACCATATTCACTCGGCAAGTTTTTTCCACTGGCCATACCCGTTGCAATAAACGACAGCATCGTTCTTTCAGCACCATTTCAACAAGGCTATCCACAAAATCATATACGTTCTGATCATTTACATCTTTCACAACAAAAAACAAGCAATTGTTCGCACCAGTTGGTCGCTGCCATATTTTCCGCTTTTTCACATTCCTGTTCTCGTTTCGTGCTACAGAATACCTTTGCTCAATTAACAAACTATTTTCAGTTGCTTATCAAACGCATCTGTCACTTAATGTTAGTGACATACACTTTCTTATTTAATTAACCACTTCATGTTACTTATCTCATTAGCCTCATAGATCAGTGCATGTTTATTCCTCGCGCGTTATTTTTGATTTTTTTAGAAAAATTTTCCACGAAATGCCTTTTTTTCATCATCCTGTAGTCCACAGTCACTACGTATTTGCCTACATCTTTTGACAGATTAACAAATATAAGCAATGGAGGAAAAAAATAAACGCGCAACTTTGAAGAGAACAATAAGAACTGTATGGAATAACAAGCTTAAAGTTTACGTAAAATAATAGGAATCAAAACCTTGGTCACAGAATCGTTTCACCGAATCTGCAACATCTTCCTCACCGCTACCAGAATCATTAGTTTTCCTGTTATCATCGGAATCATCTAATAGGTTATCCTTCTTCCATATTTCCAAAGCTTGTTCAATCACATTGTATGCTTCACGCACTGCTTGCTTTTCATTCCCATTACACGTGAACAGTAATCCACAACAGCCTGATTCCACCCATTTTTGTTTTACATTTCGGTTATAACGAAAATGATTGCGTCGTTTTTTGTTCTTTTCCATTGAATTCCTTGTTATCCAAATGGTTACGTAAAATGTGGTCAAGTACGAAACAAAAGTGTACAGACAATTGCTAGCACGCGAGACCTAAGTTTTCCTTCCGTCTACATGAATGTTCTAAAGTCACATTACTCACGCTCCACAATCTCACACTTCCGGACCTGAAACATGCTCGCCCCCCCCACCCCACACACCCTCCCCTCATTCCCCTCATCTATTTCAAACCGTTAAATCTCCAGCACTAATCGTGACAGCCTAACTTTGTGACGTATGTCCGAACTATAACGCTTGCCGCGAATTTAAATTTCAACCTAAAATGAAACTTCGATGTCCAGAATTGTCACCATTTTTTTTTCTACTTGTCTCCATAAAACAGTATTAGCACTAATTTACGTTACTATTAATCGCATATAAAAAAATAGGATTGTCCAAATTATCCAAATAACTACATCGTACAAATTTATGAAATGAAATTTCACTATTATTCGTTGAAATTTATTTCATTCCACAAAACTTTTGAGTATTGCAAAAAGTTGTAAGGACCGAATATTTTTGAGTAAATGATTTTTTTGCATTGAAATTTAAAGTTTATAATTCCTCAGGAACTACGAAAATGACATGTAATTAAAATTTAAATTAATTAAAATTTCCTCATAATAAAGAAGGTAATTAGAATTAAAAATTTGATCAGTTATTGGTGCAAATATTTAGATAAAATTATCGTTATGAAAATGTTATAAACAAAAAAACCAAAAATATTTTGTTTTGAAAAATAAAGAATTTCAAGGAAGAATTTAAAATCTGATAATTGGCGTAAATAGGACATTTTCAAAAAAAAAAGAAACACTGATAGAATTGCAATTTGAGCGTCTTCCATTACTACTAAAAAAAACTTTGAAACAATAAAAAGAAAAAAAAAGTCCGTGAACTTTCGTACTACCTGTTAATTGGTTTTTTTTTTCCTTTTGATGAACGACATATTCATTTGTATTTATTTGCTCATCTAAAATATAATTGAAAAATATGACTTATTGAATTTTTTTAAACTTTTCATATCGCTGCTGAATTTACTTATCAAAAGCAATTATCATATGAAGGAAGGAGTAAATTAACTTAACTACGTGCTCATACAATATATTAATATATAATATCCTCATAAAGCCTATCCTTGGAGCACACAACATTCATTTCATAGAGAACAAGAAAAAAAAAACAAAATCAAAATTATTAAAAAATATAGCTAAAAAGGATATAAATAAAATTTTTTTTTTATTAATAAAGATTTCATAGAGGGAAATTTTGTTAAATTGTTCTCAAAAGACTGTAAAATATTGACGGACATATTAAATATCAATTTCCACTCAAAATTTATTATTTGTTTGTTTTTTTTTAAATATCAATTTCCACTCAAATTTATCATTTCTCAGTGAATTGCTAGTTGTTAAACTTGCAACATTGCGGTTCATTTTTTCATTTTTTAAACGAACTAATTGTGTTGATTTATTTCATCATAACAGTTCGAAATTTTTGCAAAAAAAAAGAAAAATTTGATATATCAAATTTTGGAAAATAATTTTGTTTGTTTTGAAAAGAAAAAAAAATTCCCATTTCACGTGATAATTGTTGTTAATTTTAATGTCAGAATTTTTTTCTTTGAAAAGAACAGCAAAAAAAATGTTTTATTTTTTGAAATAAATAATATTAAATGATGTGTTAATTAATTTCCATAATTCATTTAGCACTGAAGAGAGTGAAAGAGAGAGAGAGAGAGAGAGAGGGAGATGAAAGTGACAGGTGTGTGATTTACGTTCATGGAAACGATGAATGAGAATGACAGGAAAGTGATCAAATTAAATGGTCAGAAATATTTGTAACTTATCATTGTGACAAAAAAAAATTGATATTTATCACTTTTCAATTGTCTGTTACGTCATCAACAAGCCACTCTAATTAGTAAACACAACAACAATGAATGAATTATTGTTATCGATAAGAAAACAAAACAAAATATTTTTTTTTACGATTTTTTTATCGTTTGAAATTTTAAAAATTATTCAAAATTCTCCTTCTCTCTTTCTCTCTCTCTCTCTTGTCTCTGTGCGCGTGTATGCTTGCTTTTTCATTTAAGTTAGCTGTCAAAAAAAACTATAAATTAAAGCTAAAAAAATATAAAAAATAGAATAGGTAAAGATTACAAAAAGTATTTTCATCCTTCTTCCGACTTATTTAAATACGGCGAAAGTTAATTTGAATTGACACTTACTCATATCAGTGTTATTCGAATTTCTACAAATCTGAACGTGTCAGAGCAAGTGAAACGTGATAAAACGTGTTTTACTATTCATAACTGAAGGAAAATTTAAGGAATGATAGGTATTGGAGTGAATGGAATACATGGCAAGACAGGTAATACAAGAATTAAACGAAAAGAAAAACGAATAAACGTTATATAATTAATTTGGTAATGAGAAGAATACCTGTAGAGATGTGTGAATGTACTTGTCAATGTAGTGATATAAAATGATAAGGTGTAGTAATTAATATAAAAATGTTTGTACAATTCTATTTCAGTTCAAAAATTCAAATTTTAAATCAAAAGTTATTATAAAAATTTTGTTATTAATAATTATGAATTATGATAATTTTTTAGGGATAGAGATCAACATACTCTATTAGCGGATTATAATTTAGCTCAGAAATAATTAAAGACTTAAATTGATTGTTTAAAAAGCAATGAAAACTAAACACTTCCAGAATCTCATTAAGTTCCAAGTTTCCTGATAAATAATTCATGTGAAAGTAATAATAACTGCTTGCATGATATCTACTGATACTATATCATACTGAAATTGAATAGCAAATGATGCTCGAATTTAAATTTAATTCCACAAAATAGCTTTCTTCTGTTTCAATATGAAAACAAAGCGTTGAATATATATGGTTAAACTAAATATTCAAAAGTTAAATTGTAAGTTGCAATTCAAATAAGTAAATTTACTGAAAAAAATAATCGATAATAATGATAGTTTAATGATTTCAACGATATCACTGATAAGGGAAGTGATGGATTCGACAGATTCTACCTTCATCCTCTTCAAAAGTATGAGAGATAAATGAATTAGAAAGAAAAAAATTCTGACTCATTTTTTTTTCAAGTTCGGAAATAGAAAAGGATAAAATGACTTAAATTTGATGTATTTTGGGTCATTGATGTGTAAGTTTGACGAGTTGAAATTATCGTATTCCGTTTCAACGTAGTGGAAAAGAACTGGAAAACAATAGCTATGAGATGGAAAGGAGGAGATGAGAAGTTTGACAATGGTTAATAAAATGATTTAATCATTTAAAATGAGCACAATGAATGAAAGAAAGGATTTGCGAAAAACCGGTAAAGATTAAAAAGTGAACAGGTATGGATTGGTATAGCCGGTATTCTTCTCATACTCATCCACTGATAATGATCATCATCATTTATATCAATACATCTCCTCTAGTCTATTTCTACGATGCATTTCATTGTTAATACTGAAATTTGGAAGAGAAACAAGAGGAAGAAGAAAGGGCTGAAAATTACTAAAATTTTTTTTAAAACTTGATTTTTCTTAATGAATTTTAGAATCTCAAAAAAAAATTCGAAAAAAAAACAAGGGAAACAATATCACTGAACCATTAAAATTTCATTTCTTTCATTTTAATGATGCAATTTTGAAAGGAATTTTTTTTTTACGAGCTAACAAAAATTCCAACCTTTACAAACTTCCTCGCTCCTTACGCATTATTATTAATCTTTTTTCCCCTTTCTCTCTCTCTCTCTCTATATATATATATCCATTCCTTTACAGAGAAACACTGCTTAATTTTCTTTCCATTAAAATTTTTTCCACTTAATTTTCTTCTATCAACCACAGAGTAGGGATAGAAAATACATTCAGTGCAACAACAGTTCTTAAATTGAGTACTTTAAAATCACTATCAAATATGAAGGAAATTAATTGAATTTTGCATCAAATCATAAATTTTAAAAAAAAAAGAAACTAAAACCATGATTATTCCACTGGTCTTGTTAGTTGGTTTTGATTGAGATTTTTAGGATAAATGATAGTGCCGATAGGCAAATTGGTCATTTCCATTATTAGCATGGAAGACATAAAGTAATCCTTCCTGCCAAAATCACAACTAAATTTCAACACTGCAATTTTTCTCACTTTCTCTTCCTCACTTTATTAGAAATAAGAATATTTTTGCTATTGTGTGATGAAACTTTCGTCCGACAATTCATTTCCATTTCACATTGTTCCGTGATGAAACATCATCTTTCATTGTCTAATTCTTATAATTGTCATGATAAAATATGATAATGTAGGATCACTATTATGAGTTTTGAATCATAACCAGAATCTAACACGCACTGCGGAAACATCTTTTTCCAAATTATTCGATACTATCATTACAACTATCATCAATATCGTCACAATGTCAAGATCACTATCAGCATCTTATCCAACATTACTACAATCATCACAAATGTAAGAAATATATTTTTGAAAAGAAATAGAAGTGTGGAAAAATTTACAGAAAATAAAGAGAAAGAAATTTAACAAAGATCAAAATTAAAGCATTGCAGTGTAATGAAATTGATAACAGAGATTGGAATAATTCACATATTTTTACACGTCAAAGCGAACTATGTAAGATTTGGAATAAATTTCATTCAACATGTCATATTAATATGAACATACATCATTCGATTCTACTGTTCATCACCTATTTTCCTTTCTATAACTTTAAACATTCTGTGTCACATTCACTCTTTGTATTTATACCACTTATGTGCTATTTCAACCAGCAATTTCCCAATATTATGATATTTTGTATGGTAAAAGTTAATTTTGTATGGTAAAAGTAAAAGTTAACTAATAATCAAATGTTCATTAAAGTTAACTTTAATGAACAGTTGATTATTACATGTAATCATACTCAAAATATTAGGCTATGAGCTGTGGGTACATTGTGGATATAGTAATAATCAACTGTTCATTAAAGTTATGCCCCTTAAAATAGTTCTAATCTTAATCTCTTGCACTTGTCAAATTGCTCCCAATGACTGATCACTGAGAAATACGGCAACATGCAAATCATTTTGATATATGTGATTAATAACAAAAATCAACAAGGAACACCCGACAGTTACATGTGCGGCATTGTGCATTATACCATCAACTGTACCGAAAATCTAAAACCAAATTTACTGTTGCTGATTTGAAACTTTATTTAATATTTAGTAAAATTTTACTGATTTAAATCTAAACAATAACAAATTTCAATAAAGCGGTGAAAGCAGTAGCAGTGTTACCATAAAAATAAGAAATTCCAATGAAATTTGAAGTAAAGATCAGGCATTAAAAAAAACTCTATATCTGTAAAGAAACTGGGACTGGGGAAGAGAAGTACGGAATTGCAGGCATTGTTTTAATTCAGTAAAATAAATTTCTCAGATCAGGAGTAAATGCAAATTTTCATTTCTTTTTTGCCGACAAAATAGAAATTGATTACTCGTGCTATTTTTAAATTTTAATAAACTTAGAAACTTACCAGAAGAGAAAGTGAAGTTACGATAAGAGAAAAAAGGAGAATTAAAATCGTTGAGGAATTTGGAAGTACTTTCAGAAAACTTATTTGACCACATGAAAATCGGCAAATATGTCGCCAGCTGAAGAGCAAATAATTAACATAATTCTATTACATCATTTAGTAATTTTTTATTAAAACCTATTCTCATCCATTTTAGGAAGTCAGTAAAATCGCAACAAAATCAATGTTTACCTGTAGGCTATTCGCATTAGCATACTGATAACATTTGCTAGTATTAAACCATATGCACCTATAACGTAAGAAAGCAAGGAAGACAGAAATATTTGAATGGGAGACGAAAGGAATAAGTACCAGCCGTGCAAAAGGAGCTGAAATATTTATAACATGTAATATACTGATATATCAAAAAGGTGCAATCTATGTCCGACTTGAATAATTCAAAAAATAACCGGAGAAAAAGTGCCTAGCGAAAGTATTGGATTAATGGTTGAAGAAACGTAATCCAGCATATCCTACAGGATTTTAACTACATAAAACTAAGCAGTCTAAATTTTAGCAGTCAAATCGATTCATAAACCACTCAATGGATTGAGTGTACAGGAATGGTTTAACTGCTCATGACATACATTTATTCAGTTTCTAACAAACACAGTTACTAACAGACACATTACTACTCAACATATGTTGTCGGGTAAGGTAGTAATAATGCAGAAGAGCAAAAATGCAACTTAAATCAATTTTTCATATTAACTGTATAAACAGGCAACCTCTTCTTCGTTCATTGTTGCAATAGCAAAGCATTCAGTAATACCATTGATTGCAATGACAATTATATAGAAGCAATAAAGTCTTAGAATATTTGCACCTGGAAAAAAATAAAAATTTTATCAAATATGCACAAGCATAAAAAACAAAAATTGATATTGATTAAACAAAGCAAGGTAAATCAAAAACAAATCTAACGTTAAATAAAGCTAAACTACAAGTAAAAAATTTATAAAAAAGAGCAAAAAGTAAATTAAAATAAAGCAAGACGCCAGCAGTATGTGACTAAAAATAACAAATATCGCATTTTGACACTACTCGACATTCAATCTTCTTTTCTGCATAAATTTAAGACTAGATTACTTTAATGCTCATAAGAAACTTGCCTGCGTTATTGACCAGTACAGCGCCACCATATATTTTTACAGCAAGAGGAGAATAGGGTATTGCAAAAATAAATATTACAGAACCAACTACAGTAACAATGTGTAGAAGACCATTCATTGCGTCGATTCCTTTTTTCACATCACTCTGTAAGCGACATATATCCAATGCTTCGAAAGCTTGCAAAATACATGTAAAAGAAAGTCATAAAAAATTTGATGTTTGTGGGGCACCTTTAATTTAAGCTAAAAAGGGCAAGCTAACAATAAAGCTTAAGTTCGCCACGTAACAAGAAAAAAATTCGAAATTCCGCTCCCACGCTAATTATACCTCAATTCGATCTTTCATTGAAGTCCCTCTTCGAAGACAAGTGGAGAAATACAAATAAGCAGAATGCTCGAGCGGTGCAAAAATGACTCGTGCGACCAAACTACCCAATTTATCGACTGCATCAAAAACCGCTAAAAACATATGAATTTAAAACAAGGTTTTAAAAGTCGTCCTTTTTAATGAAAACATTTACAAATAAAGTATGCTGAACAATCGATAAAAAATCACACCGATGCTAAAACGAATTCAGACTAAATTGAAACATGATTGGAAACCAATAAATCTAGCCTTGATCAGATAAGGAAAAGAAATTTGTGAATGCAAGCACGTAGCCAGTACCATTTGTGATAACTTGCTTAAAAATGGAATGAATAATAAACGTTCGCAATATAGAACGACTCTGAAATTTTAATTCCACGTTACTAAGCTTCAATGATAAGATTTATATAAATGCAAAAAATTACGTAAAATCATTTATAACGTGACAAATAAATCATCACGATTTCCAAGGCATTCAAAATGGAAAAGTACCTCTTTTGAGAAGGCTTTAGGAAAACTTGGATAAAGTGACATCATGTTAAAATTTCTGACAGCTGGCACGACCGACCGAATGCCAGAAACTAGTAGATATATGCATAAAACTGTGTAACAGAGAGAGGATAGAACCTGCAAATTATTGTACTGTGGAATAGAATGTATACCGGTAAAAAAGTTATTAAGATGATAAATAAAAACGTGGTTTTCCGTTAAAGAAACCTCTTATTTAAAAAGGCAACCAATGAAGTTTTCATTACATGATTCTGATGCAGGAAAAATTGAAGTACGTAGTAATGTTTCTTTTTCGTGGTAATGAACAATTTTCACCTAGAGATTTAAATTTCGCTGTTATTTTAAGCCTTTTTCTGCTGCCCATATGACTCATAATACCACTAGGTCTTCCTTTTTCACGAAATTTCCTCATCCTTTCTCTCGTTATAGATTAACTTTCTATTCTTTTGAACAAACCTGTGCATAGCAGAATGCATGAACAGGTAATATTGGTACCATAATGATCAGAATAAGCACAAAAATTCGTTGCACTACAACCAGGAAGCCTTGAGCAAATGCGTATTGAGCATCCATTCCGAATCGCAACAACAATATGACATAAGGTTCAGCGAATGATTCTAACCAAGCAGAAAATGCAAACATGCATAATGCTGCAGCATATGATGGTACCAATGAAGCATCTGGTACAGTAGAAAAAGGTAGCCAAAAACACAGATACAATAGAGCGGCTATTAATGGACAAATCAACGGCCTAAAATACTATGTTAAATACAAATTAAGTTTGTAAAAACTACGAGATCTCTCTTCTAATTAAGTAAATCAAACCTTTTAAGTTTTTTGAAAATTTGCGATAAGTTGCAGCCAACGGATATTGTAATACGCGGAAAAAGACTTACGCAAGCCACAAATGTGTAACGACAACGGACAACGGCATCTCACTTGCAAGAAAAACCTTCCGAAATGGTTCACGTACCAGAAAAATCGTTGTTGAGTAAAATAATATTAAGCTGAAAGAAAACGGTGCTATCACAAATCAAGAATGGAATATTTTTTTTAATATGAATTTAGTTTCTTCGTCCAAACATTAGTTCCACATATATATATATATATATATATATATATATATATATATATATGAAAGCTACACACTTCATAGCTCTGACTTCCATTTATCGTATGTATAAAAGGAGAAAAACCATGGAAATTAGAATTCTGATATCAAAACTGTTCAAAATACATTACTTGACATTGACAAGGCCCAAAGCATCGCTATCAATTCGTCGTAATAAATACATATTTATGCCGAATGTGAACACGCGAGAAAGGAGCTGGAATATTAATACATCGAATTCACTTCTTGTTAAAATTTTTGATTGTTCTTAATCTACCCCTGCCATAATTTTCCCGTCTTCGAGGTCCTATTTTCGTATAAATAATAACGAGAAAAAGTGATTTAACTGAAACGCTGTTGGTTGTAGCTACTTAACCAGTTGTTTAAAAGAAATTACTAAATGCACTGCTAAGACTTAGCTAAAGCTGAATCAAATTTTGACTTGAAATGTTTGAAAAATACAAACTGCAGCATAACAAACCTGTCCGCTAAAATTATGCATGAAAGACGATGCCAACGAATTCATCGCAGCAGTTGAGAGTATATCAATAAGCTTCTGCTACATCGAGCTTTGTCCCAGCGATGTGGCAGCAAATAGAGCCCTGCCTCCCAATTAGAAAAAAATATTTATACAAGCCTCTTCCATCGCTTCTGCTTAGATTTTTTTTTCTTGCTCTGATCTGAAAACCACAAAGAATGGAATTCCTCAAAAGTTCACAAATTAAAGGATTTGAGAGCTCAACCGTTTCGAGAAATATCTAAAAGCATGTCGTTCAGTGATAAGTGGATAATTTTACTAAATTTTATTTTCAATATATAAGTTGAAAAGTGCCATCCATGATGACAATCACATCTTCTGTAAACATTTTAATACAACTTTACCTTGTACTTCAAAATATTTTATTTCGACATATATGCAGGGTAAACATAGCAATATAATATGAAAATAAAAGGAAGTGAAACATAGCAAGAGAATATAAAAGTAAACACTATGTATTTTTCAACTAAAATTTAGAAAATAAAACTTTTTAATTTTTTTGCCAAAACAGAGCCAGTGGAAATGTTCCAATCGGTTAGAGACCGCATGTTGAAATTTTCACACGAATTTGCAAAATGCTTAATAAATAGAAGAGTAAAATGGCTTTACCGGCATTCATACAGTAAAAAACATAAGTGTCTACGAAAATGATGATAAAATTACACTACCAAGCAGCAATATCTCGAAGATAAACAACCAAGAATCATTTAACAAGTTCTTTTGAAATAAAAGAAAAGATGGAAAGCTAAAAAGCGATTATACGATGAAATTAACCCCACGCTTGTGTCTTACTATAATTGATGACTAATTTTGAATCACCGGGTGCGAAGCAATCTTTTAAATTCCGCACTGTTTGATCTGGTGACGGTGAGAAACACTGATTGATGAAAAGCAACAGAGAATCGCTGTCACTAAGCTGAAATCTTTTAGACATCGAAATAGGATCTTTAATTATAAATTGGTTACTATAAATATGGTGGTGTCAATGGATGTGTGTCCCTCGCAAGGGCAGACTGGATATCGGAGATGATTACTTTGATTTCAAACTTGCTTATCGTACAGTCAGCGGGAAATGCGCTAAAACAAACGGGCAAAAACGAGGATACCTTCATATAATTACGCAAAAAAATGCTTAATTCCGCTACCGTCTTCTTTTCATCAACTGTCCATTTGTTTTGCTTCAATATTGGCGCATCACCAACTGCTTTCAATAAGATTTCGACTTTCGCACCCTCGGTCATTACTTACGAATTTCTGATAAAATGTGTCCTAAAACAACAAAGTTATCCACTTGATCAGAATACCTCATCTCCCAATGTCAACACACTAATATACACACCAAAAATGATCATGCATTGATTTACTTTGTAAATGAAACACAATTTCGAACTAACATTTTCGACTGATCCACTCTAGAAATAAACTTTCAATCAGTTTGGGGTCCACAATGCATAATCCCCAATTTTGAAATTCTAGGAAAAACTAATGTTTAAGTTGCAGCCAAAATACCTCAGGCAAGATTCCACAGCTTGCACGGTAGAACGATTACAAAAGCGCAAACACCAAAAACTATACAGTTGAATAGTAATCGTTCCCACGGCTCAAGCATATACAAGCCTGTCACAAGGCAGTATTGCGTGTAGTACCAAGAAAATATGGAACTATCCTGAAAAAAGCAAATTAACCAGAGTTTGAGGAATAAATTTCACCTGATTTAACGACATTCTGCTTTTTTAAAAAAGTTTTAAGAAGTTTCAGACGCGTTTTCGAGACGTTCTTTAATTAAATTATGACTAACTTTGTAACTTAAATTATAACGTCTTCAACTTGTAAACTTAGTTATTTATTCTGAAAACAGAAAAAAAAACGTAATTCAGTTGGCATCCAAGCTTCGTGCTATTGTAATAACTTTACCATTACTTTATCCAAACAAATATATTACTTACCTTATCTCTGCCAAATAAATATACCAATCACTACATGTGCTACAACATTGACAACAACGATTTCCAACTTACGTAACATATTATAGAAGTCGTATAATTAAAAAAGACTGCAAGCATGTTTTTGCTAGCAGTTCTATTTTATGAATCACTATGAGCACTAACCTTAGTTACGATATTGTCGTGCTCGTCTCTTCCTCTCCCACACATTCAATCTAAAGTGAATAATCTGGAAATTAAATATTCAATTCTTAAAAAGAAACTACGGTCTATCACATGATGTATATCACGGCTGAAAGTTAGACTCATCAAAGCTGATTGCTGTGCTTCCATTGCTGGCACTACACTTATCAAATCATTGATATACGTAAAATTGTCAAGCGCACTCGTAATGGCGGTAAAGTGATTTATCTACTTAAGTCTAGGTCTGAGTGTTATGCTCCTGTGTCTTTTAGTATATGTATGTTGCAATCGTACTTACGTTCTCAAAGGTAAATATGACCGTATGCTACCTTATTTTAATGAATATGGTGTAAAAGACATGTTCATTGGTGTCCGAAGTGGTGATGCAATTAACGTATGCGTAGAGATTGAATGCACGGTAATTAAAGCAATAAGGGTCGGAACTAGTGAAAGAGATAACGTGCATAAAGTGAGAAATGGGATATATTATAAATGAAGATAACTTTTGTTATAAATTTGATAAGTTACTTGCCTCTTCTCTTGCACAGATGGATGGATATCGATGGATGAACAACGATTAACAACTATCCTTTAATGTTCGAAAAGTGCAAAAAATCTGAAACCAAATCTTAAAGATGCAAAACATGGAGAAGATTAAAGTTACCAAAATGCAAAAGAATGAGTATCAATACATCAACGTAGCCTATGGAGATTATTTCATGTCAAACCGATCGCATGCAATCATCCTCAATTATTAATGCAAGTCCCTTGCTCATACCATATTTTACGTCATTTCCCGACTTACGACACATGATCTTTTCATTTTACATTAACCTTAATCGATGCAGTACCCTTATGCGCTTTTAATCTCTAATACAAACACTCCGGTTATTCTTTCGCAGGTTTTTTCTCAATCACTATGTTTATTGCATGCTGTTTCAAATTTCTGACTTCCGTTCATTTCAGGATATACGTGTCCAAGCATGGGACTTTGTAAATGTGCGAAGAAAAAAGTAACAAGCCTATTTTGTTTTGAACATAGAGTCAACGTTTGCGAATATTGTTTGCTGGAAAATCATTGCAAAGTAATCCGTTATTATTATCTGTTGCTTATCATAATAAGTGACCTAATGAATTTACGTGTGTGTGAACAATAGTGGGAGAACAGATTAAATTTATCAAGTAGCAGTTAGGATTTTGTCCTTAAATTATTAATAGGTCTAAGGTTGAAAAGGTTTTCGAAGTACTGATAGGAATGCTTTTTTGTCCTGAAACGAACATTGTCTTAAATAAGGAACATGGTATCTTTTCATCTTCTTAAGATACCAAAATAGGGGTACACAGGAAAGAGGAAGAAAAAAAAATCAGATTGCAGTGCGTCGTTCAAAGTTATCTCTCATGGTTGGCGGATAGTGATTTCGATACGAATTGTACGCTGTGTTCCACGCCATTAGAATCCAAGGAAACTGTTCGCTTGAAATGTTTACGTGTGTTTTACTTGTTGAGCTAATATATTGTAGATGAAAATCGCGACTTTAACATGCATCACTTATTGAAGTTTAAATATAGAATCTATACGAGGATTCTGTGATACCAAATTCAGCAACCAGGAATAATCGATTTTACAGGAGCCAAAATAGAGGACCGCTCTGAATACACAAAGTAGTTGGTTGATTAGTCAATGTTTTCATATGACTACATAGCTTTTTCACTTTCAGATTTGTTCCACTGGGAATGTTTAGATTCGTGGGCGCGTCGTTTACCGACAAATACAGCTCCAGCTGGATACAAATGCCAACAGTGTCAGGAGGGTATATTTCCAGCTCCTAATCAAACATCACCAATTATTGAGCGTTTGCAAGCTGTGTTGCAGCAGGCAAATTGGGCTCGAGCTGGACTTGGATTATCCTTAGTAAGAACTAGACTTCTCTGTTTTTTGTTGGCTTTGTTTTACCACATTCTCTAATGTACACTTGTACATGAAATTAAAGTGCACAGTCTGAAGTCTTAGAGTTGTGTTCGTAGCCGTTTAACTCATTTTTAAACATTGAATTTTTATATTGAATGTCCTGTTATTGGATCTTTATTAGTCATTTAATGGTTACCATATATATATATA